>OY735269.1:3683803-4123596 GCA_963457715.1 Argyresthia albistria
GCCCTGTGTCTCAGTGTACCTACCATGGTGAGAGTGTTTTTGCTGAACGGTCAAGCGAATCAGTGACAATTTACAAAAAAAGCGAAGAAGTCCGATCTCTCGCGCTCCGCACCACCCCGGGCGGCGAGATGTCGGTGATGCAACTCCAGCAGGCGAAGCGGCAGCACTGCTATCTGTGCGACCTGCCGCGGATGCCGTGGGCCATGCTGCACGAGTTCTCCGAGGCCGTGTGCCGCGGCTGCGTCAACTACGAGGGCGCCGACCGCATCGAAGTCGTTCTCGAGGGCGCCAGGAACATGAAGCGCGCCCACGGCTTCCAGGAGGGCCGCGGCGCGACGCACGTCAAGGGAACCCACCGGGCTCCGTTAGAAGCTCATCAGAACGGATCTGACTCTGGAGCCAGGCAGTCGGCTCCGCCGGCCCATCATGCGCCGGCGGCCGGGTTCCTCCACCATCCTCGGCCGGCGACCGGGCCGGGTCTGCTCGCGGAGTACGCTGGCAGGCGCGAAGAGCATGACAGCAGGCGGATGGCTCACCTGCCGACACACCACCTGCCGACGCACGCCGCGCGACTGGCTCCCGGACTCACCCTCAAGAGGCCTCTGGATGAGGACGACCACCAGAACCACCACGAGCCTCCGAAGCGCATGCTGGAGGAACACAGCCGCCCTCCGCTGACGAGAGGCGAGAGTCTGCCGGCAGTGTCACTCGCCGCTCCATTTGCGCCTGATAGGGTCTTCAAGCAGGAGAAACATCCACTACGCAATCCGTCGTTTGATGCAGCCTTCAAAAATGGTAAGTTGCTTTGGATATTTCATTCAGTTGACATCACAAGTCCATGGGATTTTCAAAATGTAGGCGAGTGTTGTAATAAATTTCCAGTTTTATTGATGGAATTAATAACTCGTCGATTTCGTGAAAATTCCAAGTGAAAACAATTCTTCTGAAAACATCAGCAATTTAAAGCAATCCTTAATTTGTAAGAGATCTGTATTGTTTCCTTTATTACAAGCACTTTGGGTAGACTTACATTGATAAGTTCAGCCAATCGTTCCTATTACAGACTAGGTTCCTATTATGTGTGATTCTTTTTATTGTTGTTAAGATGAGCAAAATTACCATCATACATATAATAGATTTCAAATAGAACGAAAGTTTATCTGCTACCTTCAAGCTTTATAACTTCTCAAAGAAGAGATTAAAGACTGTTTCACCCACAGACATCAATGTAGCTAGTTAGATACAGCAAACGCACCTACTTCGCGTGTCTTGAATTGAGTGCATTGCACCTTTTTTTCTTCCTAAAATGAGCTCGTGGCGCCGCTTTTGATAGGTAGTTAAATAAATTAACGCTTGGTTCTCATACATTTCACCGTATTTGAGTCGTCTATCTTATTCTATGGTCTATGGTTTCACCGAAGACAGTTTGCTTTAATATACTCAGTCGCGTTTTGGTACCTACCTGAGTTTCCTAGAATTTTAGATCTTGAAATACTTCCAATACAATCGATTTCTTCTATAATTCCATACCTATGGGAAACCCTATTTAGGGAGCCCTTTCTGAGGGGCAGCAAGATGAACCGACGATAATCTAAATCTTAAGCCATTTTATGGGGCAGCAGATTAGGTACTTAATCGTCGCGCGACTTGTTTAAAATTTGATTTTTTTAAGACAAAAAATATATTTGTAATTTCATGAAATAATCTATCATACATAGCGTGCATTAAGTTCAAACGATCTGCATTACCTACCTATTGCTTTTCCAGGTTATACCTACATTATTGCATCTTCTTTCTTGAAATATTTGACCAAGATAAACAAACTGACCGTGCATTCTATTCCCAGACAAAAAAGTGCTAATATTGTTTTAACTAGTTCCTTGCGTGCGTTGTTATTTGCAGTTCCCACAATTACAAGGCTCAGTAGAAATAAGTTTGTAAATCTAATACCGTTACAAGATCTTCTTCAAGTTGTAGGTACATTTTTTCTTCAGTATCTTAGTGCTGTAACTTCTTGGTCAACCAAAACCTAAGTGAGTGGAGTGGACTGTGTAAACCTGTGCATCTACTACAAAACTGTATGCATTGCCTTATAACCTGTAAGACTAGTTTCTCAGGTTTGCTGTCGTTGCCCGAGAACGTCGCTTTTTTGCTGCAATAATATTATAGATTGCATTTGCAGTGACAAGCTTACTTTATCGGTTTATGTTCGTGTATTGGCTAGTAAATTCCAATTGAAATAGTTTAATAAAATTGAGTTCCCTGAGACCGATTTTCAATACGCAGTCTAATAAATTACCACACAAAAACAGAAACTTAATTCATATCATAACCCACTCGAAAGTTGTTGTCGTTCTAATAATAGCTGTTATATAAAAATCTCGTGGATCCGATAAACATAAACAGCCTTCAAGGCGTGCTCACACGCCAGATAACATAAATGGTTGGTTTTGCGCAAGCAGTTGTCCACGGGACACATATCTCGGTTTATATTAACGCGAACCATAAATACTAAACCGGTCTGACCGGTTGTTCGTTGAGCGTTCTCGAAAGCGAGCCAGCGGCCTCTCTCACACCACTCCACTACGTACAAACTACCCACGTAATGGTAACCGCGGCCCCGCGCCCCGTGAATGCATGCACGAGAGCGCACGGTGTGGCAACGTCGCATGACGACATTTTCGCTCGCGTACGTATGTAGGTAGGCCGACGGACTAAAAAATAAAGCGGCTGCCTACGCTTGGCAGAGCCGCTCAACCACATTCCGGAGGCGCATAGCTAGTGCGGCCGGCGGCCGCCACACCGACACAACTCGTCGGCCAAAAAGGTCAACGTGACGTCATCATCCGCAGCCATATGGAGCGGCCCCGCTCGCAAAACAATACGCTGACAGATCATCACGCACTTTTGCACGTTACCATAATGAACAGTGGATGTTTACATTCAATGTAAATTAGTCAGCTCAGCGGAATTCTTTGTTTACCCTTGTTTACAATGATAAAGTCGTCTCCATAGCTATATGTATATACATCCTACAGAGCGTCTCATTTTTTTGTCGCAACAAACAAGGTTTGGTTTTTTACTGGTGCTTATATCAGCCCAATATAAAACTAAAAAAAAAATGTCTTATGAATATAGTTACAGACTACGATTGATTTAAGTTTTCCTAAATGGAATCTGATGAAACTCTTTGTTCAAATCAATCTCCGAAAAACTCATCAACTTGTACCTATTTCTTGCTATGTAAATATGTAGGTAGGTTTCGGAATCGGAATAAAATAAATATTTCATAGCCTAGCAACGGGTGAATAACAGCTAAACGGTTATGTGGGTCCTACATCGGGATGTTTGGCAACGTCGCACTACTCGTTCGCGGTACGAGTTGTTTCGTTGCACATTCGAGTGTGCCACTTGTACAGTGTTAAAGTTATTATTACTTTGCTTACCCGCCTACTTTTAGGGCTGCTGGCTTCAATTGCTAGATTGCTAGTATTGAGCGCAATGCGACTCAGTGCTAGCCACCAGACCAGTGACACATCCTAGCTACGTCAGCTACACATTTACATACAATGCTATTTATATATCATTTATTTATCTTAGTGTGTGTGTTTACTATCCGACCAACAGACCCAACAAATGATGTGTCACGTTAACAGCCACAGTTATTCGTAAACGTTGAAATGTATTACTGGAACATGAACTGTAACTTGAGATCAGGATCAATTAAATTAACATTACTGTTACTACTTCTAAAGTGAATAAGGAAACACTACAGACTCGTATTTCAAGGAGGGCTCGAGTTAAGAATTTAATTACCGATATAAGACCACGTGATTCATTATTAAAGTTTATGGTATACCAACAGGTTATGGAAACAGTGCACCACTTACAAACGGTTCTGCCGGATCTCCGTTGGGAAGGCCATCAGGGTCGCCCCCAGTGACGGGTGCAGGGGCGGCTGGCCCCTCGCCCATGGCAGCTCTGATGTCGGTCACAGACACGCTGCCCCCTGGATCACCCCGGTCCGCCGGGGGCTCGCCCCCACAACCGCCCCCGCAGCGATCGGCTAGCCGATCCAGTCAACATTCGCCAAACTCCTCAGGTACCTACGCTGTTTTAAGAATTTATAAAACAGTTCATATTTCTACGCCAGATTACGGGAACATCATACCTGTTGCTTCCGTTTGAACTTTACTCAAAACAAATGGATTAAACGGCTCCAACCAAAGGTCAAGCTTAAGCATAAAGTCACAGCTTATTACAGAAGTTATTTTAAACTTCCGTGTTCGGATTCGATAATGTGACTGTAAATAGGTGAAATGACTTCCGATATAAGAGGACGGTTCGTAATTGCAAGAGCGGCTTGTGCCCGACGACCGCTCGCACCCACACCGCCACACTCTGCTCAACAACGACCACTCTATTCACTCGTGAACAATCCCCGACCAATTGGCTGACGCAATAACAAAACAGAATCATTAGACCTACGACAAATCCCTTAGAAAAATCCGTGTTTAACATCCTGAATATACTTTTTCTCCCATTTGAGGTATAATCCGGTTGCAAATTGGGGTAAAAGCGGGGATTTTCGAACAAAATTGTATCGTAAACCAGTAGCTAATGTTGTAATGGTAACGCAGGGTCGAACGGCGGGCGGCGGTCGTCGGGCTCGCGACACGTGTCGTCCACCACCTCGGTGACATCGACGGAGGCCGGGGAGGGCGTGGACGCGGCGGCGCCGGCGCCCGCGCAGCTCCTGAAGTGCACGCTCTGCCAGGAGCGGCTCGAAGACACGCACTTTGTCCAGTGCCCGAGCCAGCAACACCACAAGTTCTGCTTCCCCTGCTCCCGCGAGTCCATCAAGAGGCAACAAGGATCTGAGGTTCGTTACTTCTTTGGTTACTTACGAAAGGAAACAATTTGGATGCCTGAAATACAGATATGAGTCTTTTAGAAATGTAAGCTTATGGAGTCGTGTTTGGTTTCAGGTGTATTGCCCGAGCGGTGAGAAATGCCCGCTGGCCAACTCGTCAGTGCCGTGGGCGTTCATGCAGGGCGAGATAGCGACTATCATCGGCGAGGATTTTAAGCCGAAGAAGGAGCGAGAGACCTAGGGCTGCTCGAGGCAGCTTAGACTCTACCTGTTGTCCCTGCCGATGTGATCGGCAGGCGTCTGTCCCGCGGCGGAGGCCGCAATGCCCGCGCGGCGCGGCGACCGCGGGAGCTACGGGGACTCTGCTGAGCCACCGTCCGACGAAAGCGAATTGTATATAACATTGTAAATATGCCCTTCTTTATCGACTAGAAGCGATGCAGGAATGTCTTTCGAGCGCTCGTCGGCTATGTGCTGTATTCAGCATATTGGAATTGAAATTTTGCTATTATTTATTACCCTGTTTGGGATTTAGTAGTGTTTTTAATATATTTTCTACGGTGCAATATACTGAATATAGGACATATCCTAAGGATTATTCGGTTTCTTTGTGAATGCAAGATCATTGCGAGACGGATTTCGGTCTATGTGTACTTCGATGATGGTTCCCTGCTCGGGAGTAGATCTTCTTCGCATGCCATTTTCTAAGTTACCTTTAGGTCGCATACCATAGTGATCTCGGCATTTATTTACGTGGTTATACACACTTACTGTACGAACACTATACGATATTTAAACATGACATATTCTGGATTAAACATGTAGTGGAGGATTCTAATGAATCCTGATGTATTGTAGTGACAGCTGTGGGAGGCACTTCCTCAGGCTGCCTCCTCTGTACAGAGCATGTAGTAAGGTGTATTGTATATCATTATCGATATTTAATGCAAATATTTGTAGACTTTGTTCATCTAATTGCGATTTATTCAGAGTGGCTCGAGTTCCATTTCTTGCGTTAAAAACCAAATTCGGTCTGATGAAAAAGTGTTGTGTTTACGTTGACGAAGTTTTTTTGATTGGCACAATTATTGAATAACACGAAATTTTAGAAATCTTTTCTTTTCGATTGTTCTTTGTGAATGAATAGTTAGTTTTACTTAGGCAATGGATACTTTCTTGTTTCAAATCGCTTCAGATGGCTTCCCGGTGGTGCGATTTGAGACAAGAACGTGGGTGTCGTTGCAGTATTAGAAGGATCGCTTTGAGAGTTGGTGTTTTGGGGGCGTATGTACCTAGTCATTTTGTGAAATGTCAAATTGTCAAACCCGCTCATACGCGGCCGTTATAGGAACTCTTAAAACTCGCTGCTATATTTGTAAAAAGTGAAGTAATTATCATTATATGTCATAATATTATACTGTTGGTAGATTATGGTGATTTATGGATCAATTTCGAAGGCTATCAGATGACGGCCTCTCCGTGCTATGATAAGTCCTGACAGGTTTCACGATAAAATCGATCTTCTGATTTAGCGTTGCGGATAGTGTTCTTTCGCTCTTCTTTGTAAAGTAGTGATTATTCAAAGAGTCCTGATGTCAGATCTAAACATTTGAAACCTTGTCACTTCGTAGATCATTGTCCAATGTGATTGGATCGTAATCTATTTATTTTAAGATAGGTACCTAACATATTTGTGTACATATTCGTATCGCTGTATATAGTTTCTTCTATCTGTAAATAATGTAGATAATTAATCTGAAATAGCCGTATTACATGGTCGAGGCTGTTTCCCGCAGTATTACTAGGGACTTTGAGCCTTGTATAAAACTTAGCTATGATTACTGTAAACTTTTATAGAATTTCATTTACAATTTCCCGAAATGGAGTCATTGCTGAAGTAATTCACGATGTTTGTGTATTTTCTTAGTGATTTTAAAGAAGCTTTTAAAAAATCTAATTGTATTGCTACATCTGAGGTTTTATTTGTGGAAACGCTTGAAATTAATTGTTGTTGTATTTTGTTTCACACTTATTTCTTAAGTGAAATCGTTTGTCTGATAGATTCGAAATTGATAACTGTCTAGTACTATCAGTGAAGGATCGAACCCAAATGGGTACTTTTATCTACATAATAATTAATTTCTGTCAAATACGACTAGTAATGTATATCTCCATGGAGCACAAAACGTGCATCTTTCATTGTTTTGGTGTGTTAAATGTACCGTAACTTCTCGGTGTTAATATATATTTAATATGAACCGTAAAATTATTAGGATGCTTCTCATTATAAATCATGTGATTTAGATGTTTTAAACGATTACATTTAACATACCAGGAAGTTTTAATCCGCCTGATTTCATAGGCTTGTCCGTACTTCGGCTAACCGTCGATGTGATGGTATTATTTAATTTTAGAGACTTGTCTCTTTCGTATGGTAAGCAACAAGTGATTGCTTCGTTAAGACGTTACTGTAATGTACATGTTGGTGAAATACAATTGATGTGATTTTGTAATATGAGTATTTCTTTCTGTAATTCTTACCCTATCCTGAATCCTTTCGTCAAAAATCAGCAGCAGCCAGATATAAAGACCCTGAGATAGGGCACAAAGAGATCCTTTGTAACAAGAAAAGGTATAGTGGCCAGGCCACTAATGGAAAAGCAGTGAAAATCATAGATTTATAGGAATCGACTTCTTTTTAAACATGATGTAAAACAATTATGATTGTGTAGCTCCATCGAAGACTAGGAAGCGATTTGAACTCGTAACCTAACTTCTTGGAGGAGATAGTCTATATTTCCATCCCTTGGCAGTCTGGCATCGGAGGTCACGACTGTGTTCCAATGTTCCTACTCATGTGTTATATCTTGAAGAGTTTTGCAAAAATATGCGTTCATTATGGTAAAGGCCGAAGTACATTGCTGCCTGCGTTATCCTGATTCATCATGGCCATAAATAATGGGCATGAATGGCCAATTTGAACCTGCTATTCATAACATGCACAATGCACATAATGCATTCGATAATATTATAACGAGCAACATACCAATATGGGTCGAAGTGGTCAATTTCCAGTTTATTAAAAGATTGCTCCTTATTTGCTTACTCAAATCCACAGTAAAATCTATGTAGATTCTGTGGTCACTTATCACATCATAATAAATATTAATAAACAAATTATTAGTTTATTGCGTAATGCACTGGATACCGGCAAAAAATAAGGTTTATATAACTTCTTGATGTGCACTCTCATTTGGAGGTTGGCGGTCACCCATAATCCCTACCTATTCTTCGCCAAGCGCATCAGCTGGAGCCACCACCTTCTTATATATGACGCCATAGATAGATACAAATACAAATTCGTGTATTTGCCAGAAACAAATTAAGTACAAAAATCTTTCTAACATGTGGGAAACGCAACTCTCATTTTAACAACAGGAATGTTTGTTCTTCCAGAGCGGAGCGGCAGCATGTCCGAGAGGATGCCCGAGCCGCTGTGTCTGACGAACAGATGAGACTCGCAGTCCGAGTCTACCCCGTCGACCGATATCTGGTTAGTTGCTATTTATTTATTTATTTATTTATATATTATATTAGTTGATATATTAGTTGATATTCAACGGCATAAACGGGTGTTCTGCGATGAAAATCATCGTGAGGGCCTTCGTTACATATTCACATTCATATTCTTTATTGTACATAAAAGTTAACTAATACATGGAAAATACACATTATATGCAAAGGCGAGCTTATCTCTTAAGAGAGATTTTAATTAGCAAATCCTAGGTAGGCCAGGAAAGAGTATATCAGGAGAGTTCTAGTGCGCAACAAAAAAATATATTACGGGCACCTACTTACAATACAACATAAATATGGAATCTAGTAAATAAACTATATTATAAACAGTACAATTTATATCATAAACATATATACAATAAATCATTCATAGACTTACATAAATATATACATGGTACCTAATACGGAAGAGACAGGAAATGTATAAATATATACATGGTACCTAATACGGAAGAGACAGGAAATGTCTTTTTAGGGTTCCGTACCCGAAGGGTGCCAAACGGGACCCTATTACTGAGACTTCGCTGTCTGTCCGTCCGTCCGTCCGTCTGTCTGTCACCAGGCTGTATCTCATGAACCGTGGTAGCTAGACAGTTGAAATTTTCACAGATGATGTATTTCTGTTGCCGCTATAACATCAAATACTAAAAATCAAAAGAAATTTAATATTAAGGGGGGCTCCCATACAACTAACGTGATTTTTTTTTGCTCAGTTTTGCTCGATATTGATAATGGTAGCAGGTAGACGCTTAAAATGTTTACAATATATTGAGTATATTATTTACTTAAAAAATAAATAATAAATTAAAATTAAATATATATTTAGGGGGGGCTCCCATACAAAATGTTTTTTTTTTGCTGTTTTATTTATAGATAATGGTATGGAACCCTTCGTGCGCGAGTCCGACTCGTACTTGGCCGGTAATCTTTTTTTTACATCATAGCTGCAGCTATGGACTATCCCCCTATCACGCAAAATGGACACTGGCGTAAAGTGCACTTCGTATGGGAAAGGGGCGCTATGTTTCTGTTGTTGTTGCTTTTGCCATAGGATGTGGCAAAGGCAGTGTCATAGACGATGTTGTGCCCATGTTTAACCTATTCAATTCTGCATTTTAAACGACAGCGGGCTAGCCCATTGCCGCCGCTATGGAGATATGAAAATTAATGAAAAAAAACATAATACATTTTTCTGCCAGAGTTTCATTCGAGGTGTCGTTGTGGTGCAATGTTAGCTTGTAGCATACGAATAGCAAAATAAAACTAGGTTTATAACTTGTCAACAATTCGTCAAGCCAATTCTAAGTGTAATATGAATGTGACAAAGCGTAGCATTTCCTTCAACTGCTATTAAAATCCGCTGTTGCTGCTTGCTCTACTTAGCGCCTATTATACATTTATATCATCGGTTAGGTATGTTCGGTTTATTGAATAAATGCTTAGCCAGAAGTTGATGTTAAGCGACGCAATCAATCAATTCACAACTGTTATAATATGTATTTACCGAATATTTTCTGTTTCCAGGTGGAAAGCAGCAATAAGATTGAGATGATCAAAGTCATAGATGACGATCTCTGGAAAGTAGATCCGGCTATAAAGCCTGAAGATGAAATTATTCTGAAAAAACTGCACGATATGCTGCAATCGACTGCAGATGATCTGAAGGTGCTTTCTGGGGAACTTTCCAGGCATCATCAACCTGGTATACAGGTTAAAAGCCTACCAATGCCTTTGGACGATGACTTTAATGATAAAATACATATTGAAGAAGTTGTCAGTGCTAAGTTTCATGGACATAAAATAGTTGATAATGTAAGTGTAAATAAAGCAACGGTAAAAAGAGACACAGTTGAACTTCAGACTAATAGAAATAGTGTTAAAAGTGCAAATGTGTCTAATATTCGTGAAATTAATGTAAATAGTGTAAAAAACCCTGTATATAGAAACTTGGGTCGATCAAAAACTAGAACTATCCAAATTAATGACCAAGAAACTCAAAACAAGTCCGAAAATACAAAAGTAACAAAAAGTACTACGTCAATATCGTATAATGAATTCACTTATGAATACGAACCAAAACCTGCTGAAACTCAAAAGGAAACTTTACAAGTGCAGCACATGCCAAGTATCAATATAAGAAGTGAGTTAATGGAACAAAAAGTTTTACATCTAGACATCATACCAGAAACAAATAATAAGGAAACCTTGATCGACCGAAGTAAAAATGTAGCAGTCTTAGAATTACAACATGAAAATCCCAGCAAACAGATACCTTGGTCGATTGCGAGTATAGACAAAGCTAAATTTAGCTTGCTGACGCATAAAACTAAAAAACACCCTGTTAGGAAAGTATCGAAAATGTCAACTTGTGAAAGCAGTGAATCCGCGAACAATGTTAGCCCAGATGATCATGTCAAGTGGAAATCTCCGAGAAAACCGAAATCTGTCCCTAAAACTTGTCCTCCTACTATAGTTCACAACCAAACCAACACTAAATATAAAAAGGAATCAGCTAATAAAAAACTTAATTTGAACTTGGATGAATGGAAGAAGAAATTAAATTCAGTATATGGCCAACCTTCTTCTTCACGACAGAGTAAAACTTCTCAATCAAAAAATAATTTAAAGAAGTTGCCTCCAAAGAAAACTGTCACATCACCAAAACCGCCTCTTTACTCTAAGAACAAAACTGAATATATTCCTTATTCTGAACTGACCTTAGGCGGGGTTAGAGTAAGCGACATAGAAAAGGAAGTATCTGATGGACCTATTCTTAATGATCTTTCCCTTACTCCAGTTTTAGACAAGATCCTAAGTAGCAGGGAAAATTCCTCTCATGCTAATAGTCCCAGAAAAGGCTCCCGCAAGAATCCTAAAAGTCTTAAATTCCTTTCTACATCTGACGAAAATTTACTACAAGAAGTAATAGATATTGAAAATAAAGTAAGCAAAACATTGCAAACCAATATAATAGAGGAAATTCCTAAAGAGTCCAAAAGATCATCAGATTCGAGTGATATCGCTCTTAAAGAAAATGATAGCTATGACGATGATTTTGAAGAGGTCGCCAATTCTTTGAATTCGCCTGTTTCGGCCCATAACACTGATTCTAAACTTAATCCAAAAATCAATGAAAATAAACCTGATGGTCTAGATGATAATATCAGCGAAGAATCGCTTGAATCCAATGAGAACAGAAATAAAACTTATATCAAAACATCCAAGCTAGCATTCAAGAACTCTGTAGACATCTTTGAATTCGTTCACTCTGTCGACACACAGGATAACGCGACTCAAAGTAACACCTCATTCGCAATTCTAAAAGAAACACAAACTACTCCAAGAAATGAAAACCTTAATAATAAACCGATAAACAAAGATTACACACCATCAATAGACCCAAGGGGAGAAGTTGAATCTATGTTCAAATTAGAAAAAGACTTTATCAAACGACTGATATTAGAAGAATACGGAGATGTCATCGAGAAAAGCCTCGAAAAATCATCCACTTCCAAAGAACAAGATATTAGTAAAAACGTAGTAGCAACCCAAAAAAATACGCAAACATCTCCAGCTCATGTTAAGAGTGTGATGACCTCCCCAACAAGAACCAAAACACGCACAACATCTCCTTTTACTCTAAACCTGACAATCGACCATCAGACCAGCCCCCTAATATTTGTCACTGAAAATGATAGTAAAGTCGCAGAAATACTCGAAGAGCATAGTGATCACGAAGAGTTTGGGATATCTATCAATTTGTCATCTCCAAGATTCAGTTTACGTTTACCACAAAATTCGCGTGAGGTTTTATCAAATTTAGACATTTGCAGTCAACGGCCTACCACCGGCAAACAAAATTGTTCAAAAAATACGAAATCTTTAAAACATCCAACCAGTTCTTCAACATCAGTAGATGCTGACGCTTCCTCTTCCGAGATTAGCAGCTTGGGTGAAGTTAACTTGAAACTTAAACGGAGAGTGAGAAAGAACAGAATCCAGACAATATCGGAGTCCAGTGCTACATCTTCCACTTCAAAATCTAGCTCGGACATTATTGCAAGTGGCATTCTTCCGTTGAGGAGTGAAGGTGAGGTCAGTTTGAGACAAATAAAGCAAAGGAAAGGAAAACAAGGGAAATCTGATGACAAAAGTTTGGGACAGTTATAATTTCATGTTGTTCAAAAAATGTTTCTTTTTTATTGTATATACTGCTTACTGACTTATTATTATATTGAAAAATCTTTTCCATGGAGCTACCCAAAAGCTACTGCTTGGAAATTAATATTGTTTTTCTAAACATATCGGTGAAATAATTGAGAATTCACATAAATAACAGCGACCGGACTCCAATAGACAACGCACACCCAAGACTTCCAACCAGTGAGGCAAAACCATACTCCTGGAGATTTTTATAGACCTACAGATAGAGAGACCCAGCAGCCTTTGCGTTCCTGTCCAAATCTTGATAAGTTTAGTGAATCACTGTAAAATTTTGCTTATAACCTAAGAATGAAGCAGAAAAGACTAAGTTTATCATCGTGACAAAATGTTAGAGACATTATTAGACCAGTGAATTAATTCATCATAATCCTGTGTACTTATATGTTACTATTATTATTAATTAAGTCCAAAGTGCTCTATGCAGAACGTGGTTCTTCTTACTAATGTTGTTGTATGTTATAGTTAAGTTGTATTGTATTGTATCACGATAAAATCGATTTCTTGTTATCTACTATTTTATCGCCGATTGTCTCTTTATCGATTACATACATTCACTTATTTATTTCGTTAAGTTAAGAAACGTTGTTCCAGGCTTTTCGTAAATATTCTCTTGTAGATTTATAGTTGTTATGACGACAACGTTAGTACAAATGTGTTAAACAAATTATGAGGTGTTTTCTCAAAGCTGATGAAACTAACAAAGCTTCGAAATATCTGCGGCAACAGATGGCGCTTGTGTATTTGCTCTGGCTGTAACGAAACATTGTTTGTAATGTTGGTTTGTTGGAAATATGGTCAAAGAATAATAATTTAGTTAGTGATCATTAATATAAATTGAAAAGCTTAGATAACGAGGGGTTTTACATTGTTTTATTTCATCAGCTTCAGAAAAGTCCTCATTGGTCAGTTCAGTGTGATAAAGATAATGTTAATTAATGCCTGTTTATTTATACTGGATGGTAATAGAAAGGGCTTTATTTTATAATCTAACTATAGGGAACATTTAGATTTCGATGAAATTGGATATTGAAGAGTCAAACTAGATGCTTTTTACGAACTGTCAAAACTTGTTCATGCCATGAGTTTGAGTTCTATAAAATTTCAATTTTGTAATCAAATGCTGTCTTTTTTACACGAAATTGAGGTAATAAAATACCAGCTGATGGAAATATTAAATTTTGATATTGTAAAGCAATTTTGTGCACAATGCTTCAACTTCAGACATGTTCCTAGATTTATTTGACCAATGCTGAATTATCACGTGTCAACTTTGTTAGTTTTTTATGATGTGAGCATGAATTTGGATCTTGATACAATCTGTTAGATAGTGTGTGCCCGGTTTCCTAGGCGCTGATTAAAGTTAACAGGTTGGTTAAATCAGCTTCAGCCAATCACGAGCCGCTTTTATTCAAAATGACGGAACGTGATTGGCCGAAACTGATTTAACCAACCTGTTAACTTAATCAGCGCCCAGGAAACTGGGTATAAGGCCCGTAGGGAGCACACATTTTGGGTAGACTGACATTTCGTGAAAAATCTATGGAATGTCTAGTCTACCCCTAAATAATGCTTACTATATTCGATACGATAACATTTTTTTAAGCTTTTATTCTTCATAATTCCGTTGCGTTGTCTGTGTAAATGAGCCTCATCTATCATTCCATGCAGGATCGAAAATATAAGGAAGAAATGTTTTCTAATGTTATTTGGAATGGAGTATAGCTCTCTATCATTCGGGCCAAGTCTATTCTATCTATTTCAGTCAAAGCAGAATTAAAATGAGTTTTATTTTTCCTTCTTCTGTGAATTGTAGAAAACAGTAAAATCTAATACCGGCATACCGCTGCAGCATACCTATAATTAATGGATTATTTTATTCCTATAGTTAGATTTGTTTAAAAGGTAAAACTAAAATTGAAACTGTAAGCAGAACCTGTACATATTTAATTAAGTAAGTATACTATGTTATTTTTATATGAACGTAAGTTAATAAATGGCAGATTACGATTCAAATAAGTCTGGTGTTCACTTTCTACCATGATTGTCGAATCTTAGGCCTGTTAACCCGCTAGCAACTGACCATCATGGACTTGCGATGCAGAATCCTATAGAAAACGTCTCAAGTCGTTTATTTGGAATGCAAACAGTCACCGTCAGCCGCTAAAATTGAGCCAAATGACGACACAGCCTTATAAACTGTAACTTCACAGCGACACAGTGCAAAATCAAGGATTTGTAAGTAAAAGATGGTGCTGTACCACACCCAACCATTGAAGTAACTTTATATATCAAGAACGCGTGGACGTATCAAACTGAAATTAATATCAATTGTTAAGTGCTGGTCTGGTGGCATAACACTGTGAACAAATCTCTAGGTCTACGCAATCGAACGCCACGACCGACTGTTAATGCTGTAAAATTGTTGGATTTTCATAGTAGTCGCAATGGACCCAAAACCTATAGAGTATACTTACTTCCCGTAGGCCTACAATCATGAAATTTGGCATAATGCAAGGTCTTATAGCACAAGTAAAAAGGGAAAAATCTGAAAACTGCAAATTTCTGTCTTTCTACCAAAATGTTCAATTTGGTTTACATGGATGACATCATACTTTTTTTTTGTGGAAACCTAGTTACACGTGTTACGCTCTCTCCAAGTGTCATCCTTTGATTTATAAAATAAGGTAATAGTAGTTCAATGGTGTCATCGGAACCCTTGGTATGAAAGTCCTACTCGCACTTGACCGTTTATTTATTACGGGCCCTATGCCCGATTTCACCAAGAACCCTCATCTTTTACACTTTATTTAACTTACGGTTGTTTCGCTTTTACCTAAGTTTAAGCGTCATGTAGGCTAAAGGCGCGTGAGGCGTGACAGCTACGGAAAAGAACGAAGTGTCTCTTAAGTGATGGTAAAATTAGTTATTAGTGTAGTACCCACTAAACCCAGTAACCTGTACCCAGGCAATGGGTGATTTTCGGTTGATTGATTGAAGCTTACTGGACACTGTACCAGTTACCTATCTAAAATCACTCTTAACAGATGAGCGAAACGATGCGAAGTGAGTCACACATCACCGAGCCGGCAACAAAGAGCGGGGTCTGGGACCATAATCATTAATTTAGCGACTGTAAATAGGGTCGGACATCTATCTGTCGATGTTTACTGACGTCAATCTGTAATCAAAACAATTTCTGCCCTGCGTACCATTCGAATGGTATCACGTTAATAATGAAGTGGTGTTTCTTTGTTCTTCTTTCTTTGGGTCAAAGTTGGGGTTTTGGCCCAGAGCCTGGTCTCCGGGTTACCCTCGGTGACCCACGTGGTTCTGGACACCCCACTTACGGTTGCGGCTACTGTCAACCCGAACAGATTCACATCGCTTTTGGGGGTAAGTCTATTTTGTCTTACAAGGGTCGAAGTTCAAACTCCTGCATTCTATTGAACTCGGAACTTTCCTAGTTAAAATCTTCATTATAATTATTATCAAGAGTTTCATTAAATTGATTTATTTACAATAGTTTGTTAATGACTACCATCTAATTGCTAGATGGTAATCATTAACAATATGTTAGATTCTAACATATTGTATTGTCATCTGAATTAGGACATAAGTTTTGTAGCTGTAATGATAATGATAGAAGAACTAAAAGTGCCCAAAATTTCCATTCCTAGATTAATTGCACGACGTAAGTAGATACATATTTATTTAGTAACAAGACGACCTATAAATACTTATAAGTAAGTATGTTTATTAATTAAATCTTTTCATTACGAGATAAGCTTGTATTTGTTTACAATCTTGTTATCTTGTTATATGCTTATAATTACTAACACAAATATTAACATAATATTTGTGTTAGTGATTACAAGCATACAATACTAGGCTAGGCCGTGGCTAGGCCACAGATTATTAAAGAGTTAGGCTAGGCTAGAGTTTCTAGATAATACGTAAAGTTTAAGACAATCACAAAACGCGATCTGCAATACAAAATTAAACAAAAATCAATCCTGACTCAATAAATGATTGCCTAACCCCTAGTTTCTAAAAGAGTGTTCTCCGTGGTCTAGTGGGTTTCATGCTTGCCTCTCACGCAGGAGATGCAAGTTTGAATCCCGGTGTGACCATGTATACCAAATGCGATAAGTCATTTATCTTAGGTAATACGTTATACGTTCTAACGGTGATGGAAAACATCGCGAGGAAACCTTCATTACTCCTCCAGGCTTTTACCCGGACACGAGTAAGATTGAGCCGAGTAAGCTGGCTCACAGCGGGTTGGTGGAGGGGTTTTACGACTTAACATTTCCAGAAAAATCCAACGACATCGTGGTAACATGGAGCACATTCGACAACCCCAACATCAGTACTGTGTACTTCGGAGTCGGTCCGTTGAGCCAGGAGGTCAAAGGTCAACGAAACTTGTTCCAAGATGGCGGGCACGAGAAGAGGACACAGATCATACATCGGGTCACGTTGAAAGACCTTCAGTTTGATACTAAATACAGTAAGTGCTGCAATCTGATTCTTATTTATTTATTTATTCGTATGGCAAAAGTCGTCGAGTCGCTTTTATATAATAATCTTGATGTCTGCAGCCATAATCTGATACTGAACTGTATCATCATTAGACAGATAACCTACTGTTTGTTGAGGCTTGAGACCTCTTGGTTTACATGTTCAAACCACTCAACTACCCCTGTCAGCCATGCATGTCATCGTGTCACCTCACCTGTCCTCTCCTCTCTCACCGATCTTTACCATTTTCTAAATTACTAATATCTGATCCTGGTTCCTGTTGACTATTGGCTCAGCACTCTATTGTCAACTTGATCCTTGTAGGTACCTGGAAGGGAAGACCTGGTTTCGATTGGCACAGCAGGACCGGATAAGTTGGCACAAAAGGAGGAGGGTTATACCCAGCAATGGGCGGAAACAAGCTGTCGATGATGATGATAATGAGGTACCTATCTATCTTTGATCATGTTTATATGATCGACGGTACATCATACCTATTGAATACTGACACTGACCTGTAATTCATACCCACGACGACACGTACCTTTGTGTTACGAATTTACGATAGCAACGAACTAACTATTGTCCTACAGGAAGACTGTTGTTTTTATTTTGTTCTTTGTCATCAGATTACATGGTTGGCTCCAAGTTCGGCTGGTCCGAGATCCTCACCTTTAAGACTCCCCCTCAGGGCGACGAGTGGGCACCAAGAGCTGCCATCTACGGGGATCTGGGAGTCAAAAACTCACGTGTAGGTATCACTCCTGACCTAACCTACAGTTTGATACACTGATGGAATTCCGTCACCAGTAGAAATACCAAAACTTAGTCCTAAGTCCTATACCCACCCAGGGGTGAAAAGTGTTTTGATTGAAACGGGGCGTAGTAATAAGGGTAGGTAACCCATACAAAGGCATTGTAACATTTGCCTTCCTGTTAGCTCAGGTACAGTTTGCACCAAGTTTCTTTGGGACCTCTCACTCACTCACTCCACCATACCAAATGCGAGAATGAGAGTTCACTGCTCGCTCAGAGCCAAAGGAACTTGAGGTGGCCTGTAACGACATTAACAATCTGGAAAAGATAACGTCCGTCGTCGACTAGTAGAAAAAAAAAACTATTTATTTATTCTTGAACCTGCTCACAAAAAGAAGAATCGGTTGATAAATGCGACCTGAAGCCTGTAGGAGAACAACCGTACATCCGGACAGACATAGTTAATGTCCCCACCGAGCGGCACGCGCCTTTACCCGGATACGAGTAAGATTGAGCTATACTCCACCACGCTGGCTCAGTGCGGGTTGGTGGAGGGGTGTCGGTCGGGCTAGTGGCCAATCCGACTGTCAGAAGTTATCAAGCTGCAGCCCTATTAGGGTCTCTCACACAGCATTACTACTACCACCGAGTAGCAATAGTAGCCGGGAACTGTAGTCTATTCGTGATAAGAATGCAGTAAAGTCATCACTGCCCGGCGGCCCAGCAACGCCTCTTAACCAATCAAATCGTTTCCAATTATCAAGCCAAGTTCCAGTGACCAGTTGAAGGCAAACTTTTGAACGCGAAGGTTGTGTCCTGTCCTATGAGGGTAACAGATTTAAATTTAAATTTCACTGCATTCTTATCACGAATAGACTGTCCGAAACACGGAAGCGCCCGAAACAAATGCCACATAGAAACGGGTCACCCATCCAGTCCCCGTCTCGGTCAGATGTTGCTTAACCCGCACGATCGTTTCCGACGCGTGGATACCGCTCGGCCACGGACGCGGATGACAGACATACGAAAGCATTTTTGTCGAAGCTGGAACGGAGACCTACGGCTTGCTCGGTCAATTAATTAGATTGATCTTTCCTCCAGTCCCTCTCCTATCTGCAAGTGGAAGCGGAGCAGTTTGACTACGACCTGCTCTTCCACATCGGTGACATGGCCTACGACATGGACTCCGACAACGCCCGTGTCGGAGACCAGTTCATGAGACAGATCGAGCCGATAGCGGCCAGCCTGCCCTACATGGTGTGCCCGGGGAACCACGAAGAGAAATAGTAAGTTGATCTAATCTAATGCATCTAATAAACCCCAGGTCTTGGATGTTTACATGTTTGTGATGTCGCTGTTTCTGGTTCCCACGACACAGGGAAGGTATCCTAGTGTGGTGCCAGTAGAAATGTATGTGCGTGCCTGTATGTGAATTTTTATGTTATAGTGCCTGCCTGATCCCTTGGAGGAAAAAATAAATGGAGGGAGAGCCTCAGAGCTATTTTCCACGAACGAAACTATTCGACACGACTGACTCTTTAAACAAAGAGTTTCATTGATCTGAGCCTGATCCATACGCTTGGCAAATCTCTGCAAGCCGTCACTAGTGGAAAGAGAGTTTGTCTTGGTATGCGTAGGACTAGAACTTAGAACATTTTAGATTTTACGTTTGTAAAGGTGGAGTATGCGGCAATCGACAAACGTCTGGATCCACTATAATACAAGACTAGTCTATTCGTGATAAGAATGCAGTGAAATTTAAATTTAAATCTGTTAACACACACTCACAGGACAGGACACAACCTTCGCGTTCGAAAGTTTGCCTTCAACTGGTCACTGTGAACTTGGCTTGATAATTGGAAACGATTTGATTGGTTACGGGGCGTGGCTAGGCCGCCGGACACTGATGACTTTACTGCATTCTTATAACGAATCTGCTGGATGCCTCTCCTATTTTGTAATAGTTATTCAATGCTGAATGTATGAAACAGTGTAAGATAATTCACCAAGTTAAAAACTTAAAAAGACCGACTTCATGATCTTTTACTTAGTTCTATCCGCGTGGAATGCGAATGACGTAGAATTCACAATATTACACAAAATAAACGAATATCGGCCCTTACAGCCAGAATCCATCTTCACAGAAAGGCTAAAATATTTAATTGTGGATACCTGGATGACAGTGTAGATATCGGCTAGTACACATTGTTCTATATTCTTCCTGACGAAGCATTTTGAAACGAATGAAATGACAGACACCCCGTGACTATAACTCTTCTTTCCTGAAATCCTCAGCAACTTCAGCAACTATCGTAACCGCTTCTCCATGCCAGGAGGCACGGAGAGTCTCTACTATAGCTTCAACCTGGGACCAGTCCACTTCATCTCTATCTCCACTGAGTTCTACTACTACCTGAAGTATGGCTATCACTTGCTGGTGGACCAGTATGACTGGATAGAGAAAGACCTTATGGAAGCTGCTAAGGCTGAGAACAGGTATGTTTTTTGTCATTAAATAAAATGTCACGCTTTTTTCTATACGGGGTAGCAGAGACCCGGCCAGTTTCTCCAGCGATTCTCCTCCCAAATGTCCATCTTTAAAAAGTTATTCCAGCAGGATGAGACACTTCCTGAATCCACAAAAAATATATGTTATGTTGGCAATACCGTCGCGTCTTAATCATCTATCCCTCTTTCTCTCCCTATTTTATTTTTTCTCTCCCTATTTTCTCTTTAGGGTTCCGTACCCGAAGAGTGCCATACGGGACCCTATTACTGAGACTTCGCAGTCCGTCCGTCCGTCTGTCTGTCTGTCTGTCTTTCTGTCACCAGGCTGTATCTCATGAACCGTGGTAGCTAGACAGTTGAAATTTTCACAGATGATGTATTTCTGTTGCCGCTATAACAACAAATACTAAAAAACAAAAGAAATTTAATATTTAGGGGGGCTCCCATACAATTAACGTGTTTTTTTTTTGCTTTTTTATATACAATATTACGGAACCCTTCGTGCGCGAGTCCGACTCGCACTTGGCCGGTTTTTATTTCTCTCTTTGCGTGACAGGGGGGTTTTATCCTATCCACAATCTGCAGATAGATTGGGTCGAATGTAACCTAATTTCCAAAGCGTAACGTTAAAATTTTACTCTAGTAATGTGAAAATCATGGGTATTAGCTAAAATGGAATTTAAATAATAATAGGTCAATAGTAATAATGGTCTTGACCTAGCCTAGCCACGCAAAATGTAGTATTGATAAGCTCTCTAAAAGTGGGCATACCTATGCCTCTGACACCCCGTATGGGAAAAGGCGTGACGCTATGTTATAATACCCTTTTTTTAATTTATTTATATTCAAAAAGAAAAACAGAAAAAGTTTACACAATTTGAGGAACTTAGCTAAAAAGTGACACCTAAATATTGGAACAACAGAGCCCGAGCTAGGTGTAAACCTGTATTTCAGGCTGCAGTGCTCTTCCCAAAAAATATATAATTTGCTAATTCATGTTACACGGTCACATAGCATTATAAAAAATTAAGCAAATAAAGAATGTGGTCGATTCTCTAGGTTACACTGACTAAAATTACTTGACAATATTAAGTTTGACAACTCTTATGCGGACGCCATAGATTCCATTTTCGAACTGACTTTTGAATTATTTTAATGTACTGATGAACTAATTCAAAAGTGAGTTCGAAAATGGAATCTATGGCAACCGCGTAAGAGCGTCGGAGCTAATATTGTCAAGTAATTTTAGTGAGTGTGTCCTAGAGAATTGGCCCCATTGTCACTGAATAAAAACAATGAAATAAAAAGTTGCAACATGGTGAGTGGGTGAGCCTCTCTGGTAGCAGAAGAACCTGGAACCTGGTAGCAGAGAGAAAATAATGATGAGTTATTTAGTTTAGTTTGTTACATCTCATGTCTTATTTTCTTATTTGCAGGGTCAAGAGACCTTGGATCATAGTCTTTGGGCACCGGCCAATGTACACAAGCGATGCCTTTGACCCTCAACAGGATGACCAGTACACGAGGACAGGCTTACCCCCTATGAACAATTTCGGTCAGCAGGTTTTAATTTCATGGCATACCTAACAAACCGCAGTAGGTAATGGTGTGGCTACTGGCTTTCTAGGAAGATTGGCTATCTAAGTCACATGTGAGCCCACGAGCGGCGTCTACAGACTACAAGTTGATGCGGTCGCCGTGACCGAAATCGGTCGGACCACATCATCATCACCCAGAACCATAGGACGTTCAGTAGTCAGGAAGTTCAGAAGAACGGCCAGATGACATCACACCGCCATAGCTGTGTAGGAGTGGATACGGAAGGCATCAGCAGTAAATAATGTCTAGTAGATTAGACTAGACATCTTTTAATATTTTTAGAAGATATCTATTAGATGAAGATGTGTGATGAAGAAGAGGTTTATATACAGTAGAGGGTGAAAGAAACAAGAGCCGCAACTTAACAACTGTCGGTCATTAGTGGTTTTAACGACTTCTGGCCAGTTAATTCGTGGTGTTCACGCAATGTTAACTGTTTCCACCAGGTCTGGAGCATCTTCTGAAGGATTATGGAGTAGATGTCGCGATGTGGGCACACGAACATTCCTACGAACGCACCTGGCCACTGTACGATGGAAAGGTCTACAATGGATCTTTGGAACAACCTTACGTCAATCCAGGGTAAGATTTCTGACCATGCGTGCATGGATTACAAGGAGTTTCTCGATGATGCTATCATATCATCTATGGTGATGCTATGCTATCTATTTATATAATCTGCCTACATGGTCAAGGGGGGAGCCAAGGACGTGGTCCTACATAATCAAGTCGATGACATCTTTATTGATTAGTTTGGCAGAAGACAGACAGATATGCAGGTTCGAATCCCGGTGCTGACCATGTACCAATGAGATGATTAATTTGTCTTAACCTGCTGGCTGCAGCCATTTTTTTTATTTTTTTTGTAAAAAAAAAAAAAATACATTAAAATTAGTTTGACAGTGGGTACCAACGTCAAAAATTAGACATTCATTGACGTCTTGGTACCCACTGTCAAAATAATTTTAATGTCATTTTTTTTTTTATAATTTTAATGTCAATATTGTTCCAAGGACTGGATTGTCCTTACGCTACCCAGCGTGTTAAGTACATTATTGGACACTCCGTGTTTCGGATGGCACGTTAAGCTGTAGTCCCGGCTACTATCACTACTTCGTAGTATGTAGTAGTCGTAACAACCCCTCCACCAACTAGGCACTGAGCCAGCGTGGTGGAGTATGGCTCAATCTTACTCGGATCCGAGTAAAGGCATGTGCCCCTCGTTTGGGACATTAATGGGCTACATTTACTTGGCAGAAGACAAGTGAGGTTTGATTTGCGCTATAGCCCAGCCCAGCAATGGCTTTATTGAGACTGAGTGTGATGGATGATGCTTTGAATGTAGTTTTCTTCCTGTATGTTTTTGTTGTTAGCTATAAATATTGAACGAAGCAGATGATAATAGTGATTTTCCTATAAACTTTAAATTGTCTATATAACCACTTAATTATTTTACACGTTTCCTCCAGGGCACCAATACACATAATCACCGGATCCGCAGGCAGTGACGAAGCACACTCTAAGTTCAATAGTAAGTTCTAGAAATTGATTCCTTTTCTTTCTTATTTCCTGGCAATGTAGGTATGTCATGTTATGCTATAACCTGCTTTATGTATTTTCAGAGAAACTTCACCCGTGGTCAGCTTTCCGCACCTTGGATTATGGCTACACACGATTCAAGGCTTACAACAAAACACATATTTACTTTGAACAGGTAGGAGGTCGTTTTGGTACATTTATTTATAACTAGAGAGTAGCCGTTGGTCACTAGGGCTTCACGCTTGCTTATCACGCAGTCACAGGAGATGCGGGTTCTAATCTCGGTACAGACCATGTACCAGTACCGATGAGTTAGGTCATATTTTAAGCCTTTACGCGGTGTATATCTATTACGCAGTACAGCTAACTCGCGCTATGCCCAAACATCTTTTTTTTTTTCGATGGATATTAACAAATTTATTTATATTTTATATCTTATTTATTCAAAAAGAAAAACAGAAAAAGTTTACACAATTTGAGGAACTTAGCTAAAAAGTGACACCTAATAATTGGAACAACTGAGCCCGAGCTAGGTGTAAACCTGTATCCCAACAAAACATGCATATGCATATACAAAAACGCCAGTCTCGCAGCCTGCGCAGTTTATTCTACCGTAAAAAGTTGTGAGATCTAATTTTAAACCAAGTCGGTTAATTTAACCAGTATCTGTGTATGGTAGAATCTTTCCAACAACTTTATTATCGTATACTGTTAAGTACCTACCTAATTAGTTAACTAATAAGATTTATAGTGATCGGATCAATATAAGACATCTTTATTTCTTCAATAATAATTAGAATGACTTGGCAATCAATCGCACGTAGAAAAGTTGTCGACTATAGGACCGTGTGTGCAACGTAATGTACCTATTGCTCTCGCTCCGAAATAATTCGTTGTTTTCTTATTAGTTAAGTTTATCTTTATTTAGAGATATGTTGCGTTGAGTAATAATATTCATTTGTGCTCTGGGTGCTATAGAGTGGTCAGTTGAGCGCGATTGCCAAGTTATTCTAATTATTATTGAAGAAATAAAGATGTCTTATATTGATCCGATCACTATAAATGTTATTAGTTAACTAATTAGGTAGGTACTTAACAGTATACGATAATAAAGTTGTTGGAAAGATTCTACCATACACAGATACTGGTTAAATTAACCGACTTGGTTTAAAATTAGATCTCACAACTTTTTACGGTAGAATAAACTGCGCAGGCTGCGAGACTGGCGTTTTTGTATATGCATATGCATGTTTTGTTGGGATCTCATTTCTTTTTGTAAGTAACTTTCCTTTTTTTCTTTTCGGGTACTATTTCTTGTGCGTTAGCTACCGACTTTCTCAAAGCCCACTCCCTATCTCTATGGGCTCTTCTCTGTGGCTTTGATGTTACGATTTGTGACAAGTCTGGGCGGTGAATGATATAAATATAAATCATACCTCAAACCAAACCATACCGCGATTCAGGAAATGCACACCTACACTCAGAGAAAAATCGGCTGACAAAGCGACAATAAATGCATTGTTAGAAATTTATTGTTACCACACGTAAGTGCATCGTCGCTGCAGCTATAGGCCCATAGTGCCTGTGACATCTTTTTTATTGTTGAAATTGTTTTTTTTTATTTCAGCTAAAGACACGTAGATACGGTAACTATGTTAAAAATATTTAAACGGGATAACTACGGCACGTTGCCAACTTATCACCTATTATGAAGTGATGTTGTAGCAAAGTTTAATCTATCAAAATAGGCGTTGTTACTATGGCTAGTTGTGTTATTGATACGGCTAAGTGTGTTTTTGATGCGGCAGTAGCTCAAAGTACTTGTTCGTCGCAAGCGCAAACCTTTTCTCTGACTCTGCCAGTTTCAACGTGAATTTCGTGCAAAGAACACCTGTGTTTGTGCTCGTGCCGTCGTCGTGCGTGAAGAAATATGGATTTGCAGAAAATTTAAGCACCAAGCAGTCATCAGCTAATTTGTATGGAGAAGTGGAAAATAAAGATGCTCCGATCAAATCGGTTTCACAGTAAAAGTTGTCAGGATAATGTCTTATACTCCCCAAAAAGTGTTTTCACTTGATACACCAAACACTCGGTATTAAATATTTTGTTCTTTGTTGTAATCCTAGTTTGACTCGAGTAGAGATTAATATACCATACTTTTGATAGAAATGTCTTCGTTTTTCTTTTAGGATTCTCAAATACCGCTATCCTCTTTATCATATCTTGTGCTACCCGAGTAATGTAACATTGTAGGTTTTGATCCCTTCACTTTGTAAATGGTACACTGAAAAAATTATATATTCCCCGAAGCTTCTGTGCCTTTATTATTAGAGGTATGCGTACTTTGACCGGAGAGTTCTCTATGTATGCACCATACGCATGTATGGTGTTTGGTGTACAAAATAAGCATATTTCAGGGTACGCATGCTCCTGGAATAATAGGCAGTAGCTTCGTGGAGTATATAATTTTTGTTCATGGTGTACCATTAACAAAGTGCAGGTATCCAGATCAACAATGTTACTTTGCTAGAGTAGCAAAATACTTTGTCATCGGAACAAAGCAGATTTGATACTGTAGCTAAGGGAAATTAGACGTAGGGACAATATACTTTGATATGATAGTTAAAGAAATTTGTCATGGGAACAAAAGGACATGAAATCCTATTGTGACATGAACAATTTTAGCATTGTAATTTCAACAGTTGTTTTATTGCTGTTACATCAATGTTGGTAAATTTGTTGCATTAGCAATTGAAGAGTAACAATAAAAACGTTGTCTTCATTACTATGCACCTTTGACGACTGTCCAGCATCAAAGCTTTTTTGTAGCAATGGCAATATTTTTTTGAGAGTGTAGCGACATCTAATGGGGAATAGCGATATTAGACAATATTGTAACCGCTTTATTAGGGTTCCGTACCCGAAGGGTGCCAAACGGGACCCTATTACTGAGACTTCGCTGTCCGTCTGTCCGTCCGTCCGTCCGTCTGTCACCAGGCTGTATCTCATGAACCGTGGTAGCTAGACAGTTGAAATTTTCACAGATGATGTATTTCTGTTGCCGCTATAACAACAAATACTAAAAATCAAAAGAAATTTAATATTAAGGGGGGCTCCCATACAACAAACGTGATTTTTTTGCTCATTTTTGCTCGATATTGATAATGGTAGCAGGTAGACGCTTAAAGTGTTCACAATATATTGAGTATATTATTTATTTAAAAAATAAATAATTAAATTAAAATTAAATTAATATTTAGGGGGGCTCCCATACATTTTTTTTGCGGTTTTTTATAGATAATGGCAAGGAACCCTTCGTGCGCGAGTCCGACTCGCACTTGGCCGGTTATTTAAATCATAGCTGGAACCAAACCATACCGCGATTCAAGATACACATAGCGACTAGCGACATCTAATGGGGAATAGCGATGAATCGAAGTAGTCGTGTACTGAGCTTATTGATAATTAATATATTATGAAATTGGGGCTAAAATTGCGCAATGTTTGAGTTTTCCTTGGCTTTGCAGGCTAAACTCTAACCATGCTCAAAATTTTAAGCTTGTGGGTTCGCTAGAAGTAACCTTTAGAGTTTTCATGATCGTGAATCAGTGAGTCAGTGAGTGTCAAAATTGAGGAACTTTGAATTGCTGTACCTTCAACTCTACTGGTTCAAATTTATTGAAATTTTGAGAATATGTCTTATGACATGGTGCCTTTTAGCCGCCGGGAATTCAGGTTTCTATCTTTATCCACAACGGAGTAACAGGTAGGTCAAATATGCTCTGAATGGCTTCCTGTAAAGGATGTTACTGCTGCGCCCGTATGTTTTGCTTTTTGCTCGACTTGGCTTGGGGGCGCTGCCGCGCCCCCAGATTTCAGGCTGCAGTGCTCTTCTATTTACAGTTGTCTTCCAGCCTCTGTATCTGTTTGCCTGAGTTTTAAATGTATGTACGTCAAACGGAAGTTCTCTAATCCCGATATGCCGATACTGACCCATGTCCATGTGGGACTGGATTACTCGGTAAAAAACCCCTTCAGTCGTTAGGGTAATAAGTATTTACAGAATGATAATAATAATTATTATTATTTATTATTATGAGCCTGTAATATCCCACTGCTGGGCACTGCGCTGGGCTGGGCCTCTCTCCCCCTCTTCCACTCCATTCGATCCTGAGCGGTCTCCTTCCACTCTTTATCCCATAGACCCAACTCATCACTCCATCTCTTCCTGGGTCGGCCACGCTTTCTCTTTGCATTTACTGGGAGCCAGTCTGTGGTTCTCTTAGCCCAACGATTTGGCAGCATTCGACGAGCAACGTGACCGGCCCAGTCCCACTTTAATTGGGCAGCGTTCTGAGCTACATCTATAATCTTTGTCCGGGAGCGCAGCTCGGAATTCCGGATCCGGTCTAAAAGCCGAACACCGAGAATGCTGCGCTCCATGTTTCTCTGACAAACCCCGAGTCTGAACCTTTGCGCGTCAGTCAAAGACCAAGTCTGGGCTCCGTAGGTAAGGATGGGGAGAATGCACATGTCTATGAGCTTTCGTTTCAGGGACAACGGAAGTTGTCCCTTCATGAGCTCCTTCATGGACCAAAAGCTCTTCCAGGCGTTTTCGACGCGTCTATCGACTTCCTTGTCTTGTCGTGCCTGGAAAGAGACTATTTGGCCTAGATAGATGTATTCTTGGACATATGCAATTCTAACCAACATAAAACTTGCACCAGAAAAGTTGTAAACAAAGAACTGGAAACCACCAGATTCAATAACACATATGGACAAAGAACAGATAAAGTAATCTTACCACGGATTATAAACGAACTACCCCCCTGCTTAAAAGAAAAGATAACAGTCACAAACCTCAAACATAAAATCAAAAACCACTATCTACAACAAAACTAACCCACACACACATAGTCAAAATAAATAAATGAACCCAATTTTTTATACGTTTCAAACATCAGCAGCATCACATAATCACATTGGAAGGACCCACATAACAAGTTGCTAGTAGGCCGAGGTGGGAGCGAGACGACTGCCGCCGTCAAGCCAGCCAGCCACCGTATAGTGCGCGAGACACAAATTCTATTACTTTCCTTTCCCGTACTTACGTACATGCTAAATCGCGGCCTTACCCGCATGAAGAAGTGGCCAGAGATGCTATACAATGCGAAATACTTACCACCTGCTACCTGATTGTGCATTATGTTGCTGCACCTGCGCTTCACTTATAATGAGCATTTATTAGTTGAGCCCAAATCAAATAAAGCGAACGTCTACCTACCTAGAATAATAAATTTGCAGTGTTAGGTTAGTTATGTGTAGTTTTAGTGTAATTTATCTATTTAAACTGACAACTACGAATGTTCTGTGCTCAGACAAACCTCAGTGGTTTATGAGTACTATTTAAGATATCATATAATGTTACTTAAGATACAAAGAATAAATAAAAAAAAAAAAAAACCCCATCCACGTCCACCGTATGCTCCTTGCTGTTAGACATGACCTTGTTCTTTGACATGTTCATGCTAAGTCCAACCTCGAGGCCTGCATGGCTGAGTTGTTGTAGCATAGTCTGTAGCTCAGAAGGCGAATGAGAAAACAGGACTATATCATCGGCGAAACGAAGGTTTGTAAGCTTCGCCCTGCCGAAGTCTATACCCCTGTTCTCCCAATCTGGCTCTCTAGTGTCTTGAAGACCTCTTCCAACACGCTGGTAAATAGTTTGGGGGAGAGAGGATCGCCCTGCTTGACGCCCCTTTCAATTCGAAATGAGGGACCCGGAACTTGTAATTCAATGATAATTAAAATAAATATTATGTTTATCAGATTCCTTGATAGGGTTACCTACCAAGGAATCTGATAAACTGTTAAAGGATCCTGAAATCTGATAAAGGATTTGCAAACGTTACAAATATAGCATAATAAGAGTACGAGATATCGTTGATTGATCAATGATCAAAGTCGTTAGGGTTCCAGTCCCTGCAATGTATAATTATACCAATGAGATCAGGCCCCCGATTCTCGCGCTATCGAGATCATCTCCCCAGTCGAGATATCGGTTTTGATTTGCCAAAATCTGTCGAAAACGATCTCGATTTATATTTATTTCGATCGAAAACGGGTCGAGATATCTCGGTTGGTCAAAAGGCTAGTAGCTTTTTCTTGTTTTTGATAGAGATTTCGGTATCTCAAAATCGATATTTCAACATGATCTCGCTAGCGCCAGAATCACCCCACAGTATATCTATGTTATCTTATACGGACGTTCTACCGATGATGGAAAAACATCGTCGCGAGGAAACCTTCATAACCCTATAGCTGCGGCAATGGGCTAGCCCCGTCACACGCAAAATGGAGCATGTATGCTTCTGCCACCCCGTATGGGAATCGTGGTGACGCTATGTTATGTAAAGAGTGTACCTAGGGACGTAGTAACTATTATCTAATCTGTGCTAGGGGTTCTGCGTGCGACGCAGGCGATCAACGCCGACCTTTCATTCCTCATTGGTCATCAAGCTTTATATATATATATTATAAACAATTTATTTATTTCAATCTTAAAATTGAATTAATTTGAATCTTATTATTTATTTGTTTTAATTCTATTATTTGAATATAACAATTTTTAACTTTTGACATTTTTATTTTTATATTGGACTCTTGTCTGGAAAATAAACAATTTAATTTAATTTAAATTAGTTCCCCTCGCGCCAAGAGATCGTGTAAAGCTGTAAGGCCACGCTAGATTATGCGAACTCGCCTGACAAGTAAAAGACGTCGCCCTTCCTGCCTTTCAAATGTTTCTCTGCGGGCCATAACATGGCTAATAGCGAGGGCGCAATAAAACCTGTTTTGACTTGTCGACGAAGCCGAGACGCTCGCTCCGCGGATTTTGCGCTCCCGCTATAGCCACTGCCATGCTTTACCTGTACGTGACTCGCGGCCCTGTGCACCTGCAAAACTTAAACAATACTGCCCTGCTTTTTCAGCACTGTTCAGAGTTGGATTAAGGCCACTGCAGCCAGTATTTTTGTGTCCTTTCAGGTTTCCGTCGAGAAGGATCCCATTGAAGTGGTTGACTCGTTCTGGATCGTCAAGGAGAAGCATGGGCCTTATGAGAATTTGGTGTAATTTTTCGTTTACTAGTCCTATGTCATTTCGGTAGATTGTGTCAATTCATTCATACTATCATAATAGCATACCTACCTAGATCCTATGCAGGTAGAAACCCAGCTATGCGAATTAGGAATGATACTTATCATGTATTTTATCCATTTGTTTGTAAAATACTTAGTAAAATTATTATAATAAACATGTAAAAAACCGTGTTTTCTTGAAGAAACGAACTAAAGCTAGCTCTTGAATGAATGAAAATGGAAAACCTGATGAAACGGTAACAAATAAAAATTATTTTAAGCATTCTTCCACGAGTTCTTGATTTCCGGTATGGCCAAGATGGCGCCGCCGCCGCCGCCGCCGCTGGCTGGGATAAACAAAACCAGTGACGTGACCAAAAACTACTTCGTTCAACCTCTTTGTTGGAACCGGAACTTATGTTTGACAGCTGTGCGATGCGATCCATACAGTTTGTAAGAAAAGAGTTTCATCAATGTCACACGGGTCGATATGGATTTCTAAAACAAGCAAAGCAATGCATACATTTGAGCGAGACGGCTTAAAGACGTGACGTCAGATGGTATATAATCTGAGCGAGATGCAAATAGTAGTGACACTATTGAATGAGTTAAGTATATCACCACGAGCGCGACAAATTGTAGATAAGGAATGGTGGGAAATAAATGACATGACGTATTAAAAGTAAGTACAAGTATAAAATAATTTCAAATAATCGGACGTCTGAAACTTAAAAGTAACTTGAAGCAGAGATTGGATCTCAAAATTGGAAATTTAAATCTCTTTTAGTATAGGTAGGTATAGGTGTATAGTATAGGTACCACTTAATGATCTAGCTACAGAAGTTTTACTTCTAACACGTGTACGGTGCTACACGCGTATATTTTTTTTTTTTTCATAAATTGTTAGGGAAACCGCGTTTTGCCGTTTTTTAACACGCCCCGGCCGGCTCATGCACACGAGACGGTTTTTCTTGACCCTAATACTCCCACATTTCCACGTGTCCCGAATGCTTGAAATGGCGATTATTAAAAATATAACTCTAAAACTACTGATTTCCGACGGTCCCCTTATTTTGATATCGTCTTTATTGACCGAGCGAGCGAAGCGAGCGAAGCGTCTCTGTTTCAGGTTTGGGCAAAAATGCTTTCGTATGTCCGGTTGTTCTCCTCTACAGGTCGCATTTATGAACCGATTCTCGTGAAATTTTGTGAGCAGGTTGGAAAAATAAATAGAATTTTTTACTCGAGCCAGTTTTTAGATTTTTTCAAAATGGCGGAGATATGGGGTTTCAAAATGTAAAAAAATCGCTACAACCCAAACGGCTCGATGGATATTAACAAATGAGGTGTCGTTGGATTCGTAAAGACCATGAGAGTGAAACAGACTATATAATTTTAGTAAAAAGTCAAAAGGTTGTATTAAAGATCGCGAAATGTAGTTTACAAAGTTATTGGTGCGGCTACTTTCATACTGCATGTACGTAACCAGGTACATTCATAAGTTTGTATGATTGTGTTATTGAAAGAAAATTATTTGGGTTATTTTTTTTATGTGTGTTAGCAGTTCAGCTTTCCCACCGACATACTCGCGAGGTCTACAGCTCACAGAGCCACTAGTATACACTAATCTACATTTCAAAACCATCATGCATAACTGCTTATGCATCTGCGACCGCAGTCGTTCTAAGTCTTTCCGTTTAATTTACCTCGCTCGAATGATGTAAAGTAATATGCTTACCTCGGAGTGTAAGTAGCTATTTCACCCTCGAACCATATTCACCCTCGCTCGCTTCGCTCGCTCTGGCGTCATAAATTAAAACTATTATCGTAAATAGGAATGGATGTCCGATGATGAATCGATTTTAGGATCGATTGAAAACAAATGGTTGTTTTAGAAACCTACTTATAGTGCGAATTAAAGTTTTACTTTACATTAAATCAACTCTAGAAATAATTTTATCAAAGTATTAGGTAACAATTTGTGATAATTAGCAAATAAAGTAAATGGCCTGTGATCGGGCGTTTATTTATTGGGCGTTTATTCAATACGTCCGTAAATGTCCGGGCAAAAACACATCACTAGTGTGCAGTGGTCGAATACAATAAGAACTTAGAATAAACCTGACCAATGTTTAATGCCTTTGTTCAACTCAATACAGTCCCTGCACCATCAGGGACAGTCCATCACTAAATATCTTTAAAAACCGTCTAAAGAAGCACTATCTTTCATTGTCAATTTAGATATATACTGGTATGTATTAGTGTATTCATACGATATTTATTGTTAAGCTGTATTTATGTAACTGTGTATGTAGTCGATTCCTTAGCAATAGGTTCTTATATGTACCTATGTGTAATAATAATATCTATGTATTATAGGTACCTACTAGAATAGTTTTATTGTACGCGCAATTCTTCCCCTTACCTATCATCTCCGTCTCCTACCCAACATGGTTGCTGGAAGAAATCTCTTATTAGAGATAAGCTCGCCTTTGTACATTTTTTTTCTATGTTAAGCTATTTTTACTGTCATGTGAGTACAATAAAGAAATTACAATTACAATTACAATTACAACCACGAATATCTTGTGCCCAGATAAACCTCTGGTTTAAGAGCACTTTTAACCTTAAATGTAATATATTTAAGTAAATAAATAAATACAAATACAAATCCGATCCGAAAGCCGGACGGTCATGATCCGAATTTCCAAAAAATCGGATTAGTACATCCCTATCCCTCAGTCATTCATTCACCCTCATTCACCAGTCAGTTGTCTGTCTTGTCATGTCAAATTGTCAATTGTCAACAATGGTGGAGTTTTGCCTAGCTGTGTTTTTGTTGATTTGATGATTTGCTTGCGGATTTTCATAGTGTTCATCATTTCATTTTCTATGAATTTAATAAATTTAAAGTTAACCACCAGTAAAACTACCATCAAATACACTTTATAACATTCTAACCATGAGTCACGGTGCGATTTTCATCTCAACCCCACATAACCTTGGTTCGTATGGTGTAACCTCGTTGTGAAAAGATGTTTACAATTTCCAGACAACATATTGGATGTCTCTCAGCTGCGTTTGGAAGGTGACTTCGACAATCAGGTGCAGATCATCCTCAACTGCATCAGACTGACGCGGGAGGAAGTGGAGGAACTGCAGAGTTTGTATCGTGATCTGGAGGATGCCTTGCAAACACACTGGCGAGGTTAGAGCGTTATTTTATTTAATAAGCGCGTCTGTATTCGAGCACTTTCGTGATTCTGGCCTTAATAACATACATGTGTATTTTTATGTTAAGCTATTTTTACTGTCATGTGAGTACCTACAATAAAGAAATTACGAATTACGTGTATTGTGCCCAGTGCTTTTTTAAAAAAATATCTAGTCTATTCTGGTTTCCCACTGCTGGGCAAAGGCCTCGCCGGTTCAAGCCCACACATCTCTGACTGCAGTTTGATCCATCCACCTAGTTGTATTTGGGGAGTGATAATATACATAGTATGGTCAGGCTTCTTTGAAACCACTGGCCATGAAATTGTTCTCACTTTCTTTATCTTCATCTTCTACTTCGTAAAAGAAGCCTTGATTATGTGTCCGCCTTATACTGTTTTGACCTGATTTTGAATCAGTTATGATAATCTGATCATTACTATTACTAGGCACCTAGTAAGACATGTTATTCATTCAATATATCTAGAACAATAGCATGAATAAAATTAATATTACAGGTGTAACAGTAAGGTCTAATTATATTTTTGGGGGTTGTTAGGATATCATTCTGAGCAACTTTCACTAATCTTCACTTCTCTACATATACAAATCAGCTGACTGCCTGGACCAAAATGTATAGAGCAATGAAAAATAAAGATGCTTTGATCAAATCGGTTTCATAGTAAAAGTTGCTCAGAATGGTCTCCCTAACAACCCCCTTAAATATGACAACACCCTTCTGTTACACCCATACTTTGTCTTTTATTACAGGATGCAGAGTTATGCCATTTGGATCAATAATTACTGGTCTAGGAATAAAGACAAGCGATGCAGACTGCTATGTTGCTGTACCTCCTGAAACTAAATCACAGAATGAAGCACGGAAATGTGTCGTTAAAGCTAGAAAAATACTACAAAGTTACTCAAGAACTTTCCAAGATCTCTTTGCTATAACTGCCGCAAAAGTGCCAATAGTACAATTCACACATGTTCTGACTCAAAGGCATTGTGATGTTAGCTTCACAAGCAGAGCCGGGGCCAGAAACAGCGAACTAATATGTTTCCTGCTGCAGTATGACCAACGAGCAATGACACTAGCTATTATACTAAAGTACTGGTCTAAAGTGCACAAGCTAACTGGAACAAACCTGGTACCGAATTACGCTTTGATCATGATGATTATATTCTACTTGCAGCAGTTGAAGATTTTGCCGTCTGTGGTATCACTTCAGAATTCAGGGAATCAGCTTGACTTGGTGGAAGGATGGAACACAGGTTTTGACACCTCTATAAAGCCGCTACCACCATCAGAAAGGGAGACCCCATTGCATAGACTGATGGGTGAATTCTTTAAATTTTATAGAGATTTTGACTTTAAAGAAAATGTGATCTGTCCATTTCTGGGTAGTGTCGTAAAACGAAGCCAATTCAAGACTTTAGAAACTGTACCAGACGCGTATAGCTCATACAAGAGCAATGTTAAAAGTAAAAAAATTCCTGCCATCAAGGTGGACTCAGAAATTTGTGTTCAAGATCCTTTCCAACACAATCGTAACTGTTCAATCGGTGTACACCTAAGAATGGCACAGACACTCAAAATGTTCATTACTCTTGGTGCAACAATATATGAAGGCTGCGGTAATAATTACACTAAATTGCTACAAGAGCTGCTAACTCAGAGACCTAAAAAAGTGCCCTACATGGCACCGAACGTCCAAGCTCCAGTACAGCAACCAAAACCGCTGCTGTCTCATCCAGGAAGGATCATGAAGCGAGGTAGGGGCGGCCGGTTTCTAGGCAATGGACCAAATCAAGGGACCAGAGCACCTGTAGTCAACTTCAGGTATAACAATAAGGACAAAAGAAGGAACACAGTGCCGGTATGGAACCATTACCAGAATATGGTGCAACAGAGAGTGAATCAACAGGTTGTTTTTAGAAAGTCCTAAGCATACCTCGAATTGCATTTCGAAAAATCGTAATAAACGTTTTAAAATGAAAAACTTTCTGTTAAACATTTCTGTGGTATTGATTGTGTATAAGTAAATATGTATAAATACAATTTACGTATACATGATGAATTTATGTTTATTTCACATTTAGTTGTAGTCCGAAATGAAGATGTCAATATGTCATCGAGAGCTGTCATACCTCCATACAAACGTTGTCTTGCATCAGTAGTTTCCGAGTTATGCTATTTTTCTAGTTTTCTACACAGATAAATTCGGGCGCGTAGACTAATATATATGTATCATATGTAATAGCTAGAGAGTTGAAATGTTTTACAGAATGTGTATTTCTGTTGCCGCAATACTTGAAATAACCGGCTAAGTGCGAGTCGGACTCGCGCACGAAGGGTTCCGTACTCTAAAAATGGTGTTTAGAATGAAATAGTAGGTATTAAGTCAATGGGCTTATAAACTGCCTACTGCTCACTTCAGAGGTCGCCACTGTGGACCGTCTATAAATTTGACAGTTCCTCTTAGTAAACATGTAAACAAACTAATTATTTTATGAATAAATTCTTTCAATGCCTCGTTGTGCAGCTGTTGATTGCAAAAATGTGGGGATTCATATATTCCCTAAAGACGCTAAAAGAAGAAAATTGTGGGAGAAAGCTCTTCGTATAAAAAATTGGCATGCAAGTACTTCGTCATGGTTATGTGCTACCCATTTCCTACCTGACAATTATTTTGGACCAAATTCGTATACAGGTGATAAATCTCTAATCAAAGTGTTGAAGAAAACTGCTGTACCGTCTTTATTTTCACATTCTAAGGTCAAAACAATCACACAGACAACACAACAACAACAGCGATCGGATAGACAGCTTCGGAGCCTCTTCCAAGTCAGGAATGACCGGGATCTCATCCTCGAGTTCATCTTCAACTCCGAGAAGGTTATTCTTGTCGTACGCCCTTAGTCTACAACAAGAAAATGGATTTTACAATAAAACCGCAACATAACCTTTATATCATAACAATGCCAGTTTATAACTTACCTTTCAATTAAAACTGCTTTTTTACCAACGATGGACGCTTTTCTTTTTCTCAGCTCGACTTTTAATTGAATCACACTCCATGTCGCATACATTGATATAGTTTATTTTGTTATTTCAATTATTCGTGAAACAATAACAACTAGACAATATGGCAGTTCTTAGACACCCCATAGTGCTGCCCTCTGCAATTGGCTTTCAGTTTCAAACCCTATTTCAATGGGGCGCCTGGCATTTTTTAATAGCAAGAGACGACTGCCGCCGTCGATATTGAAGGTATTGCCGTTTTAGGCACATACGACGATGGTGGAAGCCTTCGTGTGCGAGTCCGACCCGCACTTGACTAATTTTTAGGGTTCCGTACCCGAAGGGTGCCAAACGGGACACTGTTACTGAGACTTCGCTGTCCGTCTGTCTGTCACCAGGCTGTATCTCATGAACCGTGGTAGCTAGACAGTTGAAATTTTCACAGATGATGTATTTCTGTTGTCGCTATAACAACAAATACTAAAAAACAAAATTAATTTAATATTAAGGGGGGCTTCCATACAACTAACGTGTTTTTTTTTTGCGGTTTTTTATAGATAATAGTACGGAACCCTTCGTCCGCGAGTCCATAAAAAAACGAATAAACATTTTCATTTCTAGGTCTAAAGTTTCTGAATGCTTCAAGCAAATCAATCAAAAGGATGTTGTAACATGTTTATTGTCATCGTTGCAGTTAATCAGTTATCTGCATGCAACACATCCTGAGCCAGGGCCTATTCACTGTGGAATATTCACATGTATAGTTTCTTTCTAAATTTTTTTAAGTTTTGTAAGAATCTTTATTGTATTTGTGTGTATTCTTACAGTGAATAAATGGATTATCTATCTATCTTTTTATTCTTGTTAAATCGATTCACAGCCCAAATCACCATCATCAAAGTCTGATTCGGACTCGCTGGTGCAATAATCAGTTCCTGGGCAGATTGGTCGAATCGTACGATTAGTCGTACGTACCATCGTAGTATTTCTATTTCATTTACCTTGTTGTTTGCAATATATTTTATTTACACAATTATCATCAATTTTCTATCATATGTTTCGAGTCAAGGTCGACAACTTGTCATACGATAAGTGTAGCACGTCACTATTTGCCAATAAAGTATGTTAATTGTCTATACATTTTACCTTCGAAGTATACGATACTTCATAGGGGCGTGTTTAGTTAGACACAGCTGTGTCAGAGATCATCCTATGTTGGATAGGGTATAGTGTGATTGAAAAAGAATTAACGGACTAACATAGTTTTTATACGATACGTTATTCTCATCGTAACGATTAAACAAGTGACGACTAACGAAAGAACTTATTATTATGAGCTAGGAACTTAACAAAAACTCCTTTCTTTATTCAAACAAAAAGCACAATCGATAATCGATATTTTATTCCATAAGTACACATCACTACTACCTGTCAGTTCACCACACGATTGAGGGGGTGTGAAGTGAAGAGAGGGGTGCGGTGCGAGCTATAAGAATCGCAACGCAAGTTCGCGATATCAAATATTTACAAAACAATTAAGTTTTCCGTTCTACAAGTATACTCAATAGTATAAAATCCTACATTGCATCAGTAGGTAACAGTGTCGAGGGCAGAATCTCACCGGATGTGTGTCAATGATCGGCCGGCAATAAAGAATCCTTTTAGAAATGAAGATAGTTTGCATTGTTGTGGTGTGCTGTACTCTCGGGCTGGGGTTGGCGACTCCATCGGAGGATAAATATGACTGTGGGTATTGTCAGCCGGAGCAGATACACATCGCCTTTGGAGGTAAGCCCGTCACACCTGCTATACATAAAGCCAAAGAGTAGAGTCACAGCAGTCCTTATGGGTTGGGGTGGCGCCCCCGCCAACACAAGGTTCTGATTAGTGATGGGTTTTTGCCCGGACATTTACGGACGTATTGAATAAACGCCCAATAAACGTCCGTTTATGCCCAATAAACGCCCGATCACAGGGCATTTACTTTATTTGCTAATTATCACAAATAGTTACTTAATGCTTTGATAAAATTATTTCTAGAGTTGTTTTAATGTAAAGTAAAACTTTAATTCGCGCTATAAGTAGGTACTTGGTTTCTAAAACAACCATTTGTTTTCAATCGATCCTAAAATTCGTTCATCGTCGGACATCCATTCCTATTTACGATAGTTTTAATTTATGATCCTATGTCGTACGTGTCTATATTGTCGATGGTTGCCTATTTGGTTTGCTGGAAGAGATCTCTTATTAGAGATAAGCTCGCCTTTGTACAAGTTTTCTATGTTTTTATTGTCCTATGTAACTGTTGAAATAGCTACTTACACCCGTAATACTAATAATACTTTACATCATTCGAGCGAGGTAAATTAAACGGAAAGACTTAGAACGACTGCGGTCGCAGATGCATAAGCAGTTATGCATGATTGTTTTTAAATGTAGATTAGTGTATTTATAGACGATATCAAAATATGGGAACCGTCGGAAATCAGTAGTTTTAGAGTTATATTTTTAATATCCGCCATTTCAAGCATTCGGGACACGTGGAAATGTGGAAGTATTAGGGTGGAAGAAGACAAAAATGGCTGATTTTATATCGAAAAAGCTGTTGAAAGTTCACTGACCTCGAGGTCAAGAAAAACCGTCTCGTGTGCATGAGCTTTTACTCACTAAACCGGTGACGGTGCCGGGCCGGGGCGTGTTAAAAAACGGAAAAACGCGGTTTTCCTAACAATTTATAAGAATGCGGAAGCGTGTGGGCTTGTCCACAGCTCGAGCATGGTTCTGCCTGCTTTTCATCGACGACGCTGTATACTGGGCTCTGTCTTTCTTTTTTCTTCTTCGGGGCCGCAGTAGGCTTCAGCTCTCTCTTCACCGCCGTAGTCGTGCTCGTAGCTGGCGCGTATGTGTGGCGTAAAGCTTTGTCCGCCTCGCGCATGAGAAAGGACGACGATCTCTGGCTCCATGGTTCCCTCTTCTTGTTCCGCGTAGTCGCACCAGCGCGAGCGGATATGCGGGCTGAGCTTGTCTAGAACCTCTCGGGTCAGCATGGGGTTGTTCAGGTATCCACGCCGGTCAATCGATGTCAGCACGCAGACTGTGTTTTGCAGTTTGATGGCGAAGTTGTTCAACTCCGTCGCTGATGTCCCGGGCTTTGGCAACTTCTTCAGCTCATCCAAAGTTCGGTCGATGATGAGCTCCGGGTGACCAAAGCACTGCTCCAAGGTCTTCATAATCACGTCCGGATCGGTGGCCGTGTGTAGTCACGGCGTCTCGTGCCTCTCCTTTGAGACAGCTCCTCAATCGCTGGATGTTCTCGGCGTCGGTGATGTTGTACATCTTGGTGGAGCCCCGCATGGAGGCCTTGAAGGGTGGCCACTCATTCGCCGATCCGGTGAACGATGGCAGATCGACATAACGCAGCCTCGGTCTTGTCATCTTCTGCAGGGCTTCGGCCAATTCTTCCACACCTCTCCTCGATCGGGCAGGATTCGGTGATCTTCCTCGCTGTGGCTGGAACTGTAGCTGCCTTGGTCGCATTCGTTCCGTGGCGAACGCTTCCTCTCGTCGTTTCTTGAGAGGCGTTGTCAACAGCCAGTCGTCTATCCATTGTCGTCGGGCAGCGGGCGGAATAGGGTCCCCATGAAGACTCTTCTGGTCGTCTTGTATCGCGGAGACTTGAGCAGCTAGTCGCTTCTTCACGAGTTCGGCTTCTAGCTCCAGCTCTTGCTTTTTCAGCGCCGATAATTTCTCCGCCGCTTCCAGTTCAGCCAGTCGTACGTCACTAAGTCGTACGTATCGCCACACTGTCAAGCATAGTGAGTGGTAGTCGTCATGACATGAACCATTTATACATCAGAGTGTGTAATGAGCTTGAAAATGGAACGATTTCTAGTTTTCATTGCCCGGCTTCGGAAACGCGAACTTTCACGGACTCATTTGACAGCAGCAAAACCTCCTTTTCTTGAGCTAGGATGATGTAAAGAAATAATGAAGTATGAAATTATGGTTGGGCTCATTTGATTTGTCTTGACAAAGTTAAAAATAAATAAAAAGTAAAAAAAAACATTTTTAAATTAAGCTTTTATTTCATTCCCTAAAAAGAAGAAAATTAATTTTAATTTATTACAATTATAAGCACTGCATTGAGGTAGTTACTGTTGAAAAGTTTCAAAACTTCTTTTACAAAAAACTAGATACAATTTGATAGTTTCCGTCAAATTTTAGGGTTTCGTCCCAGATGCGCCACCTAGCGTGAGAAATTGGCAGTTTTGCGCTTCATTATGTATGAATGACCGATGCACATAATAAATAAAGAATTAGTGATATTATAGATTATAGATGACGTATAAATATAGAAAATTACAGTAAGTAACACTATTACTTGAATAGGTACTTGTTTTATTTAATAAAATCGTACAGATAAAAAAAATTGGGCAACACTTTATTGCTAAATAATATATTTTGGTATAAATACGTAAACCTTATCACTATTTAACGATTACGTCTTGATAATTCTAAGTTTTGTGAAATTATGGTTTCTGCCCTGTAACTGGGCATTTATTTGGGCATAAATTCGTTTTTGCCCTATTTGCCCAGTTTATGCCCTTTCCGCCCAGTTGGGTTTAAACCCTCTGCCCATCTCTAGTTCTGATATACGTATATCGAAGGCGCGAGAATCATACCCCTGATCAATATAAACAAGACGATTATGCTGTATTACCGGAAATAAAAACATTGGTACCTATATCAGTCAATGGTGACCTACATGGCAGAGAATGTGGTGATATCCTGCTGTGAGATAAGCCTCAACATACACACAACATGTGCTAAATAAATATAGAAAGGACAAAATAATAGTACACATTGATGTATACAAACTTAAGGCCCAGTCTACATTGCTCAAGGACTGGACAGTGGGGGGACCGTGGACAGTGAGTGGTGTCAACGGATCGGACAGTGAGTGGTGTCAGCGGATCGGACAGTGGCGAGTCAACTTGGCTTTCATATAATATGGCCACTGTCCACTGTCCTTGACCAATGTGAACAGGCCATTAGAGACAGTGGCAGCACTCACAAAGTCAGTTTTACTTGGTAGAGAGAGAGTTTGATCACGAGAGCACACCTCGACATTCCATAGAACGCTTGTAAAATAATCACCTATTACTACTACATAGCCTAATGACATTTGTACACATGCAAATGTGTGCGTAAACTCGTTCGTTTGTGAATGTGTGCGTTCAGCACCTAAACAAAGTGTCTCCCGAAGAGGCTCCCCGACTCCGGGGTGAGGTGCGGTATCTGAATCCGCGCGGGGAAGGGAGTGGCCATTCTGTACGTAGTACTATTATCTCTTCTGTGACGAGAGTATGATTATCATTCACACACATTCAATAGGTATTGCTGGGTACAATACAGAGGCCTCTTATCTACAGTCTACAGCCCCTATCCTTGTAACCCAAATGTAACTGAAATTTAACACTAAGATAAGTTTCAAATCCTATGAAACAAAATTTATCGTTTTAACGTTATAGTAACATACAAAATTTATAGTAACATTTGGGTTAAGACTTTACAACAGTAGTATTTATTTTTATTACTTGTTATCTTTGTCCTCCCCAGAAAAATCAAATGACATAGTCATAACATGGAGCACATTCGACAACCCCAAGTCATCAATAGTGAAATATGGGAAGCAGGACATGGCGACTCAAGTCCAGGGAACCCGGACTAAGTTTGTGGATGGAGGAACTCTAAAGCGCACTCAGTTCATACACCGAGTCACTCTGAAAGACTTGAAGTTTGATACTAAGTACAGTAAGTCATGATTGGTATTATTTTAGTCTGAATTTCCATGAAGTTCACAAGTAATCTATATAAATACTTGTAACCTAGAATCAATTGGCAGAAACCCATTGCAAAATGGCTCTCTCCCTTTCAGTTAGGCTAAGGGCTGTGTTCAAATAATTTTCCATCATATTTCAGGCTCTAATAAATCAATTTATAGTTATTTATTGTCCACGTGTTGTTCACAAAACAATAAGCATGCATGCATAAAAAATATAAACGTAATCTAACATAGTTTATGTCAACATGTGTAATAAGGAAAACGTCTTAGTTAGATGCCTGCCTACTATGTACATTTACATAACTCCAACACTATTATTAATAGTTACTTAATAATTTAGAGTAAAATTGTACGACTTCACCTGTAAACAAACATAACTACCACACACACCATTTCCAGAGCAGAATTTCCATTTCACCATTGCCAAAGGCCCAGTTGTGCCTGCTACCGACCGCTTGGTGCCGAAGCCTTTAAGGCTCTGGGGGTTGCCAGATTTTTTCATGGTTTGGGCGTGGTCTAGCTTTTCCCGCCGCGCAGCCATGCCTCATCCCGCATCACGAGATCGCGACGCCGGAAACCAAAGTTTCAGAACAACGGTATGCTAGTGCGTGTCAATGATAATTATAAGATTATGATCTAGATACATGTACCTACCCCACCTACACATCAGATTTTATTGTTTATGTATGTACCTGACTACCTGTCTCTTGAAATGTAAACCTCACTTGTTCATAATTGACTTTTTACATAGTGAAATCTTCAATTGACTTAATTATTAAATCAAATTTTTCGTTTAATTTTATGTATAGCTGTGGATTTTTGTTCAATAAATAAATAAAACATGTATGGACGTACCTATTGTTCAAATTAAAATATATCAAAGCATTACGCCCCGTTTCTATTTAGGAAGACAGTCTGAATTATATATAACCTATTTGATCTACTAACTGCTATGCGTATTACCGAGTGATGTTTTATTGTAATATGACGCTTTTTTAGGAAAACATCTTGGATATAAGTATACTTTGCGTAACATAAAATAACCGGCCAAGTGCGAGTCGGACTCGCGCATGAAGGGTTCCGTACTATTCTCTATAAAAAACCCCAAAAAAAACACGTTAGTTGTATGGGAGCCCCCCTTAATATTAAATTTCTTTTGTTTTTTAGTATTTGTTGTTATAGCGGCAACAGAAATACATCATCTGTGAAAATTTCAACTGTCTAGCTACCACGGTTTATGAGATACAGCCTGGTGACAGACGGACAGCGAAGTCTTAGTAATAGGGTCCCGTTTTGCACCCTTCGGGTACGGAACCCTAAAAACGCTGGATGCGATGGAGCGGTGCATGGCAATAGCTTCCTTATATGTATGGGTACACTGGTGTAATTTGCGGGAAAGAATGTGGTAATATGCATGGCAATAGCGTCCTTACCTGCATGGACAAATTGGCGTAAATCGCCTACCACTGCAGCGTTCTTTTTAGATGATTATATCTATATTCATAAGGATGAGCAACTTATGATATGTGCTAAGAGAGTTCATGACTGGTTACCTAGAACTAACATGTGACAATGTTTCCGTTTGGTAGGTAGTTGTTTCCGTTAGGTAGTATTCATGAATTTCGATGGTTTTCTGATAGAATTTTCCACACAAAATTAGATACTTTTTCTCAGAGCATAGAGTTTACTTTTACATGAGCATAAAACTATCGAATATCAAAACGAATGAAACCACTCACGCAGCTCACGCTTCACGACTAGGTACCTCGATTATCGATTGTTTTAGGATTATTCGAATACTTTGAATGATTTCTACAATCGAGTGGCTTAGCGATTGTTATTCACAATCGTGCAACAGAGTGGCAAGTATAAGTTGGCGTTCCTGTGGCGGCGCCTCCTACACACTTTTATCGCCGCCGACAAAAAGTCGCCGCCATCTTGAACATTTTCGTTACTGGTCTGATTTGCTTCAAAATCGATACCTGAAGATCTGGTTGGAGTCCAATTATGATTCTAAAGTCAGACTTTGAAAAAAGTCGCCGCCATATTGATCTTTTTTGTAATGTAGGTACTAGGCCGATTTGCTTCAAGATCGATTCTAAGAATGCGGTTGGAGTCCAATCATGATTCTGCAGTCAGATTTAGAAAAAAGTTGCCGCCATCTTGAACTTTTTGTAACTATAGTCTATTCGTGATAAGAATGAAGTGGAGTCATCACTGTCCGGCGGCTTAGCCACGCCACAGATTAATAATGGCCACGCCCCGTAACCAATCAAATCGTTTCCTCTTATCAAGCCAAGTTCACAGTGACCGGTTGAAGGCAAACTTTCAAACGCGACGGTTGTGTCCTGTCCATTTTAATTTTAATTTCACAACATTCTTATCACGAATAGACTGTAGACGGATTTGTTTCAAAATCGATATCTAGGAATGCGGTTAGAGTCGAATCATAATTCTGAAGTCAGATTTTGAAAAAAGTCACCGCCATCTTGAACTTTTTAGTTATTGGTCTGATTTGCTTCAAAATCGATATCTAAGGATGCGGTTGGAGTATATTCATGATTCTGAAGTCAGATTTTGAAGTTTTGTGCCGCACCGGCTTCAAACTGGTATTTTAAGCCCCGCTATAGCTATTGCTATGTGATATCAAATTTAAATTTTGCAATATGGGTATGGTTTTCGAGGTATTTTGGGGTTCTAGTGACGAATTAGGGGTCTATTTTGTATTTCAAGATGGCTGCCGCGCCAAATTTCTGTTTTGCAATATGGGTATGATTTTCGAGGTATTTTGGGGTTCTAGTGACGAATATAGAGTCCATTTTGCATTTCAAGATGGCCACCGCGCCTAATTCAAATTTTGCAATATGGGTATGGTTTTCGAGGTATTTTAGGGTTCTAGTGACGAATATACAGTCCATTTTGCATTCAAGATGGCCGTTGCGCCAAATTTCTATTTTGCAATATGGGTATGGATTCCGAGGTATTTTAGGGTTCTAGTGACGAATTAGGGGTCCATTTTGCATTTCAAGATGGCTGCCGCGCCAAATTTCTGTTTTGCAATATGGGTATGGTTTTCGAGGTATTTTGGGGTTCTAGTGACGAATATAGAGTCCATTTTCCATTTCAAGATGGCCACCGCGCCTAATTTAAATTTTGCAATATGGGTATGGTTTTCGAGGTATTTTAGGGTTCTCGTGACGAATATACAGTCCATTTTGCATTTCAAGATGGCCGCTGCGCCAAATTTCTATTTTGCAATATGGGTATGGTTTTCGAAATATTTTAGGGTTCTAGTGACGAATTAGGGGTCCATTTTGCTTTTCAAGATGGCTGCCACGCCAAATTTCTGTTTTGCAATATGGGTATGCTTTTCTAGGTATTTTGGGGTTCTAGTGACGAATATACAGTCCATTTTGCATTTCAAGATGGCCGCTGCGCCAAATTTCTATTTTGCAATATGGGTATGGTTTTCGAGGTATTTTAGGGTTCTAGTGACGATTTAGGGGTCCATTTTGCATTTCAAGATGGCCACCGCGTCAAATTTCAATTTTGCAATATGGGTATGGTTTTCGAGGTATTTTGGGGTTCTAGTGACGAATATAAAGTCCATTTTGCATTTCAAGATGGCCGCTGCGCCAAATTTTAATTTTGCAATATTGGTATAGATTTCGAGGTATTTTAGGGTTCTTGTGGCGAATTAGGGGTCCATTTTGCATTTCAAGATGGTCACCGCGCCAAATTTCTATTTTGCAATATGGGTATGGTTTTCGAGGTATTTTAGGGTTCTAGTGACGAACGAATTCGCGTTTATTCCCAGTAGTACACACCCCGCCGTCCACACTATTACGGTATGGAAAAAAAAATCCCATACGGTAACAGTGTTGACGTAGGTAAGGGACTTTTTATTCCCCAGTAGTTCCGTTGGTTGCAGTTCATTGAGTGTTGAAAAATTGTGTCGATTTTGAAGCAAATCGGTTCAGTAACAAAAAAGTTCAAGATGGCGGCGACTTTTTTGATATTTGACTTCAGAATCATGATTGGACTCCAACCGGATCCTCAGATATCGATTTTGAAGCAAATCGGTTGAGTAACAAAAAAGTTCAAGATGGCGGCGTCTTTTTTAATATTTGACTTCAGAATCATGATTGTACTCCAACCGCATTCTCGGATATCGATTTTGAAGCAAATCGGTTCAGTAACAAAAAAGTTCAAGATGGCGGCGACTTTTTTATATTTGACTTCAGAATCATGATTGGACTCCAACCGCATCCTCAGATATCGATTTTGAAGCAAATCGGTTGAGTAACAAAAAAGTTCAAGATGGCGGCTACTTTTTTGATATTTGACTTCAGAATCATGATTGTACTCCAACCGCATCCTCAGATATCGATTTTGAAGCAAATTGGTTCAGTAACAAAAAAGTTCAAGATGGCGGCGACTTTTTTAATATTTGACTTCAGAATCATGATTGGATTCCAACCGCATCCTCAGATATCGATTTTGAAGCAAATCGGTTGAGTGACAAAAAAGTTCAAGATGGCGGCGACTTTTTTAATATTTGACTTCAGAATCATGATTGTACTCCAACCGCATCCTCTGATATCGATTTTGAAGCAAATCGGTTCAGTAACAAAAAAGTTCAAGATGGCGGCGACTTTTTTTATATTTGACTTCAGAATCATGATTGGACTCCAACCGCATCCTCAGATATCGATTTTGAAGCAAATCGGTTCAGTAACAAAAAAGTTCAAGATGGCGGCGACTTTTTTTAATATTTGACTTCAGAATCATGATTGGATTCCAACCGCATCCTCAGATATCGATTTTGAAGCAAATCGGTTGAGTTACAAAAAAGTTCAAGATGGCGGCGACTTTTTTTTATCAACTTTTATCTCAGCTTGGCAGTAGCACATGTTGTTCATTGTGTAAAGTTGCTTAGGGCGACCGCTAGGGGCGCCACTGTCAACCTTATAAAGTTTCTTCTGATCTCCGCTGATATAGAGACGGCAGCACTCAGACAACGATGAGCAAAGAATGAAAAAGTGATAATGTGGTCGATTCTCTAGGTTACACTGACAAAAATTACATGACAATATTAAGTTTGACAGCTGACGCCATAGATTCCATTTTCGAACTGACTTTTGAATTATTTTAATGTACTGATGAACTAATTCAAAAGTGAGTTCGAAAATGGAATCTATGGCAACCGCGTAAGAGCGTCGGAGCTAATATTGTCAAGTAATTTTAGTGTGTGTGTACTAGAGAATTGGAGGATCCCAGTCCGTGAGGATCGAACTTGGATCACTTGTGTTACTCAGTGCTGGCCCAAAACGATAACAATCCGAGCCATTGCTGATACTAAGAACTGATTCGAATATTGGCATATGATCGTGCGGGCATTTACGTTGTATTGATTGTGCAGGTAATTTGGAATAATAATTGAAACAAAAAGTAAACTTTAGAAAAAACCGACTTCCACAAACCCTATTTGATTAGATTGAGTTTAATACAAACTGTAACTCCTAATCCCCAATTGGGGAATTATTTTGTCAAATCCGCTACTAAGGAACCTCTGTACAAAGTTTCATGGCTCTAGGTCCACCGGTTTAGGCTATGCGTTGCCTGCCTGTCAGCCACGCATTGTATTTGTACCTAGTATTGAGCAGGTCTGGTGGCCATATGTGGTCTTCATTATCAGTTCCGCATCACAATATCATTATTCTGTTATGCTTATCATGAGTAAATACACGAGTTATTATGAATAATTGAAATAACCGGCCAAGTGCGAGTCGGACTCGCGCACGAAGGGTTCCGTGCCATTATCTATAAAAAACCGCAAAAAAAAATGTATGGGAGCCCCCCTAAATATTAATTTAATTTTAATTTAATTATTTATTTTTTAAGTAAATAATATACTCAATATATTGTGAACATTTTAAGCGTCTACCTGCTACCATTATCAATATCGAGCAAAAATGAGCAAAAAAAATCACGTTTGTTGTATGGGAGCCCCCCTTAATATTAAATTTCTTTTGATTTTTAGTATTTGTTGTTATAGCGGCAACAGAAATACATCATCTGTGAAAATTTCAACTGTCTAGCTACCACGGTTCATGAGATACAGCCTGGTGACAGTGACAGACGGACGGACGGACGGACGGACGGACGGACGGACAGACGGACAGCGAAGTCTCAGTAATAGGGTCCCGTTTGGCACCCTTCGGGTACGGAACCCTAATAAAAAGTAAGCTAATAGCCGATACTACGCCATACCCATATTGCAAAATAGAAATTTGGCTCGGCAGCCATCTGGAAATGCAAAATGGACCCCTAATTCGTCACTAGAACCCTAAAATACCTCGAAAACCATACCCATATTACAAAATGAACTCCAAATTCAGATTAGCTCGATGGCACCATATTCCTAAAGGACTTGTCACAACGAACCTAATGAGATGAGTATGAGAGTAGATAAATAGTGTATGAACTAAACATGGTGTGAAACTACACATAACTAGGTTTAAAACTCTCGTGGGATACTATCAAAAACACCCACTCGTGTTTTAATACCCCTCATTATGGAACAGTTTCATAAACTACTATTTCAATCCTACTGACTACCAGTAAGACACCGTACTACCAATTTTCAGGAGTATCAAGACGAATCCCATAAATTTTTTAGTCCTTGGCTACTTTTGAGGAGGAAAAACCGTATTTTATTATGCCATGACGATGCCGCGTAGCAATTATTTTATGACTGACTTTTATTGAGACGAGCGACACAACCTCTCCCTTCGAGAGCCTAAGCGGTAATGCCTCCCGTCGCCTTCGCGCATACCCGCATGCAATTTATTTCAGCGCAAGTGATAAAATGAAGATTTATTCGAAATCGCCGATTAATTCTAAAATGTTAAACACTAAACTTTAAGATATTTTGATTACCTATTTTTAGACACAAGAATCAAACCAATATTCCTCGTAGAACTGCTGGAATAACTCGATTTAGGTAAAAAAGGACTATTCGTTTATATTTTTTTTCATATACTTTATGATGACATTATGATCTTTTCAAACACTAAATTTTTAGGAAAGGGACTATTTTATAACATATATTTTTTCTGGATTCAGAAAGTGTCTCAATCTGCTGGAATAACTCAATCTGTTGGGCATTTTAGCTGGACGGGCGCCTTAATAAAAATACTAATTTAGGGTGAAATATGTAGGTCAGGTTCATCAGGTCAAGGAAAGAGGACATAGCTTATGATGATATTTAGCTAAATAATGTTACCCAACGGAGATATATTAATTTGGTCTGTCTGATTCTTATGGCGACTAGCTAGTAAGAGGGTTAACATACTATTCTCTGAATAACTTTGACAACTCTATACAAAATATGGAGCTGTCAAAGTTAACCAGGGAAAGTCTTATTCCGCTTTCTAGCTAGACACATTTATCTTTAGGGGACGCTTTTTTCAGGGGCCACCTACCGGTTGTTTCGTTTTGTCGTAAGTTTAAGGGTCATCTAGGCTACTAGGGGACCCGCTTCTAAGAGGCTGGCCTCCGAAATAGTCGCTAGACAGCTAAGAAAAAGAGCTAAGTGACCCCTAACTGTTGGTGAAATCGGGCATTAGTAGCTTAGTTCATTTCATTTTCATTTCATTTCATTTTATACTTTATTGCACAAAACATAAAAAACACGTAACATTTACAAAAAGGTATGTAAAAAAGCGAGCTTATCTCTAAAAAGAGTTTTCTACCAGCAAACCTAGGCATGACAGGAAAAAACAGATACAGAGAGGGAAGTCAGTGCACTGCACAATAAATGACTAAATAAATATACTTCAAACATAATATATTATTATATACCAAAAATACTAAATAAATACACAATATGCAAATAAATACACCTAACTACATAAATACGTACATATAATATCTATCACGAAAGAGAGAGGAAGTGCTCGTTAGTTCGTTAGGTTGGCCACCTTTTACACACAACGAACCTACCATGAGTATGTTTGTATACCGTCAGTGTACCACGTGGGCTCTCTGTACGGCTGGTCGGAGAAGTTCACATTCAAGACGCCGCCGCGAGGAGAGGACTGGGTGGTGCGCGCCGCCATCTATGGAGACATGGGCATGAAGAACTCACATGTACGTTGCGTTCTTCTTCTTCTTATTCTCTCCAGGGGTCATGGTACCTGCACCTGGCCCACTTGAGCGGGGCCTTTGTGCGTTCCCCCTGCACCTGCACTTCAGTTCAGCCATCCTAACTCCTGCACCAGCTGAAGTAGGAGGCCTGTTTATTCGAGGAGGTCCGCGTCTCTGTAGTTGTCTCCCAGGATAGCGATGCTAGTCTCTGTAGTGGAGGGGCACGCAAGCAACATGCGCTCCACGGTTGCGTTTCAGCAAGCAACTATCTATTAGGGATGGAGTAGGGAGAGACTCAAGTATCATTTGTGACAACGATCCGGGGGTAGGCGCGGCGCAAGCCGTTCCGGCAATTACATATGGCTAACAAATTGAGACAAATACATCTTAGCCAACGTAAATTTTCCTGGTGCTTTTACAACTTGGCTGTGAAACCACGCGCATAGCCAGCACATGGCTATCAAAACAAGCAACGAGCATCAAACAGAAACTATTTTAGGGACGACGCCAGCTCCCCGGGATATACATATCGGTATAGCTAGAAAATCGATCAACGAGCATCAATCATATTCTGTTTTGTGGGCTTTGGGTACACATGGATAGGAAACCGAGTATAAAAACAGCTATTTTAGGGGTGACGCGAGTTGCCTCTTAAAGGGCTACCAAATCGATCGCAAATGTGCCTCTGCCACAGCGTACAAGAAAAGGCGTGACGCCACGTTTGTACCGCAGGCCCTGCCCTACCTGCAAGAGGATACGGAGAACGAGAAATACGACTTGGTCCTCCACGTAGGAGACTTCGCCTACGACATGGACACTGATGACGCGTTGGTAGGAGACCAGTTCATGAGGCAGATCCAGCCGATAGCGGCCAGCCTGCCCTACATGGTGTGTCCCGGGAACCACGAGGAGAAATAGTAAGTTTAAGCGCCCTTTCGTAGAAATGGATTGTATTTTCGCCGCCCAAAATCTTGTATGCTGCTTTTCATCGAGTACAATAATGCCTGCGATCGGGAGGCGACACGGACGAAATCAGACTATTTAATATTGTGTGTTTGAAGTCGATTGAAATTGATTGTTTGAAAATCGGATTGAGCCTTTTGTTGTTTTGACATCTCCCAAATAGCCCCCAAAGTTGAAACTTAACTGACCTTGCCGTGCTCGACAATGTTACTGGAACGTGTGTTACTTATGTTACGTGAATCATAATTTAGCGGCTGTGAAAAGTGTGCCAAAAATCGCCTAAGTGTTTGTATGTAATGTCTTCCGCAGCAATTTCAGCAACTACAAGAACCGCTTTTCAATGCCCGGTGGTGAAGAGAGCATGTTCTATAGCTTCGACCTGGGCCCGGTCCATTTTGTCTCCATCTCCACTGAGTTCTACTACTACATCAACTATGGACTCAAGATGGTGGCCAACCAGTATGAATGGTTGGTGAAGGATTTGGAAGAGGCTAATCAGAAGGAGAATAGGTGAGTACATTCCTGCAGTTGTGGAGCGTAGTGGAATTGAAATCCCATATTGAAAGCCTAGGGGTTCTGGTCCCACACTTTCAGCTTGGTATAGCACCCTTTGTAAACGCTCTTAGTTTTGAGAGCATTCTCAACTGTCACAAAAACGGTATTAGTAGTCGAGTTGAACTTATTGCTTTGTTTAATTCTCTATATGCACAGTTTTTATCTATTATTTCGCTCTCTTCATTTATACTGAGCTTTTTCAACTCTCTCAAACGTCTATCACTTTGCCAAGACGTGTGCATGAATTTAACACGACTCCGAAATGAGCGTAATTTTCGCTTGGCAGGCAAAAACGCCCCTGGATCATAGTATACGGCCACAGACCCATGTATTGCTCAAACCTAAACAATGACGGGGAATGCCCTGAGAACTTCCCGGCTCGAAAGGGCTTACCAATCCTGGGATTCGGTGAGTGATAGACTCTAAGTGTTGGGTGTTATGGTTGATTATTGCAGGGCGCTGCGTCCCTGGATTGTGCTGTTTGGTCACAGGCCTATGTACTGCAGTAATTCGGACGATATCGACTGTAGCTATGAGTATACGAGAAAGGGGGTTCCTGCGTTTGGGATATTCAGTAAGTAATTATAAGTTTGGCTTTAAAATTTGGATGAAGTTTCTTTGGCTCTGAGTGAGCTGGGTTCTCTCATTCTTGCCTAGGGTATGGTGGGGTGATAGAGAGAGGCGATAGCTTGCTCAAAGTCAAATAAACTTGGCGCAGACTTTTTGTAACAATTTTGCCCATTCAACTCATTACTTGATAATCTTCTTTTCTTCTTCTACTATTGAGTTCTGACATCTGCTTTATGCTAGTGCCCCGTATATTCCCAGCATAACATGTCGTGTGAGTGTGTGAGCATGATAGCGCTCACACCATTTTTAATCATCCGTTACACACATCTGTCATCTCATCAGCTCACACACAAACACACGCGCAATTGTTCTGCGCCAGCGATGATAGGCTTGGAACTAGCACCTTCATTGTATGTGTATGTGTGGACGGTGGGCCAAAACAATCACAGAGTGGCCAAGGGGAGCGACAGGCGACAAGGCCATTAGGCAGACCACCTGCCCGATGGTCCGATAACATCAAGTCGACAGGATCTTAATGGATACTCTTGACTCAGGAGTACTCAGGACCGAGCGGATTCGCGCTATAGAGAAGAGGCCTTTGCCCAGCAGTGGTTTAATGGATGATGTGTGCGCAGGTCTGGAGCCACTGCTGCAGCAGTACGGAGTGGACCTGGTGATCTGGGCGCACGAGCACTCGTACGAGCGTACCTGGCCGCTGTACGATGAGAAAGTCTACAACGGCAGTCTGCAACAGCCGTACCACAACCCTGGGTGAGCATGCCACTACCGGCTGACTGGTGCTCAAGTGGCTCAAATAGAGTGCCGCTTAATGTCATACTGGCGCAGTCATTGAGTGAGATACGGAATCTTCCAAATATATTTTGGCTGATGAATGAGTGACGTTTACAGGAGGCGCTCTTCGCAACTTTATGCCAAGCATCTGGCATTAACACAGTTTCATTCCTTATTGGTTATCGAGCGTTAGTTCCATCTTTATTGTCACGCTTTATTTGGAAAATAGATTCCAACCGGGAAGTTTGTTTTAAACATCATTGTTGCTCTTGCTTATGTTTGATTGTTGTCTTTCGGTCTACCTTTACGGAACTGATCGTGATAAAAAGGGCACTTATTCTGAACATTCCTCATGTTGTACTTGTCTCAAATGTTCTTGATAAGCTCTATGTGTCATTTTACAATCACAATTTATGATTTATCTGTTCAATAGGTCTCGAATCGAGATCGAAATTGAGAACCTTTGAGATAGGGCCTTAGTATCTTAGTGCGTATACTTATGGGTGTGTATATTCGTATGTTAAGTGCTACTTATGACAAGCACTACTCGAGTTAATTCTCCTTGTGCATCGGTGTTGTATTCCAAATTCTAAAAGGTAAATAATTATCTATTTTAGCTTCATCTTCAACATCTCTTTGCTATAAACCTGCCTACCTCTTCTTTTTCCTTATTTGGTGTTTTTTGAAACTCTTGAGTTGTGTTTTATTAGAGCTACAACTAAAATATTGTTTTTTTTCTTGGACGCATTATTTTATTTCCTTCAAGTAGCGCGTCCACTGTTCACACATACAACCTGCTTAAATATTCAACGTATGTCTTACCATATAAAGTGTATTCCTAATATTAAGTTATAATTTTCAGAGCCCCAGTACACATAATCACTGGTTCAGCGGGCTGCCAGGAAGGAAACGATGGATTCGTCCGTAAGTAACCTATACAAGATGACATTTACACATCATGGAGTGATATTCTTGCTAAAAGTCTTTTGGCCAATCACCATCCATCAGATCCATCTCTCAGTTGGTAGAATGCTTGCCTGCCATCAGATCCATATTTTTCTGAAGTAATTTCTGTATTCGAATACTGGGAGTGTTAAAATGTTAATTAGCTGATCTGAAGCTGATGTATCTTCGGGATTCCTTTTAAATTGCCGTTTTGTCAATCAGTTAGACAGTTCCTTTATCCCGACTAAAATGATTGGTCAAACGTCAATTTCAAGTACGGGGCCTTTGTTTTGGCACGTCGGGACGGGACCCGAGGTGCCACGAGTATGATACTCGGCGTTTGACTTAGCGAGAGAGAGAGCGAGACGAGACCCGACGTGCCAAAACAAAGGCCCCGTACTGTACCTATAACTTTCCAACGATCTTTTCGCGTGCGGTGACAGGTGGAACTAACGCTTGATGAGGAGTAAAAGGTCTGTGTTGATGACAGGTTCGTTGCATTAAGTTGCGTAGAGCTGACGCCCCCCTGTCAACGTCACTCATCAGCCAAAAGGTCGTTTGAAGACTACTGCGGTATGATAGCAAGTATCCATTAAATATCTCCCTGTCATCATCTCTGAATATTTTGCAGTCGGTTTGAATGATAGTCTGTGTTATGCCGGCCTTCCACTGCGAGCGGAACGGACTCCGTACAGAGTCCGCTTAGCTCTCAATGGAGAACTGCATTTAGTGCTTCCACTGAGGAAGAGTTTTTTGTATGCAGCCCGGTCCGCTCAGTTCCGCTTCGGCTCATGTCTCTTTTTTAGTGGAAGGCCGGCATTAGGGTGTTCTAAAATAACAACACAACATAACATAGCGTCACGCCTTTTCCCATACGGGATGGCAGAGGCACAATGGGCCCACTTTTAGCATGGTATTCAACACTCCATTTTGCGTGACAGGGGGAGATTGAAAATGTAATTGTGCATTTCAGCGAACCCCAATTCGTGGTCCGCGTTCCGCGCCAAAGACTACGGCTACACCCGGCTCGCGGCCCTCAACAGGACTCACGTCTACATCGACCAGGTCCGTACTTTGGGAGACAATTGCTCACGACCAAAGGAATTACTTGGAATCGACAGACCTTCACGTCTTCCCCGGGTAGTGAGCGAGCGACAAAACATTCTCAAGACATTAATTTCCAGGTTCTCAAAAGGGAACGTGACTGAACCTTGTTATCTTTCAATTGTTCTTGACACTGGCAAAATTAATCTCAAAATAAGTTAGCACGCCAGAAGAAGGGGGGGAGGCGCAGTCCTTTCTATCGCCAGAGCTATGTAGATAACTAGAGACCGGATTATATGCATAAAAAGTCCAAAATATGCCTGCAAACATGCAAGAAAAACAGCTAAAACATGCAAGAAAATCTATCAAAATGGCCAAAATAAGCAACATAAAATGATAAAAACCTCGTATTTTAAATGTTTTTCATTCGGAATAGCTATTATTTCTCAACGATAACAATCGTATTTACGAAAATATCAGGTTCAAAATGAATTTAACAATGATATTTATATATTTTACCTTTAAAAACAACTTTTCTGTAGACAAATTGTGTCTACGATCGCTTTATACATTTTTGTAAGCGGAAAAGGGCCGTTTTACGTCCAGTAAGAGGTGGAAATCGAGTAAAATATGCATAATTTCAACCAAAACTGCAACCACCGCTGAAAAGGGGCTAAATATGCAATAGCAAATGCATATAATCCGGTCTCTATAGATAACATTTTGATTTTTGTATTGCATGTGCTGTGAATAGCAGGAGTCGGATTCAGTACGCGAGTCGCTTACGTCCATTTGCAATAAGCTATGTATCCATGGTTTTCACATTACTGGAGTTAGATTTGACAGGAACTATGGAACTTATGTCAAATTGACCCTATCTATCTGCAGATTAAGGATAGATAGATTATTGAAAATGGCCGTGAGTATAGGTGCCGCCATCCAGGAAGACGCGTGACGTAGCTATTTGCAAAGCAAAACGGATTGTTTGGAAAACACTTCGTTGTCCGTCCGTCGTTGTAAAGACTTTTCAATCAAAACATATCGGTTAGGTACTTCCCGTTGACCTAGAATCTTGAAAGGACAATGAGTAATAGTGGTGCCTTTTTTTTCGCGCGGCCATCAACCAAACCTTGTTTTTCTAGTGCAGAATAGTGCAACGAATAAAAAATTGTATGAAATATATACCTCTACACTACACTCAGTCCGGACTGAGCTAGAGGAGCTCGAAGTTTGTAACTTTTATTAGGTCTTTGAGATATGTATTGGTATCCTAGGGACAAGTTAAGTTAAGTGTGAAAACGTAATTATAATCATAGGGCAATCATGGCTCAGCTTGGCTCGGAGATCCGGATCGATCTTTGAGGTTAAGCAACACCAAGTGTGGTCGATTTTTGGATGGATCGAGTAAAACGACTAGTGGTATTACTTAGATGGCTCTTTCTGTACTTTGGAGGTCACACAGCAGGGACCGACGATTTAACATTACCTCCGAAGCACAGAAGCGTTGTTTTATTTGACCCATCCAAAAATCGACCACACTTGGTGTTGCTTAACCTCGACGATCGATCTGGATCACCGAGCCAAGCTGGGCCATGATTGATTATGCTATGATTTTAATTACGTTTGCATCATAGAGTAACATATATTGGGTTTGCATACTTAACTTGCCCCTTGGAGACCAATATATCTAAAAAACCTAATATTTTTTACAAACTTTGAGCTCCTCTAGGTCAGTCTGGACTGAGTGTAGGGGTATACATGTCATACTAAGTTTTATTCGTTACACTATTCTGCACTAGAAAAACAAGGTTTGGTGAATGGCCGCGCGAAAAAGAAGTAAATTTTCTCCATACATGATTACTCATTGGCTTTTGGCGCGAAACAAGATCATGATACCACAGGTAAAGGAGTCCGAAAACCCTTTTTTAATTTTACTTTCCACTTTTCAGGTATCGGTGGTGAAAAATCCGCCTGAAGTCATCGACCAGGTGTGGCTGGTCAAAGACAACCACGGACCTTATTTAAACTTAGTTTAACTGAGATCCGCCGATTTTAAACTAAGCAAACCCACGCAGATTGAATACACGGGCGAATTCGAGATTTTGATGTGATAATGATGATAAGATAATGTGATAATGTTTATATCAAGTGATATCAGATTACTTAAGATGTATTTTAAAATGTAAAAGCTGAAACCCAAAGTGATATTATTTACCCAAAGTTATTACTATAATAAATTTGTAAAGTTCGTTATGTATTTTCGTAGATGTTACTAAAATTATATTTTCATAAAGTTTTGTAAATAGTATACATAAATGTATTGGAATTAAATCATCAAAAATATACCTGGTTGTTAATGTGTACGGTAAATGATTTGATAACAACAACCTCAAGCATTCTCGCGCCAAAATTCTTTAGAATCTCCTTTTCTGGCATATAGTGGGAATGAGTGAATGAAAGAGAAAAAGAGAGGTTACCCCCTACCATACTCTCAGCTCAGAGCTAAGGAAACTTGGCGCGGATTGTGTCTTGTATAGGTACTTCTACCATGCTTGCTCAGTGTAGGTGTAATGTAGGGTAACTTGTTAGGCGCCAAGCTAGTTTCATTCCAGTCAATTAGTAACTCAGCAGATATCTCTAATGTAGAACTACTTTCATGATACTGCATCTCTTTTGTGATGGTCAACGACAATGGCAACTTCCGGAAAAGTGATGTAATGTAACAAAACTTAACATAGACCAACGTCGACAGCTCTTTGAACACCCAGGCCTCCTACTCCAGCTAGTGCAGGAGCTAGGATGGCTGAATTAGATGAGCAGGCGCAGGGGATATGGACAAACGCCCCGCTCATGTGACCCAGGCGCAGGCGCTTCAACCCCCTTGAAGAATAGAATAGAACTTAACATCGCCTCACACGTTATTCCACACGGGGTGGCAGTTGCAGATATTCAATACCTCACATAAACATTTACATACAGGCACATACATTGCTTCTGGCCCCACACTAGGATACCCTGAGTCGTGGGAACTAGAAACAGCGACATCACATAGTCAAAGTCAAAGTCTTTATTTGTAAAACACAGGTAACATAATGATCTTAAATATTTAGAAGAATCTCTATGTTTGGCACAGTGGCATACAAATATTCGAAATGAAACGCGAAAACATCCAAGACCTTTTTGTCCCCAGCCGGAATTCGAACCCGGTACCTCTTGCATGGTAGGCAGATACGCAACCGCTGCGCCACAGAGGCCGTCAAAGTGATCCTATAAGGATGATCTAATAAGTATTGCATTTTGCGTGACAAAATAAGTGTGATAATGTAAATATGTCGTGTCTTTGTGTTTCAGAGCGCCGGTGCACATCGTGACGGGCTCAGCGGGCTGTCAGGAAGGCAGGGATCGATTCAGACGTTAGTATTACCACAGGGGGCTCATCCCTCCGAACAATAACTAAAGAGGGCTGAAAGCTACCTTTACTTATACCACAGGATGCTCATCCCATACAAATTATGTATTATCTACAGGGTGTAACAGAAGGTTGTAGTCATATTTTAGGGGGTTCTTAGGGAGACCATGTCCCTAAAATATGACCACACCACACCCTTCTGTTACATCCTGTATAGTATTATTTATGTAGCTCTCTAATTGTAATGTTTATATTGGGTTTCTTTTTCTATTTTTTATATCTTAAGTTTTGTAAGAATCTTTATTGTAATTGTGTGCATCAGTGAATAAATGGATTTAACTATGAAAAATTATCTAATGAAAAAAAAAATATCCGCCGCATGAACATAATTTCAAAATTGTTGTCTCATCGCCTGACGAACCTAAGCCACTGATTGTCACATGTTGCAGACAACCCCTTCAAATGGTCCGCCTTCCAGTGCCAGGACTATGGCTACACGAAGTTCAAAGCTTACAACAAGACTCATCTCTATATGGAACAGGTACACTTCCACAATCGACATTAGCATAAAATATTTATTCAATCAATTCAATAAGTTTACATTTTATTTCAGGTGTCTGTGGAACTACAAGGGCAAGTGGTCGACTCGTTTTGGCTCGTCAAAGATAAATTATCATTTAACGACCTGTAGTTAATTTGGTGTTAAGCGAAAATATTTTTATACATTTGTAAATTAGTACTTTATTACGGGTTATGATGATAATGAGTTGATCATTTGAGTCAATACAAGATTGCGATAATATTTCGATGGCGTTTGGCTGAAGACACGCAGAATAATTGTGTCAAGCCAAGTGTGTCGCGCGCGACCGGAGACTTAACTGCGCCTGCGGGGGAATGCGGCTCGCCAAACATTAGTTAAATTCAAAGTATGCAACCTATGTACGATGGATGACGGGCCGTCAGTTCACAGCTCTCTTTCCTCGTCCCCCGCCGCTCGTAAATTGGTGAGTTGTGTGTTCAAAGGAAAATGTATCTATGCGCTTTCCACTGGATAAGAGCTCCCTGGCCCCCGATTCTCGAGATCATCTCCCCAGTCGAGATATCAGTTTTGATACCGCCTGAATCCGGTGAAAACGATCTCGATTTATATTTATTTCGATCGAAAACGGTCGAGATATCTCTGTTGCTCGAAAGGGTAGTCTTAAGAATAGCTTTTTCTTGTTTTTGATAGAGATTTCGGTATCTCAAAATCGATATTTCCACCATGGACATAATCTCGCTAGCGCCAGAATTGCCCCGCTGCTGGTCGCGACGCACCAGTTAGTTGTTATAGAGAATAAACAAGATATACACATAAAAGTGCGAAACAGAATTATATTACAAGTCCACCGATCCATCCAACCTTAGACAAAATGGATGTTGACATAATTTTTACACTTTCGCCATGTATATATTTCCGATTTTTAAGATGTCTACTTTGCAGTATGTTGCGTGCTCTCATGTATGTTTTTCGTAGCTTGAGCAACCATGGTTTTGACAGCCGCTCGCTGTGTGCAGTGTAATGGGCCGGGGCGGTTTGATTGTTTACTTTATTAGGTACTTTTTAGGGTTCCGTTAGAGAAACAAGGAACCCTTATTTTTGGAACCTATCTTGAAGAAGCTTTTCATACTATTCATACTGACTGGTACCTGTATGTGAAACATAATCAATTAAAACTTTATGACCAATACGTTTTCTTCAATCCATTATTTAGTTGACCCTATCAGCTAGCAACAACACGCTATTTTTCTTCTTTTTTAGGGTTCCGTCCGTCCGTCCGTCCGTCTGTCTGTCACCAGGCTGTATCTCATGAACCGTGGTAGCTAGACAGTTGAAATTTACACAGATGCTGTATTTCTGTTGCCGCTATAACAACAAATACTAAAAATCAGAAGAAATTTAATATTAAGGGGGGCTCCCATACAACAAACGCGATTTTTTTTTGCTCGTTTTTGCTCGATATTGATAATGGTAGCAGGTAGACGCTTAAAATGTCCACAATATATTGAGTATATTATTTACTTAAAAAATAAATAATTGAATTAAAATTAAATTATTATTTAGGGGGGGCTCCCATACAATATTATATTTTTTTTGTGGTTTTTTATATATAATGGTACGGAACCCTTTGTGCGCGAGTCCGACTCGCACTTGGCCGGTTATTTCTTTAATGGCATGGCTTATACTGAAGTGAATACTGACCCAATATAATTTACTCTAGGTGAATACTAGAAAACTCTGCAACTACTGCTATCGTAATTCGAATCATGCCATATCTTTTTTTATTTTACCACCACTATACGAGGCGTGTAGAGCTCGTCTAAGCTGAAATGACGCACCCCGTTCCTTGGTTTTGTATGACAAGTAAATACAAAACCAAGGAGTGGGGCGCGTCATTTCAGCTTAGACGAGCTCTACAACATTTTTATCGTCTTATACTAGCGAAGTATTTAGATTAAAAGCACCATGCTAGTGCTACAAACCATCGTAACTTGCGATAACACAAAATATTACGTTAGCATTCTACAAAATGTATACTCGATATTAGTATATAAACCTTCAGTAAAGTAATACAGTAACATTACCGTGTATCAATGGCAGAGTCCTTCCGGTAAGAAAACTTTGGAAATGAAGCTAGTTGGTGTTATTGTACTCTGCTGCACTCTCGGGCTGGTGGCGGCATATGACTGTGGGCATTGTCAGCCGGAGCAGATACACATCGCCTTTGGAGGTAAGTCCTTCAAACCTGTTATTTAGAAAGATGAGTCATGAGTGCATGACAGGTGACATCAAGACGTCTGAAAACATCTATTGTAAGGGATGAAAGCATAACTTCCCCTAATTTTAATTTCAAATATTTTTCTTTTCCGGCCAGGAGAACAAGCGGAAGCGTTAGTCTAGCTAGACTAATTGGTAATCCTAGCAAGGTCTATAGATCCCCTTATGCCAACCAGAAGGCTAACTTCTGAAAGACAAATGAAAAGTTATCTTATGAATGAGACGATTCTGTTGCATTGCCGGAAATAAAATTAATGGGATATCGGTCACCGTTGAGTTAAATTTTACTGGGATTAAGCCCCTTTTCTGCACCCTTATCTCTTTGCTTATACAAAAATATATATATTATAAAATATATTTTTCTTTAAATATATTTTTTACTTATTTGAGCACATAGGCCTACCTGTTCTGTATTTTAATATTCTCTGACCATCCTGGGTTTGCTGGAAGAGATCTCTTTTTAGAGATAAGCTTGCCTTTGTACATCCTTCTCTGTACCTTTTTGTGTTTTATCTTTTATGTGCAATAAATATGTACCTACGATATAATGTTATTAGTTGTAATCTTTGTCCTTTCCAGAAAAATCAAATGACATAGTTATAACATGGAGCACATTCGACAACTCCAAGTCATCAATAGTGAAGTACGGGGAGCAGGATATGGCAACTCAAGTCCAGGGAACCCGGACTAAGTTTGTGGACGGAGGAACTGTAAAGCGCACTCAGTTCATACACCGAGTCACTCTGAAGGACTTGAAGTTTGATACTAAATACAGTGAGTTATGTCTGACCCTCTCGCTCCGACGTCATTTGTTCTCCATTGTATGTTTGTCTGCGTAAACACTGTATTAATCCGATTAACAGTCTAAATGCTTTGAACTAGTTCTCAAATTCAAATCTCATTGCAAATTGATTCAAAGAGCTGGCAAAGAGCTACTATACAGGAAGTAACAGAAGGGTGTACCTAGTCATATGTAGTCATGTGCACGTATATGGTAGGTCTATCTTTTGTTAATTAATCCTGTCCATCATATTTGCTGGAAGAGATCTCTTATTAGAGATAAGCTCGCCTTTGTACATGTTTTTTTCATTATTAAGTGTGTATTCTGTGTTTGTGCAATAAAGTATAAAGTATTTTAGAGGGTTGTTAGGGAGATACGATCATTCTGTGCAACTTTTACTATGAAACCGATTTGATCAGAGCAACTTTTTTTTTCATTGCTCCGTAGGTTTTTGTCCAGGCGGTCAGCTGATTTGTATAGAGAAGTCAAAATTAAAGTTGCTCTGATCAAATCGGTTTCATAGTGAAAATTTCTCTGAATGTCCCTAACAACCCCCTAAAATATGACTACACCTTTCTGTTACACCCTGTATAAATAATCGTATTACATATTATAAATTGATTGATAGTTATTTATCGTCCACGTGTTGTTCATAAAGCAACAGATATGCGCGTAAAAAAGATAAACGAATGTATTAACATAATTTATGTTGTCATGTGTAACAAACAACGTCAACGATCACGTGGTGGGTGACTGACTACACGAACTCAAATATTAACTGGTGTAAATTTCCCATACAGGGTGGCAGAAGTACCTACCGAATCCTTTAACCGAAATACGAATTTAGTATGAAACCTAAAGGTAAAAGCAAAGCACATCATAAGCCAATATGATGTGCAACTAGCGGAGCGAGTATACTGCATTCATTATCTACTGTAGCGTCACCTGGGCAGCTGGTTGGCTGAGATAAGAGAGTCGGAGAAGGGGACATGCACAAGGCCCCGCACATGTGGGCCACGTGCAGGCACTTCAACCCCCTTACAGAAGAACAGAAGTCACCTGGGCAGCGGCTTTCTTTGCTCATCTCTTTGCTAAAGTAGTGAATGCAGTAGCGAGCATAGCTTCGGATATTTAGAAACCTTACAAATAAACGTTAATAATTTGGTCGATTCCATGTTGCTTCGTTCGATATTTTGGGTTGACGCACTGTAACGAAGTAACAATAAGTTTGTTTTTGCATCGTCAGTGTACCACGTGGGCTCTCTGTACGGCTGGTCGGAGAAGTTCACATTCAAGACGCCGCCGCGAGGTGAGGACTGGGTGGTGCGCGCCGCCATCTACGGTGACATGGGCATGAAGAACGCACATGTACGTTCACTGCTGCCTTTCAGCTGGTTGGATCATGTGCAGGATGCGTATTGGAAAAGACGTGATGCTACGTTTGTTCCGCAGGCCCTGCCCTACCTGCAAGAGGATACGGAGAACGGGAAATACGACCTGATCCTCCACGTGGGAGATTTCGCGTACAACATGGACACCGACAACGCCCGTGTCGGAGACCAGTTTATGAAACAGATTGAGCCGATAGCGGCTAGCCTTCCCTACATGGTTTGCCCGGGGAACCACGAGCAAAAATAGTAAGTCTTTAATATTACAGTAAGCTCAATGGGCACGCTAGATGCTCGTACTATACTAGACAACAAAAATTACCAGAAACATCGACACAGTCTATTGCGATGCGCCACTGCTGGGCAAAGGCCTCACCGGTTCGAGGCCACACATCTCTGGCTGCAGTTTGATCAATCCACCCCGGCACGAACGTAGCCAAATCGACCCCATCTCCTTTTGGGCCTTCCCGTACGCTAAAGTGTCAAAATAATGATATAATCCTCTGTGTCCAACAACGATGTTGACATCACTCTGAGACTTGCTGTAACGTGTCTGTCTGTGAAGATATTTCTTCTTGATTATGATGTGATTATTTGAGTAGATTTGAAACTGAAATGACGCCGCCCACTCCTTCATTTGCCAATGATTGTGTTTGTGAATGTGATGGTGTTCAGTTTTTAAACCATTGTGCAACGTATCTGGTGCGCAGTCAGCAGTGCATTATGTCCTCCGCAGCAATTTCAGCAACTACAAGAACCGTTTCTCGATGCCCGGAGGTGAAGAGAGCATGTTCTATAGCTTCGACCTGGGCCCGGTCCATTTTGTCTCCATCTCCACTGAGTTCTACTACTACATCAAAAATTATGGGGATCACATGGTGGGGAACCAGTACAGGTGGTTGGTGAAGGACTTGGAAGAGGCCAGTCGGGAGAAAAATAGGTGAGTAGGCTGTAGTGCAGCGTTCTGGAAGGACCTACATTTTATTCTGTCCTCAGACCTTAAGTTCCTATGAGATCGTTTATTATACTGTGGCAGGGAGCACTTATCCAGTGGAGAGCGCATAGATACATTTTCCTTTGAAACACGACTCACCAATTTGCGGGCGGCGGGGGACGATGTAAGAGAGCTGTGATTGGTCAGCCGCTGCGAAACTGTCTGGCGGCCCGTCTTCATCGTACATAGGTTGCGTATGCGAACGTTTGTTGAACACAACAAACGATTGGCGAGCCGCATTCCCCGCAGGCGCAGTCAATTGGATATATAGTCTCTGTACCGTGGTTTACATTATTATATTTTCCTTAAAATGAAGTAAGTACTGGTTTTACGATAAACGTTTTTGAACAAGGCCATGCTGGTGATTTAAATAAAACCGGCCAAGTGCGAGTCAGACTCGCGCACGAAGGGTTCCGTACCATTATCTATATAATTGGAACAAAAAGTAAACTTTAGAAAAAACCGACTTCCACAAACCCTATTTGATTAGATTGAGTTTAATACAAACTGTAACCCCTTATCCCCCCCCCCCCCAGGGGAATTAATTTTGTCAAATCCCATATCAGTGCTACCCCACGCTACTAAGGAACCCCTGTACAAAGTTTCATGGCTCTAGGTCCATCGGTTTAGGCTATGCGTTGCCTGCCCGTCAGCCACGCATTGTATTTGTACCTAGTATTGAGCAGATCTGGTGGCCATATGTGGTCTTCATCAGCAGTTCCGCATCACAATATTCTGCTTACCATGTGCATTTGCACGAGTTATTATGAAAAACACAAAAATCACTATAGGTCTAATCGGTCTAATTTTCCAAATCGGTCCATCCGTTTAGGCGCTATCGAGGCACATACATAAAATAAATAAATAAAAAAAAAACAAACATCCGGACGAATTGTAAACCTCCTCCTCTGGGAAGTCGGTTAAAAAAACCGCAAAAAAACACGTTAATTGTATGGGAGCCCCCTTTATATTAAATTTATTTTGTTTTTAGTATTTGTTGTTATAGCGGGAACAGAAATACGTCATCTGTGAAAATATCAACTGTCTAGCTACCACGGTTCATGAGATACGGCCTGGTGACAGACAGACGGACGGACGGATATCTTGAGATTTTAAGGTACTTTCCCTCCAGGGCCCATTCGTTTGTTCCACCCTGTATATGTGTGATCTGTAACTGTATTTTTCATGAAATACCCAAAAAGTTTTGTTCAAATTATCATCTTATGTCAGAATAACTTTGTAGCTAGTTGAAAAATAACATTTGAATTGATTCAAAGCTTGCCGCGCTTTTAGGGCCTTTAGTACCTACTAAACGCCGCCGTAAGCAGCACTGTCTACAACCTACTCCTACTGGAAAACGTGAGACACCCATCTACAATTTCCGTACAATGAGGTTCACTCACTCATTATGTCAATGTCATGCAGACTGCAAAACATCATTTCAACGCACCAAAGAGTATTTAATTAAAACATCACTGGCAGCCAAACTTGAAGTGGCCAAAAGGAAAAAAATAATTTCTGAGCTCTGAGATTTGTATGAAAACAAAAGTAATTAAAAACTATTAATTTTATAATTATTTTCTAAAAGTTCTACAGAATAAATAGAGACGTCGTAATTCATCAATTAATATTTAAAGTCTTTGTAGAAGTCCGGGGACGACATTGCCATATCATTTAAATTTAGTTTCATTAAAAGAAGGCTTACCTACCAAAACAAAATGGCCTTGGTATAAACTTTTCAAGCGTGTTGTGAAGACGTATCTTGTACCGAGACCACTTTCAATTTGTAATATCTCTCGTATTTCAGTATTTGTGGTTGGTGCGGCAACAGATATACACATTCTGTGAAAATTTCAGCTTTCTAGCTATTACGGTTCGTGCAGGCGGACCCGGTGACAGACGGACGGACGGACGGACGGACGGACGGACGGACGGACGGACGGACGGACGGACGGACAGACGGACAGCGAAGTCTCAGTAATAGGGTCCCGTTTGGCACCCTTCGGGTACGGAACCCTAAAAAGATTCAAGAAGATTTTTAAGAATTTTTATTTTGTGTCGTTTAATTCTCTCGAAGGGATATGCATTAATTTTATTTATATTTAGCTTTTACTCGATGCACTTTGCCAAAACGTGTGCCGAAATAATGAGTGAAATTGACGTACCTACCTATAACTCCGAAATGAGCGCAATTGATAATATTTCAAAAAAAATAGCAGCTGATTTTATTATCTCATACGAAAATAGATGGGAAACGATGGGACCCGTATTTTTTATTTTAGTGTTTATTCTTATTTTTAAGTTATAATTCAAGATTTTTAGAGTTACTCATTCTAAAAGGGCGTAAGAACAATGTCAGGATTATAAAACGTTGAACTTTTGCCCGTCATTGCATCAATAAAAAATTAAAATGTCATTATTCTGTCATAATATCACCCCCTGTTCCGAGTCACGCCAAAATCGATTACAGTCCGAGTCAGTTTTGGGCTTTTGGCGATACAAAACGATGACATCTTAGACGCTGTATTCGATTATGGCGCTGACGGCGATGTCGCGGAACGCACTGTCAATATGTGTAAATACTCTTTTGTTGTTGTGCAACTTCGTGACAAGTTGACAACCAGCAGTGACAAAATTTAGATGACAGATGATGACTGACAGTTGCTTTTTTATTTATATCTAGCCTGTGGAACACATGCCATAAATCCTGACATTGATAATTTGGACAACATTTCAGTTTTTATTATTTAACTCTTAAATTACTGATCTAAAAATTCTGAAAAAAATATCTAAGAGCTCAGAACACTTAAATCTCGAAATGGTTTTCTAATTTTAGTACCTTATCAAAATGAAAGGTTGTCAATTTTCGCTTGGCAGGCAAAAACGCCCCTGGATCGTAGTATATGGCCACAGACCCATGTATTGCTCAAACCTAAACAATGACGGGGAATGCCCTGAGAACTTCCCGGCTCGAAAGGGCTTACCAATCCTGGGATTCGGTGAGTGATAGACTCTTAGTGGTGCGAGTTATGGTTGAATATTGCAGGGTGCTGCGGCCATGGATAGTGCTGTTTGGTCACAGGCCTATGTACTGCAGTAATTCGGACGATATCCACGACTGTAGCTATGAGTATACGAGAAAGGGCTTGGATTCGTCTGGAAAATTCAGTAAGTAATTAAATGACTTTGACTAAAATCTGGACGCTTGTTTTGTAGACACGGCAGTGTGTTGAGCCAAGTTCGAGGAAAAAAAATGGCGTCGCATCAGCCGTCTTAAGAGGATCGTGTACTCGCGAGCTTCCATACAAAAAGCGGTAACGTTTTCCACCCCTTAAACCTTGTCCGATTTTTTTTTTTTTTTTACATGTTTGAGATACCTACTATGGAAAACTATGCTCGTACGTTTTGATTTTTTTGAAATAATGTTTATTTTAGAAAATATAAGAACACAACCCAGTCCATATAAAAATATAAGTTCCAATATTTCCTAAAATATATAATATTTCAAAAAAATCAAAACGTACGAGCATAGTTTTCCATAGTATCTCAAACATGTAAAAAAATTGTGAAAATCGGACAAGGTTTAGGGGGTGGCAAACGTTACCGCTTTTTGTATGGAAGCTCGCGAGTACACGATCCTCTTAATAATTGAGTCCATTGGCCTCATGCTGTGGCCTCATGGCATGATCTTAGTACTAGTTCAAACTCCGTGTCGCACAGGGCATTAGCTGTACCTATAGTGCGGGCACTGGACCATACGAAGGAAATTATTTTTTAATATTTCAATTGGGTAAAGAAGGAATTTTGATGATACCCTTTCCGATGTAATTGTAATATTTATATATTTTTTTTTTTAATTTATTTATGAAGACTAACAGCACAATCAATAATCAAATATACAGATATTTAGAAGAAACAGTATTATAATGCCAATAACAAGTCTTCCACAAAGTTGCTGGTAATTAATTAAATTACAATATTCTACCAGTGGCGCTCCCAACAAAAGTTGAACGCCCGAGTTTCTTATGAAACACTTTAAGTAGTAACATTGGGCCTTAAGCGCTTATTACATTACGCTGTCGGCAGGGCACGATTTGTATAGACGTCTCACTCTGATGGAACGACTAGAAAGAGACTGTGAGTCAAACAGGGCCCTGCCGACAGGGTAGTCTAATAGGCCCATTATGAACAAAGAAAGGCATCACCTATTGGAAGAAGATGATTCTTCTTTAGGGCCCGGACCTGAAGGGTGACCAACGAGACCCTATTACCCTACCCCTCCGACCCTGCTACTTATAAGCTTCCGCTGTCTGTCTGTCCGTCAGCCTGTCCCTCTTGGGAGCAGTCCATACAGATTGCAATCCGGTTTCATAACAGACTCTGTTCCGTCATAAACTAAAGATACCGAACACGTGAAATGCAAACGGTGCACGCAACACAATTTCCTAACTTTACTTATTTCACAATTCAGTGCATCCTTTGGAACCGTCGCGACCGGGTGCATTCACTTAACATTTTTACATAATTATTATTTTAACATTCATATACATTCCTAAGTTCAAGTGTATTAATAGATTGAATAAACTCTTCTATCATAATCATAATACTCGGGACTTTTAACATTCAACAAACACACGCATCACCTCACCCCGAACAGACTCGAATCTTTAATTGTTCTTGTCCTTTCTGCCAAATAGCATTATTACTGTTGCGCAGGTCTGGAACCACTCCTGCAGCAATACGGAGTGGACCTGGTGATCTGGGCGCACGAGCACTCGTACGAGCGTACCTGGCCGCTGTACAACGAGAAAGTCTACAACGGCAGTCTGCAACAGCCGTACCACAACCCTGGGTGAGCACACCAATGGCTACTATACGAGTGAAATACTGTACTTTAGAGGTAGACAATAGTAAGTCCACTTTTTGAGAATTTCATTTCTGTACCTTAGAGTCTACCTCTAAGCACAGGGTGCTCATCCCATACAAATTAGAATTAGTAACACTTCGTAAAAAAGAGATGGCGTGAGGAGTACGATTTGTACTTAAAACGCCATGATTTCAGTTAAGATACTTCTAGGTGGCGCTAACGTTAGAATAAATCCCATATATCTTAGCGCCATCTCGTGGTATTTGCCATTTTTCGATGGTCCTGCACAAAGCGAATGGACTCGAACTAAAGAAGCTTCCGTAGCATCTCAGTTTACGCCGGTGTCATATTTTGTTCTAGGTGGTCTATCTGTATTAGTATAATATTATAGTATGTGCTCTAAGGTACAGAAATGAAATCTGTAAAAGCCGCCAAATTATAGTAATTAATTAGTAAATGGTGAAATGACATTTGTGTGTCAGACACGCCGCGACGCCATCACCGGTCCAGTGAAGTTTCTGTAATTTTACATTCGTTTGACGAGGGTTTGACAGTCTCACAGACTGGCTTTAGCAACTAAAGTGTCGCGAATTGTTTAGGTATATTTTATGTGTAGTTGGAGCGAAGTTATGGTTGGGGCGAAGCTAGGGTAAGTCACTTGTGATGTGATACAGTTTTGTTAGGCTGTTATTTAGTACCTTGGGCGTGAGTGCGGTTTCTATTTCTTTCTTAAATTACCTAAGAGTAAAGCGCTGAGCTGCTGTGTAAAATCAGTCTATAGTATCGGACTAATATGCAAGAATAGTAGTGAGTGTGTCATTTGATCGTGACTTTAGTAGACAACCTCTGTGGGTAGCGGTTGTGCATCTGCCTACCATGCGAGAGGTCCCGGGTTCGAATCCCGGCTGGGGACAAGAAAAAAGCCCCCAGGTCTTGTATGTTTACATGTTTGTGATGTCGCTGTTTCTGGTTCCCACGACACAGGGTATCCTAGTGTGGGGCCAGAAGCAATGTATGTGCCTGCATGTAAATGTTTTATGTTTATCGTAATTAACAAAATACATGTAGGTACTTACATTGAAAATAGTTTTGGGAAACGGCTTTGATTTGGAGTGTGTGTAAGTATGTGTATTTCAGTACTTCCAGCACTTAGGTACTCAATACTTCCAGTTTATCTGTGGTATATTGTATCTTCTTACGTGTTTATATTTTAATGAATTTTCTCGTGTGTCTGTCGTATTCTTAATTATAAATGGCGAATAATATACTTACTCACCCCCCATTTCCACAACGTCACTTAAGAAGTTTTACTTCAAAAGTCTATTTTGAAGTAAAACTTCTTAAGTTAGCTCTATGGTGTTACCGACCTTTATTACTTATTATCCTTCCTTACTACTTACGCAAAGCAGTCGAACGATCCCATGTTGTGGGCCGTAATCTTTCATTAACGGGCCTTATTTAGCGTAGCGTAAAAAGAGATTTAGGGTAGTTTCGCACTACCGTCCGATCCCAATCCAATGAAACCGTGAAAATATGGTGTGGAGTAATCGTAGTACCTATTTCTACGGCGGTAAACGTACTAGATAGATCCGTCTGTCATCCGTCAATTTCCATTTATGAATCTTCGTCGATATTTTCAACCGACTTCAAAAAAAGGAGGAGGTTCTCAATTCGATCCGTATGTTTTTTTTTTCTATGTTTGTTACGCGATAACTCCGCCAATTATGAACCGATTTGAACAAATCTTTTTTCGGCGTATAGGTAATACCTCAAGGGGTGGTCCCATTGACACCAGGTCAGGATCTGATGATGGGATCCTGGAGAAATCGAGAGAACTCTTCAAATATTATAGGCAGACCTATAGTGATTTTTGTGTTTTTCATAATAACTCGTGCAAATGCACATAGCATAATATTGTGATGCGGAACTGCTGATGAAGACCACATATGGCCACCAGATCTGCTCAATACTAGGTACAAATACAATGCGTGGCTGACGGGCAGGCAACGCATAGCCTAAACCGGTGGACCTAGAGCCATGAAACTTTGTACAGGGATTCCTTAGTAGCGTGGGGTAGCACTGATATGAGATTTGACAAAATTAATTCCCCAAGGGGGGGGGGGGGGGGGGGTTAAGGGGTTACAGTTTGTATTAAACTCAATCTAATCAAATAGGGTTTGTGGAAGTCGGTTTTTTCTAAAGTTTACTTTTTGTTTCAATTATTACGGGTTAGGTTCGGATTCGGATCAGATGTAGTGCGAAACCGCTCTTACTCTTGGGTATAAATGCTTTACTACAGACATCGGTTTTAATTCGAATTAAGTAGCCGTAGAAAATATTTGAACTAGCTCAATATTAAAAGCACATTTACTGCCATTATAGAAAGTCAAATATATCCTTTCTAGAGCTCCAGTACACATAGTTACTGGCTCAGCCGGCTGCCAGGAAGGAAACGATCCATTCGTCTGTAAGTACCTACAAGCTCACATTACACGAATTACCTACCTACTGCGTTTATAATTAGCTGACGACGTCAAATCTACTGGTACGTTATACTCGTATGCATGGCTAGATTGGCTAGGCTAGGGTGACTATAGAAAAAAAAATACGCGTGTAGCACCGTACACGTGTTAGAAGTAAAACTTCTGTAGCTAGATCATTAAGTGGTACCTATACTATACACCTATACCTACCTATACTAAAAGAGATTTAAATTTCCAATTTTGAGATCCAATCTCTGCTTCAAGTTATTTTTAAGTTTCAGACGTCCGATTATTTGAAATTATTTTATACTTGTACTTACTTTTAATACGTCATGTCATTTATTTCCCACCATTCCTTATCTACAATTAGTCGCGCTCGTGGTGATATACTTAACTCATTCAATAGTGTCACTACTATTTGCATCTCGCTCAGATTATATACCATCTGACGTCACGTCTTTAAGCCGTCTCGCTCAAATGTATGCACTGCTTTGCTTGTCTCTGTGCCCAGTCCCTTTATTTAATTGATCGAGTACGTATTTTCAACTATTCCAAGTTAATGTGTACCTGCGGGGCTACCATAAGGCATGCCACTCACCTCAGTCGCGCAGATAAATGACAAAGAAGATGGCTAAATCAATATATGGACGACTGCCCCAGACATGTACAAAGACTTCTCAACAGCCAATAGCATTTAAATATTCATTCATAAATTTAATTTACTGCGTCTGTATTTAGTTTGTAGAACTTGAAGAAAAAAATTATTAAATATAGGTAAATAAGAGTTGTTACTCAATACTCCGTGATTCCAATATGATTCCGTGACCTTTGCCGTCGCTAGAAATAAGCACCATTTTGCAATAACATGCAACATAACGCCATCTAGCCGCTCCTCTGGAAACCTCCTGTTTTCAACAGTTTTGCTAGTTGGCAATTATGTTGCATGTTATTTTTAACGATGGCAAAAGTCACTAATCAATGGCGGAATCATAGAGTATGAAGTGACAACTCTTAATTATTTAATCATTTCCTTCAAGTTCTACAAACTAACTAAAGACGCAGTAATTTATGAGAGAATATTTAAATGCTATTAATTGGCTGTTGAGAAGTCTTTGTACATGTCTGGGGCAGTCATTTTGCCAAATTGCCAACTCCTTTCGCGTCTCAATGATGTTTCTCCATAAAATAGCGCGCATTCATTATGATATGACATTAAATTGTGACAAAATGCGTGGCTGGGGTGACTGGCGTGCCTATGCTACCCCCGCTAACCTATACATACCTACTTTGCTAGGATTTTTTAGGGTTACTTCATCGCGAAGCGATGACGTAACTCTTATCTTATCTTATCTTATTTAATTTTATTCTTGACATTTCCTTAGTCCGCCATACGACATACCTCGATTTTTATATTTTACTTCAACATTATTGACTGGCATGAAGCATTAACTTTAAAATTACAAAAGCTTATTAAAATAAAAATCGTATAATTTCAACAGTTATAACAACAATTCAACTTTAAAATATGTATTACAAAAATTACATACAAACAAATAAGCGAAACAATAAGCCATTAAACTTATGGCTCTGTAAACTGTAGACCTCGCTTTGGCCGTTTACTACAGATAAACATTAAATAGGTAGGTATAACACGTACTTAGTAGCTAAACTGCTAATTTGTGACTTGAACTGCACTATATAATAAAAAGTGGCTTTAGAACAGTTCTAGGTACCTACTTATTGTTTTCAAGAAGTCTTAATGCAGCCATCCATCACATCGGAATTTGCTTGAAAACTAAATATCACATTTGGATGATTCTAAGTGACTTTATGCGATTACTAGCTGCCCGTTGCGCGACTACGCAGCGCGTTTTAGGTACCTATTCCATAGTTACCGGCCACAAAACGATTCGTTCATCATTTTAGAAATCCATATCGACCCGTATGTGACATTGATGAAACTCTTTTCTTACAAACTGTATGGATCGCATCGCACAGCTGTCAAACATAAGTTCCGGTTCCAACAAAGAGGTTGAACGAAGTAGTTTTTGGTCACGTCACTGGTTTTGTTTGCCCCAGCCAGCGGCGGCGGCGGCGGCGGCGCCATCTTGGCCATACCGGAAATCAAGAACTCGTGGAAGAATGCTTAAAATAATTTTTATTTGTTAACGTTTCATCAGGTTTTTCTCTCACTAATTAACATTCTTTATTGTACGAATGTATTATTATCTTATCTGATTAGTTAAAAACCGTATTAAAAATAGTTGCGGTTTTAAAAGTCTTCAGCCGACCCTGACGTCACCGATTCCAATTTCCGTTACATTTCTTAGCCACTCGTGATAGCACCCGGCTAGTGGCAAGTGAAAAGCAAATATATGAATAACCCACAGTTGAGAGGTTAAATAAATTTTACCCCCGTGCCCCAAGAAGTTTTACTTCAAAAATCAGTTGTATTGATTTCTATGGTACATAGTACGTGCACTGGACCGGCATTTCTGCGCCCATAGAAATCAATACAAAGCAATAAATCTGTCTGCTCCGTACGCTTCGATTCCGACGACGCAGTGGACGCGCACGTCAAAGGTTGTTTTGATTGTGAGAGATAATTTTAGATGCCAGAGATAACGTATAGTATTGGTAAATGATAGCAAGCATCTAATAATTGAATATCTCCCTGTCATCATCTGAAGTAGTAAATATTGAGTGTGTGTTAAGAATAGTATATTGGGCATTTCAGCAAATCCCAACGTGTGGTCCGCGTTCCGCGCAAAAGACTACGGCTACACTCGGTTCTCAGCGTTCAACAAGACTCACATCTACATCGAACAGGTTAAAACGGGGACGCCCATTTGCGTTATTTATTATTAATTCAATACCCATTTGCGTGGATGTACGTTGTAGATAAGATTCCTCACGATATTTCTGTGCTTTTCAGCAGGTAATGTCAGATTACATATTTTAGGGAAAACAAGGGACCTTTATAGGATCACTTCGATGTCCGTCCGCCTGTCAAAAATATCTGAAAACAGTGAACTTGTCGTTCGTTCGCAAAAAATGCGTTTTGTGCAGAAACCTTAGCCACTTTAAATATTTTACCTTTCACTTTTCAGGTATCAGTGGTGAAAAATCCACCTGAAGTCATCGACCAGGTGTGGCTGGTCAAAGACAACCACGGACCTTATTTAAACTTAGTTTAGCTGTGAACCGCCGATTTAAAACGTAACAATTCCTGCGCAGCTTGAATAGGTGAATTCAAGAGTTTATCAAATTATATCAGATTTTACGTAAGATGATTTTTAAAATGTAAAAGCTGAAACCCAAAATTGTTTTTTATGTTCATATATTGTAATATTACTAACTTACAAAGTTATGTTTTTTAACAGCTTTGTAAGTAATTAATATTGAAATAAAATCATTCATTCATAACTGGTTGTTATTGCAAGGCCAGGGTAGATTATTTGTGAATCTTCATTTTCATTTCATTTCATTTATACTTTATTGCACAAAAACATAAAAAATACGTAAAATTTACAAAAAGGTATGTACAAAGGCGAGCTTATCTTGTGATACAGTTTAGTTAGGCTTTGCGTTTGTGCCTTGATAGAACGATAGATGCGGTTTCTCTTTCCTTCTTCTAAAACAGAAAAGCACATACCTAGTTGCTGAAAAAGGGACAGTCTATAGTAACGGACTAGGTACTTAATGTACTTATAGGTACTTTAATGTAATATGTCAAGTCACCTGTAGTTCTTTCTAGACATACTTAGAATAAGTATTATAGTTTAAGTATTTTACCTTTAATTTTAAAGTAACTGTAGGTAGCCCAGTAATGTTCCAACTGAGGGGCACAAGCCTTTACTAGGATACGAGTAAGATTGAGCCATTCTCACCACGCTGGCTCAGTGCGGGTTGGTGGAGGGTGATGAAGTAAAAGCAAGTTGCCTCATTTCTCAAATAATAATAAACATTTTATTTGACTATTATACCTTTTTGAATAGGTAAAGAACTGAAGATATTGTTAGTATTGTTCGCACAAACAGTTTCTAGTAAAAAAAAATGGTGACACTGCTCTAAAGTGAAACCACTTAGTAAGGTCTATGATAACATTGATAGCGAAGGGCTTATTACAATAGACTAAATCAGGGCAGGGAACCCTTAATAAGCGTAAAGCGGTATGGATAATTAAATTGTATAGGTAAAGGGTCACCCTTATTTCAGCTGATTCAGAGTAGTGCAACCTACTATAAATAAAGGCCTCTACAAACTGCGCCCGCCGCCGGCCGCGCCGGCAGGTTAGCTACCGGGTTAGGCCGGCGCGGGTAGAATGATAAATCACGATGTGTTTTGAGCTGCCTGACTATCTGGGTGTTTGGAATAAAATACTATAAACCGATTGCATCAACCAAAATTTGTTCTTTATGAGCACCTAGATTAGTGAAAAGGACGTTCGTGCGGCGGCGGCGTGGCATTAGTGTGTGAGGCAGCCGGAACGACCTTTGTCGGCGGCACGGGGGCCGCGGCATCTGCGTCTCTCTGCGGCCACACGTCACTACGTTATGATTATGAATGACGGCGGGCGACAGAGCGGAGCGCGAGCGAACAGTGCCTGCCGCCGGCATGCCGCGCGGGCGCAAGCGGCACAGTATCGCAAACGCACGCGCGTTTTTGATTCATAATAATGTTGTATGTAGAAGATTTAAAATATTATAGCCATCGTATTACTTACGTAATTTTAGGTATAGATACCTAAGTATATTTACCACCAAATTCTAAAAAGTCTAATTTTAGTAAGTATATCTTTTCCAGAGCTCCAGTACACATAGTAACTGGCTCAGCCGGATGCCAGTCCGGAAACGATCCATTCGTTTGTAAGTACCGACAAGCTATAACAAACATCATGCTGGGGGTCTTATCTACCAATCACCACCTCACCTGCTCAGCTGAATATTTACCCAGAGTAAGCTACAGCCGAAAAATATCTCCTTGTAATTAAAAATTGTGTTTTGCTATTATCTGCTAGTGGTTTTGAGTACTAAATTGTGCATTTCAGCAAACCCCAACCCGTGGTCCGCGTTCCGCGCCAAAGACTACGGCTACACCCGGCTCGCGGCCCTCAACAGGACTCACGTCTACATCGACCAGGTTACAAACTGGGTGGCAGTGGCACATCTGCCTTAATTCACGGACACAGGCCTTTACCCGGATACTAGGAAGATTGAGCCATACTCCATCACGCTGGCTCAGTGCATCAGGGCACTTACCAGGCAGCGATAGTAGCCGGGACCCTCAGGTCAACGTGTCATCCGAATAGGGAACGTCCGATGATGTTAATTTAAATTACTTAGAAAAGTGCTCCGTGGTCTAGTGGGTTTCACCTTGCTTCTCACGCAGGAGATGCAGGTTCTAATCTCGGTGTTGACCATGTACCAATGAGATCATTAATTTGTCTTAAGTACACTATCGGACACTCCGTATTTCGGATGGCACGTTAAGCTGTAGGTCCCGGCTACTATCACTACTTCGTAGTATGTAGTAGTCGTAAAACCCCTCCAGCCCGCACTGAGCCAGCGTGGTGGAGTAAGGCTCAATCTTACTCGGATCCGGGTAAAGGCCTGTGCCCTCGGTGGGGACATTAATGGGCTACATTTACTAGGATAAGTTAAATTACATAGGTAGAGCTCGTCTAAGCTGAAATGACGCGCCCCACTCCTTGGTTTTGTATGACAAGTAAATACAAAACCAAGGAGTGGGGCGCGTCATCTCGATGGTTTTGATGAAGATATTCAAGTACCTATCCATCCGTATGACTATCGGCATAGCTTGTAATTATGATTATTCTCGATATTGCTGTGCTATTCATATTCAGTCTTTTGACTTTTCAAATCATCACTTTTCAGGTATCAGTGGTGAAAAATCCTCCTGAAATCATCGACCAGGTGTGGCTGGTCAAAGACAACCACGGACCTTATTTAAACTTAGTTTAGCTGTGATCCGCGAGATTTAACTGGTTCGCCGACAAATCTTATATAACAATAGTTCGCCATTGCTCGATCGTTTGAGGTGTGCTTCTGAGAGAGAAGGGGTTAAATAGGTGATATCGAGATTTTCAAGTGATATCAGATTACGTTAAAATAAATAAAATAATATTTTTTATCTTGATGTGTTTAGTGGTTGAGGTGTATACATACAATAAAATTTATTTGTAAGTAAGTACAAAGTTTTGTAAATAGTAATTGGAGGAATTAAGTCATTCAAAATTATGAGTTGTTATTATGAACGGATGAGATCATGGCCATGCTGGCAGGCAGTAGGTCAAAGTGGGGTTGGTGGGTTGGGCCTCTTTTGGGAAGCTGAAAGACGTCTTCAAGTGGAAAAACCCTCAAAACCTGAAGACCAGGGTTTACAACTAATGTGTCCCGCCTACACTCACGTATGGTGCCGAAACATGGACACTTAAAAAGGCGAACATGCACAAAATAAAAGTCACACAAAGGGCCATCGAGCGTGCCATGTTAGGCATCAAACTTCAGGATCGTATTCGAAATACAGAAATAAGACGTCGCACTAAGCGAATCACGAGACTGAAGTGGGGGTGGGCAGGACACTTGGCTGAGGGATGACGGAAGGTGGACCAAAGCGGTAACGGAGTGGCTACCCAGAACCGCAAAACGCCAAGTAGGCAGACCACCAGCCAGATGGACGGATGACATCAACGCTATAGTCGGTAGGCAGTGGAAGCGGGAGGCACAGGACCTGAGCGGATGGCGTGGTAGAGAAGAGGTTTTAAATAATATCAAAGTATGAGGGCGCCCTTAATAACCCACAGCAAGGTTATTAAGGGCGCTCTAAACCTAGAGTAACTAAATATATATATAAAAAGTAAATATAGGGTACTCTACTAATTCTCGTGCCTAAAGACCAAAGCCGTCGCCCTACGGCGTTTTAGGTAGGCCGCCGCCTGTCTTGTTCCGCGATTACGCTCATGCTCGCTTGTTTCGTTGCCCGCATTTATTAATTCGTATCATTCGTATGGCGGTACAGGGGCCCAATACTCGTCTATGGGAGTTGAAAGCGCAGTCGAAAATTGTCTACCTACAACATGTCGTCATACGAAAATGTCAAATTTTCCGTCTACGCTTTCAGTTCGCCGCGGCTTGCGGCAAAAGTGGCTCTGGTATCCTTTTGCTGTGTACCTATAGGCCTTAACGATCGCTATATGTTCTATACAGTCCCTCAAATTTGAAGCAAACTATCAACGAATAGAAATAAAACTAGTAAAATTGTACAAATGGTTGTCATTAAACATTCAAATTCACAAACTATATGTACTATTCGTAAAAAATGATAATTACAAAAACACAAATGAACTGATTAGCTTAATCAACAATAACTAAAAATACAAAACTATGAAAATATAATAACGTTGCTAAAGAATGCACTGTTTTGCCTTTGTTTCGAAATTGCATATTTTCAAAGTGGTTGGAATTATTTTTAATCAATAAACATCAAATTATACATACACATTTAGAATTTCGTCATAAGTACATTCCCAGCAACTAGCGTCGAACAAATTATAGGTAAGTACTGCCATCCACGATGACGCGTGACCTCGCTCGGGCCTCGATGAAAAAGAAAATGCAAATAGCTACGTCACGCGTCGTCGTGGAGGGCGTTACCTACCCAGATAATCTATATTATTATTATTATTATTATGTACTCTATTATGTAAGATTTCATCATGTACTAAATTACATAAAGTGTCACTCAGAGTGAAGCATTTAAAACTATGATACCGATGATTCACCGTATTCGAGATACTATATCCTGTATCTATCCATCTAAGTGCTACAAACCAACTCCATATACATTTGTATGGATTTGTCATATTTACTCGAGTTTAGCAGTACCTACCTAGCTCAAGTTCTAGCTAAGCGCTTAGATGTTGTCAAGAAGTCATTGACTCCAAAATGTGAGCAAGCGATTCAGATTACAGAATTTTTACATTTACAATAGCATTCTGTTATAATTTTATCAATTAAATTCAAAATTAATGGCGCTGACAACACAGTTAATTTAAATGTCATGTCAGTGTTGATGGTTGATCGCAGCACCACCAAGGAGTAACGTGCATGCAGGGCGGTGGTATCCAAGTATTTCCTGCCGAGATGCGAGCAACTATATCACACAAAAGAGATCTTTGTGTATCTAATTTTCAACACTAGTCAAGATAAATTCAGGCAATGTCAGGCATATTTCATCTCATGTCACAGCTGTAAAACAAGTTATAATAATATTTAGTAATAACACTGTTATTACAAAATAAAGGGCCAAGTGCGAGTAGGACTCACGCACCAAGGGTTCCGATCACACTTGGAGAACGTAACACGTGTAATTAGGTTTCCACATAAAAAACTAAAGTTTAATAATGTCATCCATGTAAACCATGTTGAACATTTTTGTAGAAAGACAGAAAGGAGATGGCAAAATGACTGCCCCAGACTTGTACAAAGACTTCTCAATAGCCAAAAGCATTTAAATATTCAATCATAAATTACTGCGTCTTTAATAGTTAATTTGTAGAACTTGTAGGAAATCATTAAATAATTAACAGTTAATTGTTAGTTTATTTTCTATGATTCCGTGACCTTTGCCGGCGCTAGACATAAGCACTATTATGCAATAACAAGCAACATACGCCATCTAGCGAGATTTTCGGAAACCTCTTTCAAAAACTCTCGCTAGATGGCGTATGTTGCATGTTATTACAAAATGGTGCTTATTTCTAGCGAAGACGGCAAAAGTCAAGGAATCATAGAGAATTAACTAACAACTATTATTTAATGATTTCCTACAAGTTCTACAAACTAACTAAAGACGCAGTAATTTATGAATGAATATTTAAATGCTTTCGGCTATTGAGAAGTCTTTGTACAAGTCTGGGGCAGTCGTCTATACATACAATTAGCCAACTCCTTTGCAGTTTTCAGATTTTTTTCCTTTACTTGTGCTATAAGACCTTGCTTTGTGCCAAATTTCATTATTGTAGGCCTACGGGAAGTACCCTATGGGTTTCAGGTCCATTGCGATTACTATGAAAATCCAAGAATTTTACAGTATAAACGGTCGTAGCGTTCGATTGCGTTGACCTAGAAGATGGATTTTTTCACAGTGTTATGCAATCACAGACCTTAACAATTGATATGAGTTTCAGCTTGATACGTCCACGCGTTCTTGATATAAAGCACGGGCGGACGGACGGACAACAAACTGATCCTATTAGGGTTCCTTTTTTTCCTTTCAAGGATCGGAACCCTAAAAACCGTCTTATTAATAAACACAGACTAAAACAAGTAGCAACTTTACTCCAAGCATTAAACCAGTATTAACGAATTTCAATATAATTTCAATATTAATAAACTTAAGGATTGATTAGCACCTGATTCTACTCTAGGAGTAAAGTATCTAACTCTGAGTCAATAGAGTAAGGAAATACAAGTCCCAGAGTAAGGAAGTATTATCAACAGAGTAGTGTTTTTATTAATAAGACGGAAAGTTTTACTACGGGAGCAAAGCACTCCCGGATTAACTTTACTCCCAGAGTAAACCTTTTAATTGATAATGGGGTTGGAGTGTATGGAATTGGCTTTCTTGCCTAAACCTCGGTGAGCGTGTCCGATTCGCACTTGGCTTTTTATACAATGTCAGTCTTCAATTACAAGATTTATAAAAAAAATACTAGAACGACAAACAACAGTAATATAAAGCTGCACAACTAAACGCGTTAACTGCCTTCGTTCCTCACATCATCAGATCCTTCCACCTTCTTCCCCACCTCAGGATGCTCTCCATCATCAGACGACTCCTGAGAGTCCTCGCCGTTTACTATCAAGCTGCTGATGAGTTTCGTCGCCGCCTCCACCTGTGTTGTCTGATGCGGCTTCAGTAGATTATCCATCAAGGAGTACATATGTGAGAGGTAGTATACTCCGAATTCTTTCAGCAGCGCTAGATCGGATCCATCAATGTGTTTCACCGTGATTATGATTCGTCGGTTGCGTCTTCCGTAGTTCAGATACAGCTGGAACTTTAAATCGATCGGGGGGATGTCCATCTTCATCAATTCTTCAGTTATCTTCAGTTCGCGTTGTAGCAACCCTGTGTTAATGAACCTGGCTTGACTGTTAAACTTCTTTCGTCTCCAGAGCGCTCGTTTCATCACAGCGGAGTAAATCTCTCGGTCTTTCGTGTCCTTTTCGTCTTTCGTCGACGTGAGTTCTGCTCCCCAGATGTTTTCGAATATCGTCAGCATGCATTCGAGGACGATTCGTTTCCACTCGGAATTCAACGGAAGAGTCAGTTTTGGCGGGAGATGAATCTTGTATTCAGGTTGTTTGTTGTGTTTGGGTATCACAGGTTTCTCCAGGAGAATCTTCTTCAAGAAGTTTTGATGCTGATTCGGTATGTCCTGTTTGTACGCGTTCGCTGCGAACTTAAAGAACTCTATAAGTTCATCAGCGGATCGTGACCCTATCGCCGACGCGACATTATGACTCTGCTCAAACGGATCCTGAACACAGAAAGACGTTGTATGTCTCAACGGGTACGTCAGTTCCCCAAAAACATTACTTTTGTACCTCTCATATTCCTCAGGTAACCCTTGTACATTACTGAAGGACTCTTTAGCAATCGAGTGTCCCAAATAAGGCGTTACCGCCATCAGTTTGAAGTCAAACGTCGAGTAAAACTCAAAGAATCCTCCCAATAGCTCCGCTATAGTAGCATCCTTCGCTCGCTGGTTTAGCGGCGGTATCTTGTCTTGATCCTGCGAGAAGCCGGTATCCCAGTAGTCTACCACACACTGGTCTGAACTGTCTTGCTGTAGCGCGGCTACGGAAGGCAGGATGCTTAGCGGTGGCTGTTGCAGATAGAACACGTAGAGCATGGTCAGTGCGTAGTTTGACAGCCGGCCCGTGCCAGAGAGGTTGTGAACCTGGAATGAACAAACATAGCGTCACGCGTTTTTCTGTACTAGAGGGCAGAGGCACAGCGGTGTTAATGTTTAGCCAGGGATTCTGTGTGTTGTGTATAAGTAGATACTTAGAATAATGAGAACAAAGATGATGGTTGCCCATTACGCCTTGTATAGTACATACAGATAGTCTAGTGTTGTGTAGTATAGCTGTTAATCTCTCACAGCTGGTAGCTCTCTCTATTCGGAACAGCTGGTATGGTATAGCCACCTTGGACTTGGCCTTGTACTTGTAACGTGTCGTATAGTCACTTTGGCCCCGCACTTGTTTAGTGTCGTGTAGTCACCACAGTGTTGAATGGTCGCCAGTGTCGAATAGTCACCACAGTATTGAATTGTCACCACAGTGTCGTATAGTCACCACAGTGTCGAATAGTCACCACGGTGTCGTATAGTCACCCTTAGTGTCGCATAGTTACCAAGGCCCAGTACTTGTCTAGTGTCGTATAGTCACTTTGGCCCCGCACTTGTCTAGTGTCGTATAGTCACCTTGGCCCCGCACTTGTCTAGTGTCGTATAGTCACCTTGGCACCGCACTTGTCTAGTGTCGTATAGTCACCTGGCCCCGCACTTGTCTAGTGTCGCATAGTCACCTTGGCTCCGCACTTGTCTAGTGTCGTATAGTCACCTTGGCCCCGCACTTGTCTAGTGTCGCATAGTCACCTTGGCCCAGTACTTCAGCAGCACAGCCACGGGCAGCAACCTCGGGTCGGCGTGCAGCAGGTGCGTGACGAGCCGCGAGTTGCGCGCGCCAAGCGGCGTCTTGAAGCTGAGGTCGCAGGCGGTGCGCGTGCGCACGTGGTAGAACTTCACGATGGGCGTGTTGGCGCGCGGGATGGCGAGCAGCTCGGAGAAGAGGGAAGGCTGGGAGGAGAGGCAGCGCTTCGCCTGCGAGAGCGGGGTGACAGAACAGGTTAGTTTCTTTGTTGTACACATCATCTCATTGGTCCTTGGTTTGCTGGTAGAGATCTCATAATAGAGATATGCTCGCCTTTGTACAGTTTTTAAATATCAAATTTCTATGTGCAATAAAGAAATTATGAATTATGAATAACATTTTGCGCCTTACTGTAAACTGTCAGTTTCACTCCGCGACATTGGATAATAAAATAAAGTATTTCAAAGTTTTATTTATTTATTTATATAACAGGCAAAGTCCAAATGCGGTAAATACATAACTACAAGACTACTTATAATCTACTTACAATGGTTGTGTGTGGTATAAGTGGTATTATGCAGGGTCGAATTCAATACTCTCGCTAGTGATGTAAGTGTGTGTGTGTACATACCATGGGCACATATTTGTCGGGCGCCACTCTATACTGCGCCGGCACAAGTAGGAAGCAGTCGGCGTCACTCGACTTGATGCCTAGGCCGGTCGTTATCGAGCCGAACGGCATCGCTTGGCAACCTGGGAAAACAGTAATAGTCAAGCCAAACCTAAAGCTGATGCAAATATATAGCGATTGTAGATAAACCTCGAACGCGCTTGAAACCTTCGCTGCGCTCGTGAATACCGGCATCCACGCTCAGTTCATTGAAGAAAAATAGAGGATCCAGTAGGAGTTATGCGAGTTATGTCCGTAGGAGTTATGCGAGTTATGTACATGGCTCGAGTGCAAGAGTATATCATATGTAATTATAATTAATGACTAATGTCTAAGTAATAACCTGTAAAAAGATAACTTGATAAGGGAGTCTCCCGGAAAACATGATGAATGCAACATTGTATAATATTTACATATATGTACATTATTGCACATACATTGCTTCTGGCCTCACACTAGGATGCTCTGTGTCGTGGAAACCAGAATCAGCAACATGCAACATTATGTCCATAGTTGCGGCGATGGGTTATCCTCCAGCCTCGCAAAATGGACAACTATGGAAATCTGTCAAGTTTTCTTTTGTGCTATTACCGGCCCAGATGGCAGAGAGCGTGGATCCACTGAGCGTTAAGTTGAATAATCACGAGTGCAGCGAAGGAATCAACGAAGGGTCGACTGTTTTTAAGTCTAGTAATCACGAGTGCACCTATTTGTCAAAGCATTCTCAATCCACTGAGCTTTAATTCTATTAATCACGAGTACAACGAAGGATTCAAAGAGTCGACTGCTTTTAAGCCTAGCAATCACGAGCGCAGCGAAGGATTCAAAGAAGAGTCGACTGCTTTTAACTCTTATCAATCACGAGTGCAGCGAAGCATTCAATGCCATCGTTTCTCTCACCAGGCCAGATAACGGCGAGCGTGGTCTCCACGTCCTGGTACAGCGCCGCCAGCGCCTGCACGTCCTGCTGCGAGAGTCTCACGCGCGCGAGCACGGCGTCCACCTGCGAGAGGAAGTCCCCGCCGAGCGGCACCTGCGCCGGGGCGATGATCTCACCTGGAGGGGTTGGAAGGACTTAAAAGGGGAGGTGAAGTGTAGAAATAATTTATTATTCACGACAACATAATATTTTTTATTTTTATTTAATTCATTCATTTACTAGCGGCCTGCCCCGGCTTCGCACGGGTGCAATGCACGGTGCACTATATTATGCATGTATTATACATATTAACCTTCCTCTTGTATCACTGTAAACAGTGTTTTCGGACGTCTCAGGTAGGGTAATTTTCGCACTGACAAGTACGATTTCTCACCCTGGTTTAGCGTAGATAAAAATTACCTGACAGATGTCAAACTATGCTTGGCGGGTTAATTAAAATTTTGACATTTTTCAGCGATAACTTGCAGATATAGACGAGAAGCCATGAAATGGAAAATTCGAGCAATACGTTTCGAACAACAAAGAAGTTCTCAGGGGTTACTATCAACTCTTACTCTCCAATCTAAAATGTTATGAATTTGTATGAAAACAGCAGAACTGCCCGGTTTAGGTCCTGCTATAAGAGTTGATAGTAACCCACCTGTGCTGCTTTTATTTATAGGTTAGTTTAATTTGGATTGACGTTAACAACATATCGCGTTCGGAAACTCGAATTCTCACGCCAGCGTTCGATGACCGCATTTCATCTCTCTTTCTGTCATTATCTCCATCTCTATAATTTTTCCGAGTGAATTTTCACCCTAGTTCCCGAACGTAGCCCGTACCTTGTTGCTTGCTCTTCGCGAACCGCTCTGCGTCCCTGCCTCGCGCCGTTTCGCGCGCCTCTGCCGGCCGGACTGAGACAAACTCGCCGTATATGTGGATACTGCGCGCCGCCGCTAAAGCTCGCCGCGCCTCGTGGATCGAGCTGCGGATTTACATCGCACTAATATCATAAATGTGTGTGTGTTTGTGTGTTTGTTACGCTTTCACGCTGAAACGGCCGGACGGATTTCCACGCGTATTATAAATTTTGGTAACATTGCTTCATGATGATGCCTACACCTTAAAAGGAAGCTACTCTCCAAGTTTTGGCATATCCTAACATAGCTTCACGCTTTTTCCCATACGGGGTGGCAGAGGCACAACTGTGCCCACTTTCAGCCAGTGATTTAATACTCCATTTTGCGTGACAGGGGGCTAGCCCATCGCCGTAGCTATAGATTAATGAAGGTTTCCTCACGATGTTTTCCGTCACCGTAATTAACTAAAAGCATTCTTTTGAAATCGCTTATTGAAACCACTCAAATGAGCCCAAACTCTATGGATTTACAATAAGAAATTGCGCTGTTATAGAGGGTCTTAACATAACACTAACAAAAGTAAGAAAACTACTCCAAAACGTAATCAATCGATACGCAAAAACAAAAAAGACCATAAATGACAATGTTATAGCGTTTTCTCTTGACAAATTGTTTTAAATAAACGGTCCAAACTCTACTACTCTACTACAGTCTATTCGTGACAAGAATGCAGTGAAATTTAAATCTGTTAACACACACTCACAGGACAGGACACAACCTTCGCGTTCGAAAGTTTGCCTTCAACTAGTCACTGTGAACTTGGCTTGATAATTGGAAAATATTTTATTGGTTACGGGGCGTGGCTAGGCCGCCGGACAGTGATGCCTATACTGCATTCTTATCAAGAATAGACTATATGCAGAGTGTGTTTCACCAAATAGTTCCTTTGTCGAAGTCTTTATTGTCGAAGGTTAAGAAAATGCTTTGATCCAGGGGACTTTGAACTTGAAACAGACTCTAGGTCTACCTATTGCTAAATAATCATCTAGGAACGCTGGAAGAGATCTCTTATTAGACATGAGCTGGTATAAGGGTTAAGCCAGGGAGCACTTAACCAGTGGAGAGCGCATAGATACATTTTCCTTTGAAATACAACTCACCAATTTACGGGCGGCGGCGGGGGATGAGGTAAGAGAGCTGTGATTGGTCAGCCGCTGCGAAACTGTCTGGCGGCCCGTCATCGTACATAACATAGTTTGCGTATGCGAACGTTTGTTGAATACAACAAACTTTTGGGGAGCCGCATTCCCCCGCAGGCGCAGTCAATTGGATATATGGTCTCTGGGTTAAGCCATCATGCACTCACGTGTATTCGATAATGGCCTCGTCCGGCGTCATGCGCGTGACGCGCACGCGCCCGAAGCGACCGAACGCGAACACGAGGTCGCTCGCCGCCGCGTATGACGGGTACCCTGCACAGAGGAGCGAGATTTACCCCCTATTTACCCGCTGACGGCGATATGTCACGGAACGCGACCTTACAGACCTACCAAGTTATCTGTCAAATGTTAGAATTCCATGGACTTATACCTCGACTGGCAGATAAAAAGCGAGCCGAGTGAGAGATGTTCAACTCTTCTCTTCTTCTCTTTCTCTCTTTCAACTAGGGTCGCGTTCCGTGACATCGCCGTCAGCGCCATAATCGATTACAGCGTCTACGACGATGCCATCGTTTTGTATCGCCAAATCTGACTCGGAACGGCTTCGTAGACGCTGTAATCGATTTTGGCGTGACTCGGAATAGGGGGTAGAGGGTGACCTTATTATTTTTTTACGTCCAATAAATTACCTACTTAGATAATAAGGTAGTTAGAGGATATCTGGTGCTACCGTGCGGTATAGTATTAAGTCCATGCAGAATTCAGAACTACGACCGCCATCTTTAAAATGCCTTTCTATGCTCGGACGCAATTCCCAAATATGGATACAACAAAGCTAGTAGCGACACCCAGCTTCATTTCACAGTTAAGTTGGCAGATCTGTGCAGTCTTTTCCAGCTTAGAAGTCACATGACATACTTAAAACTTCATAAAATCCACTAAAACTAGGGTAGGGATGTTACCAAATAATCGGAAAAAATCTAAATTGTTTGTTCAGTTGGACTAATAAAAGAATTGTCATCGTCATCACTGCTATTCGCACTAGGGATATTATTATTTTATTTTCAGGCTAAAGAGATATTACATTACGCTGTCGGCAGGGCACGATTTGTATAGACGTCTCACTCATGATGGAACGACTAGAAAGAGACAGTGACTCAGACAGGGCCCTGCCGACAGCCTAATGCAATAAGCTCTATAGATACGCGAGCGTGTAACCACTAACGGGACCATGGGCACTTCACGCACAATAACGACCATAGATAATGAATTATAACCTACTTTATTTCTCCATTGAAAGAACATTATAATGTCACTCACCACAAACATGCAGCTTGCGTGTGTCTTTCTTTTTCTCATCCCCCATCTCCTCGACTGTGCCTGGCCGAGTTTCCGCCGGTCCCGGTGGCGAGTCAACCGATGCTCGAGGCTCAACCGTGCTCGGGCCGGGCCTCGCGCTAGGCGCGCTAGTGGCGTGCCGGGCATGGGGTGAGCCAGCCGAGCCGGTCTGGGCCCCAACCGAGCCCGGGCCGGGCCGGCGGCGCCATGTTTGTGACGTCACTGCCGCCATATTGTCAACTCATGGGTAGATGGGCTCCCCTGTGAGATTTGCAATATTAAAATTCATTTTATTTCTTTAACACACACTATTTCAATTACATAAGTGGAGTCCTGCTTTTAAGTAAAAAATACCTGTGCCAATATTTATTTAAATGTAATGACAATGGGTCAGACATATTATATGTATATGTAAATTATAGTTATATGTAAATTATCAAATTATGATTTTTAGCGACTAAAATGCGATTGCATCCCTTTCAAGATCCTGGATATAACTTCACTTACGATCCAACATCAACAAAAAGAAATGAAACCATAGATCACTTACCAGAATGAACTTTCACCACTTTTAAAAAGTATTTCGGCAACAGGAATCCGTGCTCATCACCCCGTGTCAGAATAACTCCATTTTCCGACTCAAAGAACTCTAAACCATCTTCCAAAGCCTTCTTTAGGTTGACAAAGATGTACACCTCAACATTGGCTCTTAGTCCGCTGATCACTGAGGTATCTTCAAGGGTTCCTTTAGCGAGGTGTATGTGCTGTCGTTTCATGCGACTGAGACCTTGTTGTCGGATCTGTGGCCAGCACTTGAGGTATGTTCCATGCACCACTGATTTGTATTTTGACTGTAGAGAAATGAGAAATGTATCAACATGAGTTGTCTCAGCCAGTTTCCCAATAGGACTGTTGGATGAGCACCCAACCTTATGTATTGTATCAGAGGATTTCTTATCAACACTAATGACTACCATTATGTAGTCATTAGTCTGCTCATTAGTTAATGATAAATAAGTATAGTAATGGATTTATCAACAAAAAAAAACTATATGGACAGTTACACCTACCTATAAAATAATAATATTAAGGCCTCTTTTACCAACTAGATTTTTACAAAAATATCTTGTTACATCCAGCGGGGCTGCCATGAGGCACGCCACTCACCTTTAGTCGCGCATTTAGTCAAAATTTAATGTCAAAATCAATGCTCGCAAACATCATTATTATGTCGCGAAATTTGACATTTATATGCGACGCGATCGCGAGTGGCGTGCCCTGCTGGTTTAGTTGCTCTGATTTGGTCACCCATTTTTGAGCAAAGGCCTCTCCCAAGAGTTACACCTTTATTCAGCCAGTATTTCAACACTGCACTTTGTTTGAAAAAGGGCTAGCTGAAAAAAAAAGAAGATTTTTTATTACCTCTGTCAACGGAATCAATCCTGCTTCACCAACGAAGATGCTGTGTCCCTGATGTGCTTTGACCTCTAGCTGGTTTGTCTGTGTATTCACTCGCAACTTAAATCTCTGCTTGTTGTTAGCACCAACCACTCTTTCAATGTCACCTCTGCTGTACTTGCCTTGGAACAGCTTGTGTTGTAGAATTGAGGTCACTTCTACATAGCCTTCAGGGCTGAAATTGGAAGACAAGGTTACAAAGAAGCTATACTCTAAAGTATGACACTAAGACATTTTAACAGACTGGTATTAATAGGACAGATATGGCAGGAATGTTGTTATAAAGACCAGCTAGAGGAATTAATTTACAACCAGAGCAATGAAGAAGTGGAGTGTTGTAAGCTGTAAAGCTATTTTTCTATTACCTGAATAAATAGAGGTTAGGAACACTTAAAACAACTGGTAGAAACGAGCAGGGTGATGTTAGGGCCCTAGATACTGCCATTAAGTTGCGACATCCTGTGCAGAAATAACACGCAAGCAAAATTAAAACACTCAGTGTACCTTAAAGATAGGCCTTCCTGCACAGCCTTGTGCCTCAGGAGTTTAGACAAAGCCTTGCTCAGCGTTATGTCCTTAGGGTTCCTGAAAATACCTACCATTATTTACACCTCAAACCGTAATGTCAAGGAACAAACTTAGATTGTAAACAAGGAACAAAGTATAAAATGCTTACATTGAATTATTGGATTCCTGTATTTCCTGTCTTCTAGGGACGTTGAATGAACTTGAATGTTGCAAATCAGGTTCTTCTCTTATGTAACAGTGCTAGTTATTATTCCTATAATCGATCTCGGCCCCTTGTAAATCACAAAGGCTGCAAAGAAAAGTAAAGAAAACAAAAATGCAGCTTCATACCATTAGGTAGGTAGGTAGGTCGCGTTAAGTCGCGTAGCCATTTCAAAAATAAGACGAAGATGTTCAGAAACTATTGCTACGTCCGGGTTGGCCAACAAGAATACTTGGCTGAATCAAAAAATATATCTCTAAAACTACATACATATGTGTTGTTTTGTTACATTTTATAATAGATTATGTTAGTACATTTGATTAATATTAGTTTTATAGTTGTATAGTATTATTAAATTACCATTAAAAATTTGTGATTGACTCAGACGCTTGGCGATTTGGCGAAAACAAACTGTAATTTCTGAACAAACTAATAAAAAATAAGATTCTGGGATTCCCTCCTCAAGCAGGGTAGAACATCTCCGGAATTTAGCAAACAGAATCTAGATTGTAAATTCAGGATCATGGCCTCACACACCTTGTCGTAAGAATATTGGACAGTTGTTATGTTATCGCAGGAAAAATGCGTCGCATACTAGAACATATAGGTAACGCCAAACAACTTGAACAAATGACCTTGCATGCGCAGAAACCATCTGATATATGAAACTGCGCACCACGGTATGGGGTGCGGGACGCGGCGTGCGGAAGGAGCATCGCATCGAGCGCGCCTAGCCACGCTATTGGTAGATCAGTTTCCCGCTTTGAGTTCACGTCTCGTCGCTGCCCAATACACTTGCGTGCATTTAAATCACGGATAAAAAGTGCCTCGACGTCCGAACGTAGTTTTAAAAAGGCAAGCTAGAAAGATGGTATATGATGAGTTTTCTATCGATGGAGATATTATTATGTTTTATAGGTGTACGTGGAAAAACGTAATTTTAGGGAATTTCAATCGTAGGTATCCCATAAAAAATCTTGTCTTTTGTTAAATCATTATTCTTTGTTAATAGACACCAATAAAGACGACAAATGTCGCTAAATAATTTACAGTTTTATTTTGATAGTCATATCCACAGACCATTAAATCTGTATAGTTCGCAGCAAATGTACCTACTTCGCGTGTTTCAAACAGTTATTGTGCACCTGTTACCGCTCAGTCCCTCATGCAAATGGTACAGTATATTTTCTCATTTTCTATCGATTGAACTAAGTAAGTATATAGTATTGTGCACTAAGATTAACGCAGTATACTGTAGGTACGATTTATTTTGAGAATTTTATGTGCGTCGTTTTTTTTGCACGTAAGTGTACATGCGCAAGCTTTCCCCCACCACGTCACATTTTGCTCAAGTTGTTTGGCGTCTACTATACTATACATTTCTCACGACTTTCAACGTCCACGCGCGACACACAGTTCTTTGGAAACCGAGATCTGAATTCTGTTAGTGAATTCAGAAAGCCGTTGCAAACGTGTAAACCCGGCGAAAATTACAAAATGTGGGCAAAAATTGTGAAACGGAACGTAAAAATCAATGAATTTTAGCCATAGACAAGAAACCATAGAATAAGGTCAGCTGACTTCACTTTTATCATTGGTCTTGTGATAAGTTGTGATCCTCCGCCATTCTCTGTCCGTCTTTTCCATCTTTCTCGTCCCGTGAGTTCATTTTTATTACTTCTAGACGTAATTCAACACATTACTACGTTTCTACTTACGGTGATTGTGAAATTCTAAGTGTTGGTTCAATTGCGCTGTATTTCGGTAAGCTTTTGCCTGGAACTGCCATTGCCAAGAGAATCCCCCTGGATCTATCAAGTGCATGTTTTATATTCTAGTTTACATTCTTAGCTATTGTTTTACCGGTAGATTATACGCTCCAAATAGTGGTTATACTCAATAACACGCTGGTTAGTCTGAGAAGCAGCAAGCAAGTGGCTACGTATCATATCCTCGGGACAGACACCACCCCTATCATGTGACCGTGATTTCTTACTTCTTGTCACACCAATAGGTTTTCAGGGTTATTTACATGTGAAAAACACGTATTACCATCCCTCTTTCAGTCGAGAGATTGTCATTCTCCTGGCCGAAAAGGAAAAAAATGACACTAAAATTAGGGGAAATTAATTCTCATCCCCTTGCAATAGACATTAATTGACGTGATATCAAGACCTATATTGACAGATTCCCGTACAAAGTCACTCGATATAGGTATAGATATAGTATATCGAAGGCGCGAGAATCGACCCGTTGGTCACTATCTGTCAAAGTTAAACACTATTTTGTGCTTCTGCGAGCAGTAGAGTTAAACTATTGCTAATCTAATAAGAACATCATGGTTAATTATTATTTAAAGCTGAATTTTATTGAAACCTGTATTATTTTGTGTATTGCATTCCATAACTAGTTATTAAAAAACTTTAGACCACAAACTTATGTCTACCATGAAGCTCCATACTTTACCATATTTCTAATATTTCCGTTTCATCAGGCTCTATGGCTAAATTGAGGATATCTTGTTGGCCAAGTATTATTATTACACCATGATTGGTCTTATAAAATATTACTTACCTATCTACCTACCTCTATGTTTTGTTGTATATTTTGGGTATAATACCACCACACTAACTATGGAATTATTATTCAGATGCAATAATTACTATAATTATGCTGAATCAACTTCTAGGGTAGTTTCCAACACAAACATTCATCATTTGTAAGAGTTTATGAAGCAGAAATAAACTAGTGACACAACATACTGCTCCAGAGCAAATCCATCCAAAACGCAACTACCAAAGCACATAACTACACAATGCATAGCATACCACTGCAAAGCTATTACATAACATACATAACCAACCCTTTCTATGTTTCTATTTTTCCTAAGAAGTAACTAGAATATAGAATTTCAACTTTGGAAAAAGCTTGTGTGTTATAATAATATGCTCACCTTTGCACATATACATTTTATTATCATGTAATAACTTAATTGAATATATCAATGTGATGATTATGTAGAAAGAGAAAGGAGGAGAAACAGCTGTTTGAGCTGAATATAATACAAGAGATTTGACAGTGATGGATGGATGAATGATTCCACCTCTTATCATCATGATATTGATAACAAACTTGATGGGTTCTCATGTTGAGTCAGCTGATCAGATCTAATTGAAATCCAGGACAGGAGACATATTGCATTAATATTATTTTGGTAGGATTAAACTCTACCCTATCATTGAAATAAGACTAGTTCTTATCTCTGTCACTGGCATCTCTGACTGTGATTCATTCCAAGGCCAATAGAATTGGTAAATTTCATATTTCTATTACAATATGATCTTTATCATCATCAGTCAGCCCTTACATATCTGTCCCTTACCTCCAGTCACCAGTCCTTTGCATTATATCTATTTGGCAATTTCAGGCAAAAGTAGTTGAAAAGGTGAACTATTATTTTCTTGTTAGTTTCAAATTATTATTTTTTACTTTTGCAAGCATAGTAGTATAAAATGTAATAAAGTTAGTAATTTAAAAGTTTGCCAAACTCCTACAAACACAAACTTAATGATGAATGCAAGTTGGCTTGTAGATGTTGGTCAGTTACCTGAGTTTTGATGTTTGACTTCTTGTTTGAGGCTTGGAGCTTGCCGCAAACCTGTGCTTCCACCAATGCAATTTGTTTCTCAATCTGTTTCTGAACATTGTGTTTCAGATTGAACAAGTAGTTGTTCAAGATGTCGCAACCCCTGAAAAAGATTGCTGATGAGGAGAAAGAGGACACATTTGGATATGTGTTCGCTGTCTCCGGTCCCGGTAAGCACTCATCACACATCACTCAGTATCTCTTTGTCTCTCATACTATTGAAGTGAAAATGTAACCCTTTAACCATATGTCTCAGGCAGATGTTTCTACCCGCCCTGACGGTATTTCGACATCGGACCATTCATTTGATATAATATACTAGAATTCATTTAAAGAACACGGTTATTTGGGAAGGAATCTGCTGTACCAACAGTAACTAGCGATCCTGTGATATAGTCCCAATAGAGGAGCGATCACCCGCCTGTGTTCAGCGGGCGTACCCCCTCATGTGTCTGTCTCCTGCCCCCAGTGGTGACGGCTGAGAAGATGTCCGGCTCGGCCATGTACGAGCTGGTGCGAGTCGGCTACAACGAGCTGGTGGGAGAGATCATCCGGCTGGAGGGAGACATGGCCACTATTCAGGTGAGTGGAATAACTGGAGGAGCCTGGCCAGGGCCATGACTCTCCTGGCAGCCTCTGGATGACTCTGAAAGATACTGATGTTGATATAGAACAAGGACCAATTTATGTAGACATTTGACTCAGACGACAAGCAGACAACAACTAACTCCCAATAAAACCTGTTGTATATCTTAAAAGCGAGTGAGCGATGGGGCTTGGGTTTGCCCTGGGAAAGGGAAGATGAAGTGGAACTCAGGTTTATTTAAGACTTTAGGTCTTAATCATAGTATTAGCACTAGAAATAGAAATAAGATTGCTATGCCCGCGTTCAGGCTCAGTAAGGTTGCTCACTCTTTTATGGGAGTATGTGTTAGTTTTTATAATAAAATACCTAATGAAGCAACGGACCTACCAGAAAGGAGGTTCAAAAACTATTTCAAAAACGGCCTATTGAAGAAGTCTTATTACAGTGTAAAAGAATATTTAGATGACAAAACTGCATGGTCTTTACCATCTCAGCGCACAGAAATCCAAAGAGGGGCGATGGACTGAGTCAGTACGTCTCTCCTCGGTGTATTTCCTTAGACTTAAGTAGAAATACATAAATTGTATTTTTAAGGCTCTGATATTTTAAAAGCGGTACGGGGGAGTTTCTTGCCCTTCTTTGCTCCATCCCTAAGCCCATACACAACTTCTGAACGGGCGGTAGTACACAAAAATATTAATATTATTATATTGACGTTGACTAAGTAATATGTATGATTTTATGGTCAATAAATTTTTTGAACTGAACTGAACTTGCATATACCAGAAATTGATTACGATATACCGAGTATTTCCTGAAATACATGAAAAAAGCACCCCTAATTTATTTGTGAGGCGCCTTAACCAAAACCCGTACCCCTTCAGGTTTACGAGGAGACCTCGGGCGTCACGGTCGGCGATCCGGTCCTGCGCACGGGCAAGCCCCTCTCCGTGGAGCTGGGGCCGGGCATCCTCAGCAGCATCTTCGACGGCATCCAGCGCCCCCTGAAGGACATCAACGACATCTCGCAGTCCATCTACATACCGAAGGGGGTGAATGTTCCCTCCCTGGCGAGGGGGACGAGCTGGGAGTTCAACCCGCAGTACGTTAAGGTAATTACAGTGGTTACATCCTAATTGTTTATTGCGTTATTATTATTATTTACTCATAGATAAGGAGGTGAGCTAGCGTGGTGGAGTATGGCTCAATCTTACTCGGATCCGGGTAAAGGCCTGTGCCCCTCGGTGGCGACATTAATGAGCTACATTTACTTACTTTTACTCATAAATAAGCTCGCTCGGAGCGTACACGACAATGGACCCTGTAAGAGCACTGCATTTTCTTACAATAGTAGATACCAAGGGAGTAAAGATCTATTTTAAGGCGAGTGTTTTTGAATCTGGAGCGAGCGAGGGATTCAAAAGTAGAATCCTGTAGATAGCGAGCTCTCTCACACTCAACCAACACAAAGTTTCATGTAAACATACCTAATATTATAACATTATTACGAGCCTGTAATGTCCCACTGCTGGGCAATTAGCTTAATATAGATTTATGATTAGGATATTTAGTCAGATGGTAGAATATATCTGGCTAAATGTGGGCATGATTACGGCTCTGACTTATGGAAAAATACGTAACGCCATGTGTGTATGTTATCCGTCCCTGAAATCCATTCAAATCAAATCAAAATATATTTATTTCAAAACAGGAAATGTGCTTACAGCGAATTGACAAAGGAAACTAAGAAAATATTTTAAGGGTGTACAAGAATATGAGACATTATGAAGTACATTTAGGATGAGAGACGAGCTGGTATCCTAGCTAGATTATGTAATAATCTGTATTAAGGAATACCAGGCCCAGCCCCTTACATTAGGGTGATTAGAATGTGTTTATTATATCTTAACTTAATTTATTTTATTTTAAATATCTTTTGTTCCATCCCGGAAATGATTTCGTACAACTTCGGACTCTAACAGAATTGTAAGTTTTTATTAACATGCGGCGGCGATGGGCTATTGTGGAGGAATAATAACTGGCTTTTTAAATTTTATACACGTGGACTCAGATAGATCTTCTTGTCATCGAATTTTAGCTTCTCTGCTTCGAACCCAGAAAGCGACTAGGTTACTCGAAAATCGAATCTACGTACAATAAATTAATATGAATTTCTTCTTTCCCTGTCGTAGCTTGGTTGCAAACCGATTGAAGTACGTTCCCTGCCGAATGACGTATTGTACAGATATTTCCAATTATTAGTTGTTTGACTTCGAGTTGTTGAATATATGTAACAGTAACACAGCTGCAGTACAGAAACAGAACTTTTGTCATGTTACGAGTAAAAGGCTTGTGGCCTGTCAAGTCAAAATAGATACGTTTTATGTACTGTCAAAACGGGACTTTTGTTCCCGAGTTCTATGAAAAAACAACAGAATGACTTGTAAAAGTGCCATCAAATGCTGTCTTTTTTTTTTTTGCACAAAATTGACTTTATAAAATATATCTGCTGGAAATATAGAGTTCTGAGAATGTCAAGCCATTTTGTACATAATGCTTCAACTAAAGACTTGTTACTAGATTTATTGGATTACCTTGGCCACAAGCCTATTTTCGAGTTTATGAACCATATTTTGATAGGTAGCGAAGTGTAGTCTAGACTAAATGTACAATATTGATTGAAGAGTTACAAGTATACTGTACTAAAGTAGTGTAGGTAGTATTATAGATGAAAGTATAGCATGACGTCTATGAAATACTAGCATAGTGACGTCATAATTAAATGCTGTCTTGTTCCCACAAAAATGACTTTATAAAATGCAACGGCTAGAAATTGTGCCAGCCACTTTGTGCAGAATGCTCCAACTTCAGACATGTCCCTAGATTTATTGGACTACCTTGTATATTGTGGATTAAGTAAAAAAAAAACAGAACGAAATGTCTGAGAGTTTTGTGGACGTTGGACGAGCTAATAACTAAAGTATTGTTACTGTATTGTTATTTTACCGGCTACGGTATTGCTTGTGCACTATTGCACTGCAAGAAATCTATTAATTGCTCTTGCGTGGCCAGTTGGGTTCTCACATCACCGGTGGCGACCTCTACGGGATAGTTCACGAGAACACGCTCGTGAAGCATAAGATGATGGTGCCGCCGAAAGTGAAGGGCACCGTCACCTACATCGCGCCCGCCGGGAACTACAAAGTCACCGTGAGTACCCCCCGCCCTCTAGTGGTGACCTAAAGTAGCGTCATTGATCTATAAACTTTGACTCACACGCTCGACACGTATGGTCTTTCCATTCTTGTTGCAAAGTTACAAGTTACATCAATTGAAAACTCATTATAAAATTCTAAATTAATTTTATTCATTCAACATATCAGATTTCGGTAGTTTATTCCCTTCACTTGATTTATCAGTATACAAAAATTGGAAAAGTAAGGATTAACGCAATAAAGTGTGGTATGCTGAGTAAAAGTTTGTATTCTATTAAGATTTCAATAGAATAGCGACATCTATAGCTTACCTCCCTCCCTACACGACCAACTTACTTATGTAAACCTTCCCCATTACGCGATGTACGTTTCTACGTAACTCCCACTTCAACACACCAAAGCCATCTATGATCTCATCACTCAACTAATGCAAAAACTTTTCCCATTACACGTCATATTAACGAGTGAATCCTGCTTATACTGCTTGTATACTTTTAGGTGCAGGCGACCGTACGTTCCCATCCGACGTAACTCCCATTCTTTCATATTCATACGCCATCTCTGATCTCACCTCTGAACCTCCACCGCAGGACATTGTACTGGAGACGGAGTTCGACGGAGAGAAGAACAAGTACTCCATGTTGCAAGTGTGGCCGGTGCGGCAGCCGCGCCCCGTCACTGAGAAGCTGCCTGCTAACCATCCGCTGCTGACGGGTCAGCGAGTGCTGGACTCTTTGTTCCCGTGAGTACAGAATCTCTCAATCCGAAGGCTTGTGATAATAAACCGCTCTGTAGCTAGCCGGGTCGGAACAGACTGCGAGCCCAGTACCTAAGAAACACTCGTTACTTGTTTGAACGTTTATTTTTATTGTGTAGATATATTATGCCACATGTGAATCCTAATGTTTTACCGGATTTCTATACGAGATATTTATTATACTTAAGTACTTTTAATTTAATTTAAACTTTAAATATACTTTAACCCTTTAAATTTAAAACTGCCTTCTAAAGCTAACTTGTTCGTTTGGTTGTTAAATTGTCAACTCCTGTAACCACAAGGGTCCCATAGGACAGGCTCTGCCTAGTTTGGGATCCGCTGTTTTTCTCTAGACACTAAAATTCTATAAATATTTCTTTTCTTCTGTATTAACTTGTGTGTAATTCTAAGGCAAATAAATGATTTTTACTTTACTTTACTTTATTATAGTAGATATATGTAGGTTCATTTATTTTCATTTTATTTATTGCGCACTAGGACTATTCTCTCAGAACAATCTGTCCTATCTTCCCTAGGTTTGCTGGAAGAAATCTTTTTTTAGAGATAAGCTCGCCTTTGCCTATTTACCTTTGTTTTAAGACTATGTATCACATTGTTTTCCGTGCAATAAAGAAATTATGAATTATGAACCCAACACGAGTTTTACGTAATGACGTAAAGAAGAGGAGGCTTTTACCGAACAGTGGGTGTTGGAGGCTGGATAGATAGATAGATAGATGCCCCATGCCCCGTCTTACTCATGTTCAGTATTCAGTATTTATTTATTGTGTTCAATGATCCAAACTGCAGCAAGATTATACACAAGCCTAACTCTTATACCTTATACATATACCTACTTATATCGTTGAGAGGTGCCTGCGCCGATATCAAATGGTTTCGACTGAAAATGAGTGCTGCAGCCCCTTTATGCTGAGTTGGAGCCATTTCACTGGCGAGGCATGCGTACATCATCATCTCTTATTTTTCGAAAATACTTACGTGTTTACTTCTACAATTTAATTTCGATTTACTGCCTTTGAAATTGACTGTTGATATACCCATGTTTTCTTCAGTAAACATATATCTATGTCTATGTCTTATACAACTTTTCGTTGCTACTCAATGCACAAGTGTTAACGTGTATTACGTGGCCCTCAGCTGCGTGCAGGGCGGCACGACGGCCATCCCCGGCGCGTTCGGCTGCGGCAAGACGGTCATCTCGCAGGCGCTCTCCAAGTACTCCAACTCTGACGTCATCATCTACGTGGGCTGCGGCGAGCGCGGTGAGTGCGCACGTGTGCTCTGGCCCCACACTGGGGTACCAGCGGCGTCACAAATATCCAAGACCTGGGGATTTCGTCAATAGCTATAGCCGGCGCGGCACGCCTCGGAGCGGGCGACAAGCCTAAATCGGAATTCTGCGCCCTCGCTATACTAAATGCCATGCAATTCGTTTGTAGAATCCGGGGCCAGGAGTGGGCCAGGTGCAGGCGCTACTACCCCCTGATAATGATGAAGAAGATGTGTTCGTCTGGCGCCACACTAGGATACCGTGTGTCGTGGGAACCAAAGACAGCGACCTCACGAAATATTTTCTCCCCCCCCCACCCCCACCCTCCCCCCAGCCGGGATTTGAACCCGGGACCTCTCGCTTGGAAAGCACAGCCTTGACTACAACACCACAGAAGTCGTAGTTGTGGAATGTTGTTCTCCTGCCACCCTGTTTGGCAAAAGGCGTGACGATGTGCAAAACAAATCAATACGAAAACGCTGGCTACAGATTGATTTATGAATTATGGACTGGATTGTGCTCTTGGCCCTCGTTGTAGACATCCATTTTTATTGTGTTTCCTGAGTAAATAGAAAAATACTGTGATCGCATCTCTTAGTAGTAAACGCGATTCAAATAACCGCAAAATATTCCCCACACAGTACAAATCGCGATGTAGGATTACAAGCAAACTCCAAACCAGCACACCAACGCCATCTCTCCGCCACCCCTCAAATTTCTTCCTCACCCAGGTAACGAGATGTCTGAGGTACTGCGTGACTTCCCGGAGCTGAGCGTGGAGATCGACGGCGTGACTGAGTCCATCATGAAGCGTACTGCGCTGGTCGCCAACACATCCAACATGCCTGTGGCTGCCCGTGAGGCTTCCATCTACACCGGTAAGTCCTGATAACCCCTGATGGCCAACTTGGCCAATTACAATGGAAAAGTAATTGTTATAAATTGCCCACTGATGAGAGGGCGCACACATAATATTGGATTCGGTGTAAATGTGATCTAGGAAGTATTTGTAAGGAATCTCTTCGATTTTAACGGTAACAAGTTGGCCTTTCCCGATTTCGTAAAGGAATTCTGTAGTAAATTATTCATTTAGCCGTCCATCCATAGCGGATTATTACATGATTCTGAAAATGGAGGTTAGTCAGCGCGTAAACTTAGAAGCAGGCGATGCAGGCCTCGCAGAAAAGATTTTAGCAGATATTGCATGCGACGACGCCTTGCACATTTTGATCTGTGTGGTTTGCGTCACAGCATACACTCAGGCTTACACTTATTCTTACCTTTCATGTGTCAAATAACAAAAATCTAAATAAAAATTGATTGACTACCTAGTAGATGTTTCCAAATGCGTATGCATATTCAAAGTGGAAGTCAAAGTCATTTTTTTTTATTGACCCTCTAAACTCATACAGATTGCTTAGTCAACGTCAAATTAATATTTTTGTATACTACCACCCGTTCAGAAGTTGTGGGCGTACGGATGGAGCAAAGAAGGGCAAGAAACTCCCCCGTACCTCTTTTAAAATATGCCTTAAAATATACAATTTTATGTATTTCTACTTAAGTCTAAGGAAATACACCGAAGAGAGACATACTAACTCAGTCCATCGCCCCTCTTTGGATTTCTGTGCGCCGAGATGGTACAGACCACGCAGTTTTGTCATCTAAATATTCTTTTACACTGTAATAAGACTTCTTTAATAGACCGTTTTTGACATAGTTTCGAACCTCATTTCTGGTAGGTCCGATACTTCGTTAGGTATTTTATTATAAAAACTAACACACGCTCCCATAAAAGAACTAGCAACCTAACTTATTAACACATCGTCTCCCCGCCAGGTATCACGCTCTCCGAGTACTTCCGCGACATGGGCTACAACGTGTCCATGATGGCCGACTCGACCTCCCGCTGGGCCGAGGCGCTGCGCGAGATCTCCGGCCGGCTGGCCGAGATGCCGGCCGACAGCGGCTACCCGGCCTACCTGGGCGCGCGGCTCGCCAGCTTCTACGAGCGCGCGGGCCGAGTCAAGTGTCTCGGCAACCCCGAGAGGGAAGGTTAGTACCGAGAAGTAATACAGATCTCCGAGAGTCAAGTGTCATGGCAACCCCGAGAATCCCCGGATAGATTAGTACCCGAGAGTAATACAGAGATGGCGTTAGGAACGTCGTGGTTTAGGAGGTCTGTGGGTTCTCCATCATATTTTCTATATAGGCCTCGAACTGAACGCAGGTGACATTATTAAGCTACATTTATTTATCTATTACTCTAAGGAAAACTCAGCATTAATTCATTTGTTACCCCAACAGGCTCCGTGTCGATCGTGGGCGCCGTGTCGCCCCCCGGCGGTGACTTCTCGGACCCCGTGACGGCGGCCACGCTCGGCATCGTGCAGGTGTTCTGGGGACTCGACAAGAAGCTCGCGCAGCGCAAGCACTTTCCCTCCATCAACTGGCTCATCTCCTACAGGTGGGACTTTCCCCATTGGTTCATGATCCGTGTGTCTAAATGGTTCTGTTTCCCCGTCGGGTGACGATCTGGCTAAATGGTCTATTTTCCCCACCGATCCACTGTCTATGTGCCTGAGCAAGCATTTCCCCTCCATCAACTGGCTCATCTCCTACAAGTGGGACTTTCACCATCGGTTTTTGCTCCATGTGTCTAAATGGTTCTGTTTCCCCATCGGGTGACAATCCATTGTCTAAATGGTCTTTCCACATCGCTCCGCTGTCCATGTGTCTACATGGTCCGCTTACCCCATCGATCGACTATTCATGTGTCTAAACGGTCTACTTTGCTAATGTTATGAATAAGTGTTGTTGTTAATATTCCAGTAAGTACATGCGCGCGCTGGACGACTTCTATGACAAGAACTACCCCGAGTTCGTGCCGCTCAGGACTAAGGTAAATAATGCACTAATCAGTAAATAAAATAAAAATATAAATAAAATAAATACTGCTAATGGTTAGCACTACCACATGGCACTACCATTGTATAATGCGCTTACTACGAAAACTATCCTTATCGCAATAAACGAATATGAAAACTAAACTATAGTCCCTGAGTCGGGAGAAATATCGACGTGTTGTGTTGTATTGTACGCGCAGGTTTTCCCCCGCTCAACCTTATACCTTTCCTTTTCCCAATGGTTTGCTGAAAGAAATCTCTTGTCAGAGATAAGCTCGGTAAATTGGTGATTTGTGTTTCAAAGGAAAATGTATCTCTGCGCTCTCCATTGGATAAGTGCTCCCTGCAAAAGAATCTTGAACATGAATGGCCGTAGCATTTCACTAAAAATTAGTTTTTATAAAACCACTACCAGGTTGGTGCGGCTAGCATTTTTGCATTCCAAAATGGAGCAATAAGGCATCTCTACCGCTTTTTGCTTTTATTCGATTTTGAGATTTGCACAACTGTCACGCACAAATCTGTGGCGGACTACGGCAAGTTATGCGCAGCGGTGCATAATCATGGCACACTCGCCACGCCTTGACACTTCTACTGTTTTTATTATTGCTTGAACCAGCTGACTCCTCCCCTACCCTACAGGTGAAGGAGATCCTGCAGGAAGAGGAGGACCTGTCGGAAATCGTTCAGCTGGTGGGCAAGGCGTCGCTCGCCGAGACGGACAAGATCACGCTCGAGGTCGCCAAGCTACTCAAGGATGACTTCCTGCAGCAGAACAGGTGAAGGAGCACCTTGTTTACATGTAGTGATTTAATAATAATTTTATATTTTTCGTGTGTATCTGTTACTGTAAAAGCCCGAAATACGGTAAATCCTAGGATTTAGCGGTAAATCTCCAACAAGCTGTGGCAAAAGCCCGAAAAGTATTGTTATGTTCCTTCATTTGGGCTTTTACCACCGGTGAAAAAGTTTTAAAGCGGTAACATAGGAAATGTCATTTTACGTCATTGTCATAATAATAAGGGTAAAGTGTGGGGCCAGAAGCAATGTATGTGCCTGTGTATGTACATGTTTATGTTGTAACAATCATTGTGGCCTAATTTAGCGCGTGGCGAGCGTCAAATATATGGTCAAATGGACGCCACATATTTGGTGTCGTCTGCTGTGTGGCGAGGATAGAGGGCGAAGGCTTAATAATAGGCTTGTGGCCAAGGTAATCCAATAAATCTAGGAACATTCTTTAGTTGAAGCATTTTGTAAATAATGGCTTGACATTCTCAGAATTGTATATTTCCAGCAGATATATTTTATAAAGACCATTGTATGCAAAAAAGACAGCATTTGATGGCACTTTTACATGACGTCATTCTGTTGTTATTTCATAGAACTCAGGAACAAAAGTTCCGTTTTGACAGTTTATAAAAAGTATCTATTTTGACTTGACAGGCCACAAGCCTATTACACACAACTGATGTGAACGAATGAATGAAAACAATCATTTCAGGCTTGGTACACCCATAAAAATTACAAATCAAAATTTATATGAGGTGACGATGATAGAAAACATCGTAAGAAAGCCTCTGTGTCTCCATGGCTCCTGAAAAAGTTCAGACCCCTTGTCGCGACCCGTATGAGTTAAGTAAGAGTAAAGTTACGTTTACACTACGACTAGCTGGCACTATAGTGTATCTTCATTCCGATTGTTTTGGTAACATCCCAAGTGTTTAAAAAGTGGATTTTATGAAGTTTTAAGTTAGCAGTCAAGTTGTTTCTAAGCATGGATAGAGTATAGGCACTCAAGAACACAGCCAAATTTATATTGTTAACCGACTTCCCAAAGGAGGAGGTTTACAATTCGTCCCAATGTTTGTTTGTTGTTTTTTTTTTTATGTATGTTCCCCGATAGCGCCTAAACGGGTGGACCAATTTGGAAAATTATTTTTTTGTTTGAAAGGGTTTACCTTCCCATTGGTCCCATTGACACCAGGTCAGGATCTGATGATGGGATCCTGGAGAAATCGAGGGAACTCTTCAAATATTATAGGCAGACCTATAGTGATTTTTGTGTTTTTCATAATAACTCGTGCAAATGCACATGGTAAGCATAATATTGTGATGCGGAACTGCTGATGAAGACCACATATGGCCACCAGATCTGCTCAATACTAGGTACAAATACAATGCGTGGCTGACGGGCAGGCAACGCATAGCCTAAACCGGTGGACCTAGAGCCATGAAACTTTGTACAGGGGTTCCTTAGTAGCGTGGGGTAGCACTGATATGGGATTTGACAAAATTAATTCCCCAAGGGGGGGGGGGATAAGGGGTTACATTTTGTATTAAACTCAATCTAATCAAATAGGGTTTGTGGAAGTCGGTTTTTTCTAAAGTTTACTTTTTGTTTCAATTATTATGAATTGTATATGTACACTTTAAACTAAACCACAGGGTGCTCATCCCATACAGATTAGAATTAGTAACCCTTTTAAAAAAAGAGATGGCTTAAGGCGTAAGTTTTTTTCCATCCATTATAATAATAATAAATTATTATTATTTATTTCATAATTAAAGATTCACAATTAGATAGCAGAGTTAATTAATACAGAGCATGTGTGTCAGACAAAACAGAATCATCTGAACCTGAGCTAGGCTATTAGGGCTATTAACCTGTATTTCAGATTCAGCGCTCTTCCTAGTTACATGATATGTGCTGGTGATGAAGATTTGTCCTATAAACGCCATGGTTTCAGTTAACATACTTCTAGGTGGCGCTAAGCTTAGAATAAATCCTATATATCTTAGCGCCATCTCGTGTTATTTGCAATTTTTCGATGGTGGGTGCTGCACCAAGCGTTAATGGCATCGAGGCTCGAACTAAAGAAGCTTCCGCAGCGTAGCGTAGCAAAGAAGTTTACGCCGGTGTCATGTTTTGTTCTAGGTGGTCCATCTGTATTAGTATAATATTACAGTGCCTGCGATTCCGAAGGCGACACGAGCTGTACTAACTAAACTAATTAAAATGGTGTATTTGAAAATGGAATCTGTGGCCACCGCGCAAGAGCTGTCGGATTTGAAGGTTGTCAGTTTAATGCCTTTAGTTCCTCTAGTTTAGTGGTTTTGACACCTCAAGAATAGTCCACAGTATCTGTGACTAAACTAAACAATAACCCATCCATCATCCCCCCCCCAGCTACTCGGCCTACGACCGCTTCTGCCCCTTCTACAAGACGGTGGGCATGCTGCGCAACATCATCTCCTTCTACGACATGTCGCGGCACGCAGTCGAGTCGACAGCGCAGTCCGACCACAAGGTCACGTGGAACGTCATCCGCGATGCTATGGGCAATGTGCTCTATCAGCTGTCGTCTATGAAGTTCAAGGTATGGGCACGGAATAACTAATAGTAATAGTTCACTCCCGAACAAAAGTCAAGTTTAGGTGCAAAAAAATTTTTGTCTGTGCTCGCATGCGAAATTGAAACTTATCGTATGACACGAGCGTTCATATTCAATTAGACACCGCTGACACGGTGCCGATCACGCAGGGTTGCGAATCGCACTCAGTTGTTTTCGGCGTCATTGTTTTCACGCGGCTAGCGCGCGCACCGAGACCCGAGCGACAACCATGTGGCAAAGACCGACTGGCGCGTATAGCCGGCCGTAGATGCCTACTCAGCGAAGTGAAACCCCAGGGGGGTATGGGGGAAACTCTTCTTCTTACTTGGGGGGTAACAGTAGGTACGACGAAATCTCTTCTTCTTAGGCGTCGTCCTAATAGTGCGAACGCGATTCGCGCTACGCGCGAACGAGTGCAGTTTGGCAATATTGTTATAAATGATTGAGAGGAAAACTGTTAATTTCTCACGCTAGAAGAAACTTCCAGGCCTCATACTCTCCAGTTCAGCAGAAGTTGGCGAGGAGACATGCACACAGGCCCCGCCGACTGTCTCGACATAGACTGAATGTCTGTTAGATACTCAATACTCCGCTTGAGAATAGCTCTGAATTTAAATCCCCACGAGGGACCATTTTATGAACTTATACGCTAGTCGAGAGTTCCGATGCCACAGACCGACTTGCCTTTGTAGGCTTCAAACAATATCCCCGGTTTTGCGATAGGGGATAACAGACGTTGGAACAATACCCCTGATTTTATGTTAGGGGTTAATAAACGTCGTTCATTAGCCTAAAGAGCGATTTCAGTAGCCCAATCACAAGCAAAGTATTCGATACATGCACTATCAAAAAGCAAATGTCAGTGATTCTTATTTTTTATGACATGAAACTTAATTTCCTGCGTTCTCGAATAACTTACGCGCTGTCTTCCGTTCTTGCTCGAGTCTCAAGTCCTAATCGTATCTATCTGTCGACAGGACCCCGTGAAAGATGGCGAGGCCAAGATCCGCGCTGACTTCGACCAGCTACTCGAAGACATGGCGGCCGCCTTCCGCAACCTCGAGGACTAAGCGCGGCCGCCAACCGCACTCCACACCTACCGTGCGGTGTCGGACCTTGGACCACGGCGGAAAGCGCGCCATCTTGCAACAACAACCGACCAATGAGACGCGGGCTGGTAAATGCGCGCCGCTGATTGGTAGGTTTGAATTTGAACAACCAATTAAGAGACGTGCTGTTAAGCTTGATGATTATTGGTCGTTTGGAGTTGCAGAGTGGCTGAAAGTCGTTTGAGGTCCGATTCCAGCATCGTTTTGTTAATAATTTGTACTATTAGAGCTAATTATGTGTTACGGCGCTGTCCACGTAGAGAGTGTGTAGGCTAATGATTATATTTACAAAAATGTATTTCAAAGGAAAGCTCGCGTTACAAATGCTGTTGATGAGTTTCATCTTGACGTTGAACGTCGGCCATTAACCAAGTTGATGTGTTTGTTTCCGTACAGCGCGGCATTCGCTCGCCGGACGTTCATTTCGCAAACATTTATATTATTTTGTAAATAAAAATCCTTGATTTAACCCCGTGACAGACAGTCAACTGTTCAATGGTGCATTTTTCCGGTGAGCGAAACGTTGCGTTTGGTTACGTAGTTTTTAAATATTATTTTTAAAATATATTCTATTTATATACAAATTGATAATGAGTTATTTTTGCCCAAATGATATTCTGTATGATTTTTTATCGTCGATCAAAAATAATATCGAACCGTCGTGACCCTCTTGCATTCCACGTTGATTGTAGATTAATTAGTGAAACAAAAACAAATCGGTAATTGTGCTAATTAAATAAATCTTTTTAACTTATTGTTTTCGCTTTCTTCCAGTGAATTGTTGCCATACATTGTACATTACCCCGGCAAGCTCGTAAATGGTGGATTCTATGACTTGCTAATTATGTTGCAGTATTATAAATTAAATACTATCTTTTATATATTAAACATAGATTCTTCCGCATCTAAATGCACACGTTTGTCGCTTAAAGTAATAAAATATCGTAGCTACTTATAAGTCAGTGTCGATATAACGATTAATGATGTACAAAGAACTTGTTCTTAACAATAATTAAAGTATAATCTTGCTGTTTGAACTTCGTGACGTTACATGTTAAGAGGAGACGAGAGTTATAAATAAAATATACAAATTGTGAATTACTGTGTCTTATTTGTGAGCACATTGCAGTAGTAGATAGTAGCAATAGTAGAACAAAAGGCGAAGCGCTGAATTTGAGATTTCTTCCAACAATCTTTTGGCGCGCGGTGAAAGGTGGAACGAACTAAGGCTTGTTGACCATTTGAGGAATGATTAAAATTAGGTTAGCCTGTCTCGTTGCTATGGGAGCATAGTGATTAAAAGATTTCATGGGTATTAATGAATTATATTTTGAGCGTAATACAAATCATGACAATTTCAATTTTATATTACGTAGAATCACTTGGTGAGATCGAAGTAAACTATTTTTCCTCGTAAGTACAAAATACTGTAACAAAGACGTTTAAGGCACAAAACTTACCTAAAGAAGGCACTTATGATAATGATATCAATAGAAGAAAAATTGCTTGTAAATAATATCATACAATATAACCATATTAATGTTTAAATGTAACTCTCATAATTGTTTAAATGCCTCTGTATAATGACCATGACACTACTGGTAGTGCCACGCAGTACGCAGTAGTGCCTAGGGAAAGAAATGGAAAACCTATAATCTGCGTATACACAGATCAATAAAAGAGATACTTATCTGATATTTATTACAGAAGTTAGAGCTAATTTATTTACAGTATATCTTAAAAACTAGCAAGTGGAGATTGGTACAGTCTCAAAGAATGTTAGAATAAATCGTAAAGCCGACTTTTCAATTCCCGCCGAAATTTCACCGGTACAAGTTCCTCAGATAAACAGTCACTCACACCTTATGATTTTTCACAGTTGTCGGCTAAACGGCTGCAAAATTAAACTGGCGTTTTTCTTGAGCGAGAACTGAGAGACGCATGACTTTTAGAGCCCGTCAAATATTGGTGGTTGTCGGTTAAGCATACGGAGATAACACGCCACAGTAACCGCCAACCGAATGAGATAACGCAACAGTTAAACTGTCGGGTTTTGGCAGAAGATTGAAAGATTATGTCAAAATTATCGTAGCAACGCAAGTGGTTAGCCATTTTGCTGCACCGCAGCCACCACCGCACCTCCGTTCAACACCGTGGGAGTGGCAACACTGAAGGAAGTGATGAACACATTGACTATGGTGATGAGGAAGATGCCCAGTATCGTCATGTTGTTGATCTTGTCCGCTTTGCAGATGTCCTTCTCGTCTTTCACGTTGTACCGGCTGTTCATGATCAGGCCTACGCCGACTGCGACCTGTAATTAGAGACGTCATTATAGCCAAAAGACACCCAGAGGTCCTATTTTTCATTCGCTCATGTGATGTAATCGCTCGTATGACTTGCGCAACGAGTGGTTCTGACCAATCGTTGCAGAGCGAATTGAATATAACTAACGAAAATCTGTAGAAAAGAGCGCTCGTTTTCAAAAGAGCGATTGAGAAATAGAGCCCCAGGCCTCTTACTCCAGCTAGTGCAGGAGCTAGGATGGCTGAATTAGATGAGCAGGCGCAGGGGATATGCACAAAGGCACCGCTCATGTGCACCAGGCGCAGGCGCTCCAACCCTCTTGAAGAACAATAGAATAGCCAAGCAAGACAGCTTGAACATTGACCACCCTAATCATTCACATGACTATAGGTACCGCCGCCGGTACCGCCATCCACGATGACGCGTGACGTAGCTATTTGCATCTTTGTCTTTCAGCAGAGTGCCTCGATGAAAAAAAAAGATGCCACGTCACGCGTCGTCGTGGATGGCGCCTATACCCGAGTAGAGAATAACCAACGTGAACTGGGGCCCGATGCTGCGCCGAGAAACGCACTTATATTGGATCGCTATCGCTTCTAAAACACCCAAAACGGCGTCATTTGGTATGCTCCTAAAGAATCGCAAACGCTACGCTTGCAATCTTTTTACGATCTATTTGCGATTCTTTAGGAGCATACCAAATGACGCCATTTTGGGTGTTTTAGAAGCGATAGCGATCCAATATAAGTGCGTTTCTCAGAGCAGCATAGGGCCCCTAACGGTCGCAAACCGCCCTGAAATTTCGATTCGTTGTCTTTACGTCGCTCGGACTTTTCGCCACCCCTGATCCACGCTTTTGAATCTATTGTCGCTACGCCCCGCTTTACGCTTGTAATAGCGCTTGAAGAGTTTAAGGGGTCTTTTAATATTTAATTTATCTTTAATTGAGTAGATAGGTATTAGAAACATCATGTTTATTAGAGTTACACTTATACAGTCGGTTAAGGAGTATATAGGCCTATTGTAACACTATTTTAACGTTGTAAGCAATTTTGTTAAGCAAAGTATGGTTTAAAAATATACCTGTAGTATTATGCTGAAGGCAATGAACACGAGGCTGGGGTAGTAGTAAGGGTGGTTTATGGAAGACTCCAGGACGTATCTTAGCTGGTTGGCGTTGGCAGAAAGTAGTGCTAGGTCCATCATACCCTGGGCCAAATTCTTCTTCTGTTGGTACGTGTTCACGTCTGGGATCTGTGGCATAATTAAATTAATTTAAAACTGACAAAATCTGTATTAATTCGTTTAATGGTATCAATAAGAGCCAACTGTATAAGGACAACTGTTTATTCCGAAATGTCCCGAGGCCCGACAACTTAATTAAAAAAAAACTTTTACTCTGTTACAGAGGTACCTGCAATTTTCTCTTATCAATTACAGACACCTACAGCAAAGTAGTGGAGGAAATAATATCGGATGGTCAGATATATCTGGTGCTCATGTGCTTGGGTCTCCCATAGTAACTTGAAATCAGCTGATCGGGGCAATGTACTGGGGGACAAAAAAAATTTTCATTTGCGACTATATGTTTCTTTGGGAAAGTTGTTCATAATGATGGGTGCTATCATTCCCCAAAATATGGTCAGCTAATTTTATGTCACCCTGTATAACTGTATCTACGATGCTGTAATGTAAAGTATTTTAGGTCTTGCCGATGTCTAGCATAGAAGCATAGATAACCCTTTAACTAGTCTTAACTTCTTCAAGTATCAAAACCCACAGCTCCCATACCAAACGATCGCGATCTACCGCGTGATAAATTACGCGTCTCCGCAGCCCACTGCGTAGATAAACGTTAATTATGCAAATAAAAGTTATTGCAAATAATAGTTAAGTAACGGTAGATTCAGTTTGAACTGTTTTATTTTTTTATTGTAGGTATGTTGTGTTCACTAATATAATTGGGTCTACATAGCAGGATGTACTGTTTTTTCTATTTGTATGTATTGTGTAAGAAAACCATAATAAATAAATAAATAAATTATCCTGACCAAAAGTATGGATAGGACAAACACATCCAGCATTTAAGATTATGCTTGCTAATAGTAGATAGTATTGCATTTATACCTCTCGTTAAACAGGGCTGGTGGTGTTTATTACAAGTCTATCAGGAGGATCTTCCTCTTTTTGGCAGTTAGGTAGATAAACTTAAAAGCCTTAACTTACCACAGTGATAACGCCACCAGGGGATATAGGTCTGTCATCAGCTTCACCCAGTCTGTTGTGCAGCCCATTGACAATGTAACCATCTGTAAAATAAAACGCAAACTTACTTAGTAAAAGTACTTAGATAGCATCAGTACCTGCCCCCCTAGACAAAGTGATACGCTAACCGTTGCGAACCGAGACGATAACTTTTTTATGTATGCGATTTGACATTCGGCTTCGCTAAGGTGACGTCACGTATCGATTCCAAATGTCAAACCGCATACATAAAAAGTTATCGTTTCGTTTCGCTATCCTTAGCGTTCAACATTGTCTACAGGCACGAGATGATGAATCATCGAACATTTTAGATCTGAGTTCTAACTTTCTACTGTTGTTGAATTAATCTATTTCATTGGCACATCTATTTGCTTACCCCTTGCCCTTGTGAATCACCCGATCGTTGTAATAAAGTTATATTATTATTATTACATTGATTTTTTAGGTAATGATAATAAAAGATAGTGGGATCCTTTAATTTAGTTTACTTATGAGGTTACGAACGAACAAAAGCAAAAAGTGTAATTATTATTATTATTATGAGCCTGTAATATCCCACTGCTGGGCAAAGGCTTAAAAAGTGTAATAAACTAGTTAAAACTTAACACCTCTCTTCATTGTTCCTTTAATTTATATCAATTACGATGACTATGACTGAGGCAAGTCACACAAAGGCAGAAAAAACATGAATTCATGACTTGTTTATAGGCCACTTATAGTGCAACATTAGAACTACTGTATGACTGTGTAAAAACCTGATTGGTGCGTTGTATGCCGACTTAAACCATTTGTATACTTACCTACTCCTTCAATGGGTCTTTCTGAAAATCTTTGCACTTTTTCTATAAAGTAAGTATAAGTACCTACCTAAGTTTTTAATGTGCATCAAATATATATAATTAACGGGTAGGTAGGTACATACCTACTTAGGCATTTCATTTTACAAAGCAACTAGTTACATAATACATAATTGAAACAAAAAGACCGACTTCCACAAACTTCTATTTGATTAGAAACCAATGTCAAGTTCTTTTTGAGTTTAATACAAACTGTAACCCCCTATTACTCCCCCCCCCCCCCTGGGGAATCAATTTCGTCAAATCCCATCTCAGTGTCGTCAGTGCTAGTGCTACCCTACGCTACATAAGAAACCCCTGTAGAGCTCGTCTAAGCTGAAATGACGCGCCCCACTCCTTGGTTTTTAACCGACTTCCCAAAGGAGGAGGTTTACAATTCGTCCGGATATTTGTTTTTTTTTTTTTTTTATGTACGTGCCTCGATAGCGCCTAGACGGATGGACCGATTTGGAAAATTATTTTTTTGTTTGAAAGGGTTTACCTTCCCATTGGTCCCATTGACACCAGGTCAGGATCTGATGATGGGATCCTGGAGAAATCGAGGGAACTCTTCAAATATTATAGGCAGACATATAGTGATTTTTGTGTTTTTCATAATAACTCGTGCAAATGCACATGGTAAGCATAATATTGTGATGCGGAACTGCTGATGAAGACCACATATGGCCACCAGATCTGCTCAATACCAGGTACAAATACAATGCGTGGCTGACGGGCAGGCAACGCATAGCCTAAACCGGTGGACCTAGAGCCATGAAACTTTGTACAGGGGTTCCTTAGTAGCGTGGGGTAGCACTGATATGAGATTTGACAAAATTAATTCCCCAAGGGGGGGGGGGATAAGGGGTTACAATTTGTATTAAACTCAATCTAATGAAATAGGGTTTGTGGAAGTCGGTTTTTTCTAAAGTTTACTTTTTGTTTCAATTATGTATTTACTTGTCATACAAAACCAAGGAGTGGGGCGCGTTATTTCAGCTTAGACGAGCTCTACAAAGTTTCATGGCTCTACTAGGCCCACCGGTTTAGGCTATGCGTTGCCCGTCAGCCACGCATAGTAGATTGTATTTGTACCTAGCATTCCTTCCTAGTATTAAGCAGTTCTGGTGGCCATGTGGTCTTCAGTTCCGCATCACGATACACACAAAAATAACTATAGAACTGCCTATAATATTTGAAGAGTTCCCTCGATTTCTTCAGGATCCCATCATCAGATCCTGACCTGGTGTCAATGGGACCAATTGGAAGGTAAACCCTTTAAAACGAAAAATATATATTTCCAAATCGGTCCATCCGTCTAGGCGCACATACATAAAAAAAAAATATTATCCCGATGAATTGTAAACCTCCTCCTTTTGCGAAGTCGGTTAAAAATTAAAAGTCATTATCATTAAGCACAGGTAGTAGGTTACTAAATTCTACAGAGGCTAGAGCACTAGAGAGTATTGAATTGAGCTAAGAAAATAGGCACATAGGTCTAGCTAGTTAGTGGTTAAAATAATTCACACTTACCTTGATGGGTTGCATGCTTTTAAGTAAAATCTTTTAAACCTTACATAAAACTATGTGCATAAAACCATCCATTCCTTCATCATTAGTATGGATGGGAATTAATACTTATGTGATTAAACCATCAAGAATGCTTAGATCTGACCAGTTTTCCAGCAGTATAATGTACAACATGGTCACTTTAACTATGCACCTCGATTCGTGATGTCACTATGGTGCTCTAAGGACCTGTGAGGGGCACAGATAATATGACCGAGTCATACATATAGGCATCACAAAGCATGCATACTTAATAGGGTTATCTACATTGTATGAGATACTTGTCATGCAATAATGAATTAAGTAGAGGATAGGGCATAGCAATAATTCCCTTGCTTATCATTATCGAGCCAGATAAAGGACCAGAAGACGTAGAAGTATGAACTTAAATTATCAATAACCCCTTCTCTCTCAGAAGCACACCGCTCGAACGACCGAACAATGGCGAACTATTGTTATATGTATAAGATGTGTCGGCGAACCAGTTAAAAATTTTGAAACGTGATATTTGCCAAATAGTTGTGCCAATTGCGATTAGGGTTGCCAGATGTAGCCTTATCAATTCCTGGACATTTTAGGGTTACCAAAGAAGTTGGTTAGATTTTAAGTTTCATTATATTTAAATTCATTTATTATAAATGAATATCGGGTGGGGGGAGTTCTCCGGCCGCCGCCGCCGTCGCCGCCCGCCATCGCGCGTGCGCCCCGGCGCACTGTGGGACGAAATCGGGGTGGAGGAGTCACAGCCACTTTGGATTCTAAGTGTCCATTTTTCTTATCGATATAGCTTAGGTTAATCAATACAAAGCCAAAAAATAGTGACTGTGTAGATTTTACACGAAAAAACGTGAATTAGATTTTTTTTCAAAATTAATGTATGGAGAATTAGTGAAAACTGGCCATATCTCCTAAATCGCAGGGCGGGCCGTTATATCCTCGGAGGGTATTTTAGGACTATTTTTTATGTTTTTTTGACATACTCCATATAGCGGCCACGAGTGCGGTTTTTATTTAAAAAATCAGTATTTAAATAATAAAAAAACAACCGAAAATTAAGACTAATATAAACATTTTCTGTGGATTTTGGGTATTGGATATATATATTACTACCTTTAATTCTCCATACATTAATTTCGAAAAAAAAATCTAATTCACGTATTTTCGTGTAAAATCTACACAGTCACTATTTTTTGGCTTTGTATTGATTAACCTAAGCTATATCGATAAGAAAAATGGACACTTAGAATCCAAAATGGCTGTGACTCCTCCACCCCGATTTCGTCCCACAGTGCGGCGCCGCGCCGCCGCGCCGCCGTCCACTTCTCGTTGCGTGTACGGGGCGGCCACGCTTGCTCGCTTGAATCGGACTCGTTTTCGGGAATTCCGGGACATTAAAGTGTAATTACTGGACACGGGACCAGACGCAAAATTCCGGGGCTTTCCCGGATTTCCCGGCCATCTGGCAACCCTAATTGCGATAGAAGAATTTTGAATTTCATTTCAGTCTTTGAAACCGAATCTAAAATTTGGAAGATGGTATTGTAGATATAGCTTAGAATTTTCTTTTCAGTCTGATCGAGCTATTAGCAATACGGATAGTGTAAATAAATCCACCTTACCAATAAACGTCATTTGGAGTAAACCAGTTGATTCCAATTTTCCAGATAGCTTAGGTCGGATGGTCATAATTTGTTTTTTTTTTTGTTTATTTGGGAACTGAGTCCACAGCACGATATACATGATTATAACTTAGGCCAATTAAGGACTCTTATTAAAAAAATAATGAAATAGTGTTCATAAATTATTCCAATTTCAAACTGCGGTTTAACTTTAAACGTCGTTTATTCGTAGATAGATACTACCCGGTCGAGTTAACGTAAGACCTCGCTGACATGCAACATATGCAATTTGCCATAAAAGCGCCGTAATGACGTCACGATTCAGGGCCGGTTAACTTGACCGGAATATAGGCGCCAAATAAGAGTCCAAGTGCATGGCCAACCAACCACCATACGAGTAGTAGAAGTCTGTCTCATCATGTCCATGCGAGGGAGTGAGCCATTTACCATCCTCCGTGCCGACTCCGTCTTCGTGTGTCTGGGTTTCGTCTTTGCCTTCGGTACCGTTGGGTGTGTCTGGAAATCAAACGGTTTAAATTAAACCAGAGACTATAGTATGTCCAATTGACTGCGCCTGCGGGGAAATGCGGCTCGCTAAACGTTTTGTTGTAGGTATTCCTATTAACCTATGTACGATGACGGGCCGCCAGACAGTTTCGCAGCGGCTGACCAATCACAGCTCTCTTACCTCGTCCCCCGCCGCCCGTAAATTGGTAAGTTGTGTTTCAAAGGAAAATGTACCTATCTATGCGCTAATGCTCCCTGGATTAAACAAAGAAGCGTCACGTCTTTTCCCATACAGGCTGCCACATTAGCCATTCGATGGTACTCTGTTTTGAGTGACACGGGGCTAGCCTCTCGCCGCAGCTATGAATTAATGAAGGTTAACGGTAGGAAGAAGGTTGAAGGTAAACCTTATTTGCTTTTGAAGATTCACACAACACAAGTCAGGCTTTTTTCTGGGTTTACACCAATTTTGGGTGTCAGTGGAATTCACTTGAAATCTATGTTTATAAATTAAGCGTAAATGTCTAATGTAATATAGGTACAATAAATTGCAGTGGTCATGATAAATATTGTGGTTTGCATTGTGCTTACACAGACTGATAGCGCTACCGCTTACAATAAGGTCAGTGATAATGAAGACCTCAATTAAGTAAACTAAATATAAGTACATTAGTGATACCTATCTACCAAAACATTGAGAATTATCAAATAACCGGCCAAGTGCGAGTCGGACTCGCGCACGAAGGGTTCCGTGCCATTATCTATAAAAAACCGCAAAAAAATGTATGGGAGCCCCCCTAAATATTAATTTAATTTTAATTTAATTATTTATTTTTTAAGTAAATAATATACTCAATATATTGTGAACATTTTAAGCGTCTACCTGCTACCATTATCAATATCGAGCAAAAATGAGCAAAAAAATCACGTTTGTTGTATGGGAGCCCCCCTTAATATCAAATTTCTTTTGATTTTTAGTATTTGTTGTTATAGCGGCAACAGAAATACATCATCTGTGAAAATTTCAACTGTCTAGCTACCACGGTTCATGAGATACAGCCTGGTGACAGACGGACGGACGGACGGACGGACGGACGGACGGACGGACGGACGGACGGACAGACGGACGGACGGACAGACGGACAGCGAAGACTCAGTTATATGGTCCCGTTTGGCACCCTTCGGGTACGGAACCCTAAAAACGTACCTACAGTAGCTAGTAGATGTAGTTACCTTATAAATACCAAAAACATGTGTTAAGTTTCTTTTGATTTGACGGCATCTTCTCGAGAACCGAACGATGATACAATTATCTGTGCCATTGCCTTCCCGAATACAAAACAAAAACCTTTATTGGCGAGGCAAGATTTTAATAAAGACAAATTTTGTGTAAGTACGTAAGTTGTCAAAGTGGACTCGAGTTTAGTGAACTCGCCGTCTAATTGGTCGACCTAACTTTGCATTTATAAGCATGTTGATTTGTGTTACATACCCATTTAAATTAAATAAAGCCAAAACAAATGTGGCGTAAATATGCGGCCGTGCAAGTTCCTCTACCCTACCTTGCACGTTACCTACGGGTGTAGTCATATTTTAGGGGGTTGTTAGGGAGACCATTCTGAGCTACTTTTATTAAGAAACCTATTTGATCAGAGCAACTTTACTTTTTATTGCTCCATACGAGATGTGAAAATTAAAGTTGCTCTGATCAAATCGGTTTCATAGTGAAAGTTGCTCAGAATGATGTCCCTGACACCCCTAAAATATGACTACACCTTTTTTGTTACACCCTGTATATGGGGCCGTGCAATCGCCAAAGTCAGCCGAAGCATCCTACCTTCATCCCCAGCAGGCTTCTTGTCTCCATTCTCCAGAAGGCCATCATCGATGCCAGGATATGGCGCTGCATCAGTCCGCCTGTCACCATCGAGGTCATCGACCTCCGGACCTGTCATGCAAAGCGAGAAATGAAGCCCATGGATTTCATGTCAACTACTGTGCTACGGATAACCCTGGTCTGGTCATTTGTACTGTGGGGATCTATTAATGAATTGATGAATTAATGACCCATTACCTAATGTGATAATTGAAACAAAAAGTAAACTTTAGAAAAAACCGACTTCCACAAACCCTATTGGATTAGATTGAGTTTAATACAAACTGTAATCCCTTATCCCCCCCCCCCCTTGGGGACTTAATTTTGTCAAATCCCATCTCAGTGCTACCCCACGCTACTAAGGAACCTCTGTACAAAGTTTCATGGCTCTAGGTCCACCGGTTTAGGCTATGCGTTGCCTGCCCATCAGCCACGCATTGTATTTGTACCTAGTATTGAGCAGTTCTGGTGGCCATATGTGGTCTTCATCAGCAGTTTCGCATCACAATATTATGCTTACCATGTGCATTTGCACGAGTTATTATGAAAAACACAAAAATCACTATAGGTCTGCCTATAATATTTGAAGAGTTCCCTCGATTTCTACAGGATCTCATCATCAGATCCTGACCTGGTGTCAATGGGACCAATGGGAAGGTAAACCCTTTCAAACAAAAAAATAATTTTCCAAATCGGTCCATCCGTCTAGGCGCTATCGGGGCACATACATAAAAAAACATCCGGACGAATTGTAAACTTCCTCCTTTGGGAAGTCGTCGTTAAAAATAAATCAGAAATCAGAATTTTTATTGTGGATCGTAGTATAGTAGAGATGTTACATTTTAAAGTGTTCCTTACGTCTTTCCATAAGGCATACAAAATAATAAAGATCGTTTCGCATTCGCAGCATTAAATTAACCCTCGTCATCGTCACTTATATATATTAATAAGTAAGTAATTATTCTAAATTACCCACTGATGAGCGGGGAATTCTCAAAAAGGGATTTTGAAAAAATTGGGAATTCTCAGAAAAGGGACTAGGCAATAAACTAAGGATTAAGAATAAGTTATTAGTTTGAAGTTGAACCAAGTATAATCGTAACGTTATCGAAGTAAATTTAAAAAGTGATTCTAGTCTTCAAGAGACGGAAAAAAATGCCATTTACACTTTCAAGTTAATTGCACTTGTTACCGTAGTTAAAATGGTTTGTGTAAATCCTAGAATTAAATACTCATTAGGGTCAGACGGCAGCCATGGTAATTATAGACGTGTGCCCTAAGTTAACAGGATCGTGATGTTAAAAACCGATAATCTCACGAAGAAGTTTTGACTTTAGGTTTAGAGAACCTTAGTAATATCACAGAATAAGTAATAGTACTAGTAATATGAGAATAAAGTTCTATAGACCTAAAGTCAAAACTTCGTGAGATGGGTCATCAATCATCATCATGGTAGGAAGTTATTAATAACTTTAAATTGTCGTTATGATAAAGCATAAAATGCATGCATGAGTAAAGTGATAAGGAAAAGGTATGAGAAAAATATATAATTAAGATCAAGCAAGCATGCTGTTCAATTTTTATCTATAGATTAAATTAACCACCGTAGAAAGTATTGTAGACTGTATGTATCACTTTGGTTCCAGAAGGTCTTCGGTTTTGCCGGGCCTAAATGATACGTTGACGGTAACTGCAAAATTGCACATTGCATGTCAGTTGGGTTTTTCCTTTCCGTTGTTGCAGCATTTGCGCATGGTTATTGTGACTCATTTAATGAGAATTTTAATTGCGATGGTCTTTGTATAGGCGCCTACTGTTGCCTACCAGTGATTCTTATATTCTGCCAAACACAACAAGGCACTCATCAACTCGTTGTCCTGGGGGGCAATTCTGGCGCTAGCGAGATCATATCCATGGTCGAAATATCGATTTTGAGATACCGAAATCTCTATCAAAAACAAGAAAAAGCTACTGTTACGACTAGGCTTTCGACCAAGACCAGATATCTCGACCCATTATCGATCGAAATAAATATAAATTGAGATCGTTTTTGACGTATTCAGGCGGTATCAAAACCGATATCTCGACTGGGGAGATGATCTCGATATCGCGAGAATCGGGGGCCTGTTCGCACTAAACTCGACTCCTTGTCCTTTTTGGATTAATAGAAGATTTAGTTTCATTTCAAAAAGGCTTCTAGAGCCATTTTCTCTCTCGACGCGATTATATACGATCGTGCGTGAGTTTGTGAGATGTGATTTTGAGAAAATCTAGACCATACCTAGGTACTAGAAGCTAGAAGTCGAGTGTCCAGAAAATAGTTTCATCACGAGAAAGGACATAAGTCTTATAGTCAGCAGACACCCATTAGTCGCACTAGGGATGATTTAAGTTTTTTTTCCGGGATGTAAATTACTAGAATCTGATATCATTAATAATCGAAAATTTAAATGCGTTCAGTCAGAAAGAAAAAGTATTTATAGTTTAGATTAGGTAGGATTTAAATTGTTAATTAATATGAATGAATATAATTTACATGTGTCCAATAGCCCAAGTGAATGTGAGATGCAAAGTATGGGAAAGCGAAATTCCTATCCTCGCTTATAAAGGCGCTACTTATATGGGATCTTGCAAAGGTTTTAAACCGACGATGCCATTTAGTGCATTAAAGTCTTTTCATCGACTATTAACTTTTACTTACCAGCTAAAGGTGGTTTCTGTCTGTCCCTTTCTGGCTCTAATAGGGGCTGTGCAGGATGTGTAGATTCTCCGTCGCTCTCACTCGCTGGCTTGTGTACACCCTGAAACAAATATTTCATAATATATTATTCTGGTTTTCTTAATTAAACCGGCCCAGTGGCTTCTGGACAAAAGAGTCCAAGACCGATAGTGGGTACCAAGACGTCAATTAATGTCTATTGCAAGGGGATGTGAACTTTTCTGAACTTTTCCCCTAATATTAATGTCATTTTTAGGGTTCCGTACCCGAAGGGTGCCAAACGGGACCCTATTACTGAGAGTTCGCTGTCCGTCTGTCTGTCTTTCTCTCTGTTCTCTCTGTCTGTCTGTCTGTCACCAGGCAGTATCTCATGAACCGTGGTAGCTAGAGTAGAAATTTTCACAGATGATGTATTTCTATTGCCGCTATGACGACAAATACTAAAAAACAAAATAAATTTAATGGGGGGCTCCCATACAACTAAAGTGATTTTTTTGCTGTTTTTTATAGACAATGGTACGGAACCCTTCGTGCGCGAGTCCGACTCGCACTTGGCCGGTTATTTTTCCTTTTCGGCCAGGAGAATGACAATCTCTCGACTGAAAGGGAAAACTCAAAAATCATCTAAAAAGTACATCTTCTAAGGTTGCGATGACTGGCTTTTCGATGCTCCCAAAGTTTTCAGATAACCGTACCTGTTGATGTCATGTGTGTCATGCATGACATGGACACTGGACAGACACTCTGACAGACAGACATAATAGGTATAACAATTACAAATCTTACGAGTAATATCGATTAGTGGAATGATTCCGTGTTTTATTTATGATTAAACGAAGTGGGACTAAATGATATATAAACGAAAGCAATACGACCAAAACATTAGGCGTGTGGTTTACTTAGGAAGTTGCTGGCATGGCTAGTTAATTAATTGATAACTTCGTTGTTTAGTACCTAAATTAGTCATTTAGTGGCTACCCAATTATGCGCGTGACCTTGACCGACGTAGAGCCAAATCACTTTATTGAGCGATTCCGAGAAAATTTGACTATATTTGAAAAAGTATCTTTTTCTGCAACTTTTACGTCATTTCTATTCAGAATCACGAGCTCTTCTCACCCCTATGGAGAAAAAAAGTGTCCCGAAAATTACATATATTTTTGTTTCCCCTTAGTCACTATCATAGGGATCGTTCAACAATTACGTGATCATTTTTTGCCGTTTTTAACCCCCCCCCCCCCTACGTGATCACAGCGCAATCTTTGGTTTTTAACCCCCCCCCCCCTCGCCTTGATTACGTAATCTTCGTCCGTGCTTAAATTGTTTGCTGTTTATTAGCACTGACACGTATGTCATGTTTCTATGGGTCTTAAATGACCTAAATTTGGGAAGAGGGTGTGTCATTTTGTCAAAATGCATAAGGTGATCACGTAATTGTTGAATGATCCCATACAAATCATCTGGAAAATCGTGACGAAATAGGAAAAAAAATGTGTCACTTTTTTTCTCCATGGGGCTGGCAAGGTCTCGTGATTCTGAATAGAAATGTCGTAAAAGTTGCAGAAAAAGAGACTTTTTCAAATATGGTCAAATTTTCTCGGAATCGCTCAATTCAAGCGGCCAGTCAATTCGTTGTACCTATGTATCATCTCAATTAACTGGCATCTAGCGTAATTGTTTAAATACCTACCTAATTCCCCAAGGATAATTGCATTCTGGAAGAGTTAAGTACCGAAAGTTGGAAAGTTGGAACTATACGATCGTACGCAGTGTTGGGATCAAAATACAAGAAAATCTTTTTTTTAGTCTTTCACGCATATTTAGGTCTTCTGTTTGAGGAACTTCCCTGTGAAATTGCATAATTATGTCTCTTGTATGAGAATATAAATGAAGTTCTCTAGACACGAGGATTTTAGTAACTAATGATTTTATTAGGTCGTCTTGTAATATATTTTTTTTATAATAATAATAATATCTTGGAATGGCATTTTCGTCCACTTCTAGTTATTATTGTTTGTTGTTGTTCCACTTGTTCTTGTTGTTCTTCTTGTTGTTTCTTGTTGTTCATTATTTAATACAGGTGTCCAAACCAAAGGCTTGAGTTTATCCGGATATATCATGATTTGTTCTCAAGAGGGTTTAAATATATCAAATATATTATTTTATTTTGAATGTTCCCTGATATTGAGTCTCTGCATTGACTCGACTCGATCTACGTTTATAAATAGCTATTTTGTGAATACTTATCACACTACTTGTGTGAACACTGCGAACTCATCGTTGTCGTCGTCGTCGTCGCGATGCTGCCAAGAATATAATATTGTCAATTTTGTCTTCCCGAGAATAACTGATTTTTCCTGTTTATACTACTCGATACTCGTATGAACTAAATCTCATTAGGGATTTCCGAAGGAATCATTCTATTTTCCTTGTTTCTTCACCCCGTTGTTGCTCTGCATGTCTGCTATGGCGTAATTACATATAGCTATGTATAATAGTGAATCTGTCATGCAGATAGATACCTAGTTAGTAGTGGGCGACAGATAGAAGAGATTTTTTGTTGAAATCGAAGGTCATGCATGAACGCATGACCAGTGTATTTGAGTCATAAACTTATTACGGTGTGTGGGTGAGGGGAACGACCTGTACTTTGTGGGACTCACTAACTTTAGAATTCGAAAGATTTGTTGAATTTGAAGTAAACGCAAAGCTTTGATGGTAGGTGGTACCTATTAGATTAGGTACTGCAATTTGTTTGTGTGTCGTCTTAACAATTCCTCTTTTTATGGGCCTTGCTTAATTGACCGAGCGAGCGAAGCGTCTCCGTTTCAGGTTTGGGCAAAAATGCTTTCGTATGTCCGGTTGTTCTCCTCTACAGGTCGCATTTATGAACCGATTCTCGTGAAATTTTGTGAGCAGGTTGGAAAAATAAATAGAATTTTTTACTCAAGCCAGTTTTTAGATTTTTTTCAAAATGGCGGAGATATGGGGTTTTAAAATGTAAAAAAATCGCTACAACCCAAACGGCTCGATGGATATTAACAAATGAGGTGTCGTTGGATTCGTAAAGACCATGAGAGTGAAACAGACTATATAATTTTAGTAAAAAGTCAATAGGTTGTATTAAAGATAGTGAAATGTAGTTTAAAAAGTTATTGGTGCGGCTACTTTCATACTGCATGTACGTAACCAGGTACTTTCATAAGTTTGTATGTGTTATTGAAAGAAAATTATTTGGGTTATTTTTTTATGTGTGTTAGCAGTTCAGCTTTCCCACCGACATACTCGCGAGGTCTACAGCTCACAGAGCCACTAGTAATTAATTTTGTAACTTTTGATCAGGTAACTGGATCAACTTACAGTCTGCAACGAAATTAGATGGAATTTACATACACAGGAGGAGTAAAGCGTATGGTGGTATTTGATGGTAAACAATTACATAATAGAAATTGATCATGACGTGAAACGTCAAATATTTGATACTCAGGTTGTTTCGCGACTGTACCTTCATTACCTTGCTTATGTCTCATGGATGAGAATGGAACCAATTTTAATAAGTGTAGGTACCTCCTTATTTATTTAATTTTCTGTGGATTACTTTGGGAAGTACGTTTGGGTGTATCTGGGAACGACTCATAAATTATGAGTCGTAATACAATAAGTACCACAATTCTTCCAAATCTACCTGCCTACCGATATTGTACCTACCTACCGAGTTATTATTCAAATTTGGAAGTGCTAAGTAGTTAGGTACGAGGTTATTGTCAAGGCTGCCCACTATACACATGTAGGTATTGCTACTGGTAGCAACATCCAATTATTCTATGGCACTGGTACTTAAAATTAACTGTAAATGTCTTTGTTTTTCAAAAGAAGGCCAGGTATATACCTATATATATATATATTTTTTTAAATTGAATCTGCTCTAAGTGAAATTAAAGGTGTAGTATAGGTTTTTTTTTGAGTTCACGAGACAGGTACTGTCCCAGTGTGGTCCCGCTCCTTTTTGTAGACTTGCGTGTTTATTATTATTCTTACTATCAAAGTCTGCAAAGATAATATTGGACATGTATGCAAACAAAGGGTTATTTTATTAAGTAGGATATTAGATTCAAGGTTCAAGAGTAGGTATAAGAAAAGTTGGCGGAAAAATTTACAATGTCACCACTGTTAGGTCAACGACACGACATTGTAGAGTCATCGTAGTTTCGTAACCTGTCTGTACTCTGTGCTCATCTGTTGAAAGTGGGAAGCAATACTACCAGGTCTTATCTAATTTTATATTTCTTTTTTAAAGTTGCAGAAATACAGGGTTATTTTTGTTTAAAGTTACCACTATTTTAGGCACATAACATAATTCTGAGCAACTTTCACTAAGAAACCGATTTGATCAGAGCAACTTTATTTTTCACTTCCCAGTATATTTTGGACTGATTGGGTCAGCTGATTTCTATGGAGAAGTAAAAAATAAAGTTGCTCTGATCAAATCGGTTTCTTAGTGAAAGTTGCTCAGAATTATGTCCCTAAAATAATAGTAACTTTTGGCTAGGAGTCCAAAAGTAGTAACCCTGTACCTAACCTATAGGTAAATGTAGAGTTTGTTGCTTGGGTATTGAAATTAGAATCTTGAACTTAGTTTTTTTTGCTAATAAGTGTCTTCAAGTCTTGCTTGAGTTGAGAAATTATTTCCTTGACCATGACCTTGCTTAGATCACAACAATTTGAGAAGGTACTACAAAAAACATTTGACACACTTGGCTACTAGTCGTAGACAACGATGTTCTATTCTTAATTAATAGCAAATACACTCTACCGGTATAGTAATATCGGTAGATGTATAAATTATTTGTGTTGCCAGTGTAATCTCTTGACGTGTTTATCAGAATACGTACTTAAATATTATTTTACTTGTTTCTAACTCACATCTGGTAGAAATGAAGATCAAATTACTGAATTTCTAGAAGTTACCTACTTATTTTAGGTAAGTATTATTCTATTTTCCAGTATAGTCAGTTATTCTAATGAATGTAACTCGTTCGGAATGTTACTGTTTAGATTTTCTGACTAAAATTAACCTGCATTTGATTCTTGAATTACTAAAAACTTTACAGTTTTCGATCAGAAATAACTAAATCGTGTCTAGTGCAGTACTTTTAGTGATCCAACTGCTACGAACTAATAAGACGATCCTTTTCCAATAACCAGCGTTTTCAAGTCAATTTCACGTCAGATATTTTAAACTTTCTAGCCGATTTCCTCATGCATAATTTATGAAAAAAAAAACACATCGCTACATGAAACGCTCTATACGTTGCATGCGATGTTACTCTTTCGTATTATTAATCATGTATGTATATTGTGCCACACAAGCAGAGTAGCAGAGTTTCAATGTAATTAATTATAGATCCGTTCAGAGAGGGGAATAAAACTATGGACTTGATAATTATAGTAAAAAATAGTAAAGAGATTGCAATAGAAAAATAAATAGTAAATAAAGTATCACAGAAAAATAAATAAAACATTACAAGTGTAGAAAAATTGATTTCAAATTGAAATTATGTACTTAAGAAGTGTGAAAGAAAATAATAAGCAGCTATATATATAATGATGGCACCAGAAGACATTTATCAACCCCAAAGCATTTCAGAATGCAAGAGGTATGTTTTATTGTTTGTGGTACTGCCAAAGACCGAACATTTTCATGTGTTACGAATACTGTCAGTATGATACTACTGTTATTTGGGGTTAATAAAAACACTAGAAGAATGCACAAAAAATATTGTTCAATTATCGATACCTACTTTTTGTAATGCAATAGCAGGGTTTCGATTTAGGGCCTACAGAGTGTAACCCAACATAATTGGAATTTCGGGCCCTGACCTGAGAAGATTATAGTGAACGAAATTATAACCGAAAACGCCCAAATAAGACTGTCTGGTGATTCAACTGACCGACCGGTTTTGTAAGTAAGTAGGTATATTTTTTATAATTTTATGAGGACAAAGAAGGAATGCACCGCTGGTGTATATTTATACTCGTAAGTAGAGCTATGCTATTCTTTGTATGAAGCGGCTCATGAATTATGTACAGCTTAACAGTGGATATAACTAGCAGCCTGTTTATTTACCATTATTTACAGTAGTGTAGGCAAATACGTGTAATTAAATGGTGATCCGTAATTTCATCCATTCTATGCCATTGAACTTTTAAAACAGCTACGAGTATGGTCAGAATGTATAATTATAGAGACAATTTGTGTGGATAACAAATGTAAGTTAATTAAGTGAACGAAAGTTCAAGCATCTTACCTGAAATATAGATACCTTAATTTTTGCCCAACTGCGCAAAAAGGACGATGTTTTTCAAAATGAAGAGCAGCCTATCTAAGTTTTTTTTTGTCCTTGTTTTCGTCCGTCTTTGTCATCTAAAACACGGTTTATTGTTTGATATATTAATATAAAGATCCATATCTTCACTAATTTATGGCTGCAGGATGTAAGTCAACGATTTAACTACCTGCTTTGTAATTAATTATACATAAACAGGTATCCCATAATGCCTGACAGTCGACCTTGTAACTTTTATAGTATAGTTGAAACAGTAGTCTACGTCGCATGGTAAACTGCATTTCCTGTTTTAAAGGCAAGTAATTTTGTAACAACAATCACTTACACTTTAAAACATGCAGTTTTCTTTCTAATTGCAGTCATTAAAAACTTCGTAACAACAATATAGAGTAGTGGCACTTATTATGAGGCAGCTTTAAATTAAAGCTTTGTCCCTATGACCTATATTCATGGTGTAATTATATCACATAGGTGAACAAGGTGTCTATAAATCTAAGGTTTTTGAGAAATCTGAAACAAAATTGGCAATTCATTCAGCCTAACAGCAAGAGTAAAAGCAAGCAGGAACAGACGCATTAAGTTGAGATGGAATGATCTTTATTACATTGCACATAAAGGTCGATGTATCGATAAAAGGCCTATAGTTTCAAAGCCTTTATTAATTGTGCATAAGGGTCACCGACATACTCGATTACTCGACGCGTAAAATTTTGTAATTTTACATTTTTTTTTTTCAATACCGTTAACCGTTATTACTGGGCTTGTTTTTGGGTTACATACCGGTTGGTCCCTTGGTCTCTTTTCGTTGCTTACGGTATGGACCGCTTTGTCATCCTTTTTCGGCGAGCTCGGGGTTCCGAACACCATCTCAACATCATTCAGATCCATGTTTTTCACTTCCGTTTTCGGACTTTCCCTCGACATATTCACTTTTAAAACCACTTTTCGGAACAAAAGTCTGTTATAAAGTTTGAATTTTTTACCGGGCAATTGTTTTTTTTAAAGTTTTTTTTACAACACCGCTTGTTCTGCGTGCAGACAACTCGGTCGCAATAACAACACTGATCAACCGGCTGGGATTCGCGGACAGCGTCTGTATATTCATTAGATCGTGGCGGTGTTATAATGAGTTGATATCTAAAAATATACTTGAAGTACTTTGACGTTAGTTTTATTCGTTGCAGGTTATTTAGAGTAGCAGCTAAGACTAGCTTAGACGTTGGGTCAGGTCAGGTCAATCACAAACAAGAAGCTTTGAAAGATTTTTAGCAAATATGACTGATTCAGGATGACTCTGAAACCCCAAATAAGCTGCCAAGTGCGAGTTGGACTCGCGTTGAGAGGGTTTCGTACAGCAATAATAGGACTAACACCAACAAAATACCCCAAAAGTACCCTAAAATTCAGTTTTTCAAACAAACTTTGCACCCCAGATTTAGGGGATTAAGGGGTTAAATTTGTAGATGTCGAAATTTTCTAAAGGATAAAGGTGCAAACATGTGCTTGCATACCAAATTTCAGATTTTTAGGACTTCGGCAAGTACCCTTCGGTTTTGATGACATGCGAATCGGTCATATTATTGAGAACAACAAAACTAGAACTTTTCCAAAATAAGTCTTAAAAATAGTATAACAATACATTTAAGATCCTCGCACCATGCGCTTTCATTTCATATGTCACACACACGTCATATTTTGGTTTTTTTGTTTTTTTTTTATTTTTGAACAGAACATTTTGGCTTGAATGGGTCAGCTCATTTGTATAGAGAAGTAAAAAATAAAGTTAATCTGATCAAATCGGTTTCATAATGAAAGTTGTTCAGAATTATGTCCCTAACAAAGAGGTTTCTCATTTTGCGTTAATTCATTTACACCTTTTATGAAAAGTATGAAAACACGATGCGTCGTTTTATTTGCAAATAAACTTCTCTAATATGGTGAAATTATACAGTCTAGTTTTAGGGCTCCGATCAAAGGAAAAAATGGAACCAGTTAGGATGACTTTGTTGTCCGTCTGTCTGTCTGTGTGTCATGACTTTTATATCAAGAACGCGTGAACATATCAAGCTGAAATTTATGTCAATTGTTAAGGTCTGTAGTCGCAAAAACGTGAAATAATTAACCTTCTAGGTTAAGGCAATCGAACGCTACGACCGTTTAGCTGTAAAATTGTTGGATTTTCATAGTAGGTAATCGCAATGGACCCAAAACCTATAGGGTACTTCCCGTAGGCCTACAATCCTGAAAGATGGCACAAAGCAAGGTCTTATAGCAGGGACAGCAAAGGGAAAAATCCGAAAACTGCAAATTTCTGTCTTTCTACAAAAAGATTTAATTTTTGGTTTACATGGATGACATCATACTTTAGTTTTTTATGTGGAAACCTTATTATTACACATGTTACGCTCTCCAAATGTGATTGGAACCCTTGGTGCGCGAGTCCTACTCGCACTTGGTTTTTTGTATGGTGAATAAATTTCATTTTCATTTTTCATTTCACTTGACCGTTTTTTTTGGGAATTAATTCCATAGTTACTTGTAATTAAATTTGCCGATCGAGTTAAGGTTTTTTTTATTTGCATCCATAAATCCGCGGAAAGTTATTCGAAGTGTTGGACATATTCCCCAAAATATGATCAGCTAATTAAATGTCACCCTGTATATTAAAAGAATTATGGTAATAATGAATAAGCACCAAACCCAAATATGCCCTTATACGAAAGTTCTAATGGCGATGGAAAAACATCGTGAGGAAACATTCAACACTCCATAGCTGCGGCGATTGACGAGCTTCTTTGTCACTCACTTCTGTAACTTATTACAAAATATCAGTGAAAAAAGTGAGGATTGTAGTTTGACGGTCATCTTGTTTATTTATTTTATTTGATTTTATTTGGGATATCAACAGCATATAAAATAAATGAGTTACAACATGTAAACACAGAAATTAAGCCGGTAACAGATATCCACAGAAGATACAATCTTTCTCTTTCATAAAGTTAGTAGGTATTAAATATGTATTAGGGTTTATTTATGTTAAGATATATATGATTAATATGTATTCATGTAGGTACTCAGGTATTTATTATATTCAGTAGTTTAGTAATATAATTTATTTATATTTTATTTTTTACTTTAGCACATAGGCCTACCCGTTTTGAGTTTTAAAATGTATCCTGTCCATCCTGGGTTTGCTGGAAGAAATCTCTTTTTAGAGATAAGCTTGCCTTTGTTCATGCCTTTTCTGTATTGTTTGTGTTTTTTCTGATATGTGCAATAAATATATACGAAAATACGAAATACGAAAATACAATAAGCAAGTAAAAGAGGAAAAAAAAACTTTATCTTACAGTTATCTTATTATTATGCACGTTGTAGAGTTTTAGGAAATAAGAATTTTATAGGGTACGTGATTTAAATTAAATATAGTAAGGAGAATGTGAGGAGTATATTTGTAATGATTGTGTAAGGGTAAGTGAGTGTGTGTGTGTGAGGGTGTGTTAGGGTGTGTATTTGTGTGTTTATTCACTTGTTTCCCTCATCGTCTATCAAGACTTCTATAATTTCATGACGAAATTTGGCTATGGAGGATGTGAATGGATCTAAATCACTAAATTGTTTATTGTATTCAGAGGCAAGGCAATTTATTGTTTCATACTGAAATGGTCACGCAGGGGGTCGAGTACGAGTAGAACTCGCGGACCAAAGGTTTCCATCACACTTGAAGATTTACCTCGTAGCTGGTGTAATTAGGTTTCTACATAAGTATAACTAAAAGTTAGCACAACTGTCCTTCTGCCATCTCATATGGGAAAAGGCGGTTCATGTTTGATCGAAGTTGTGGCCTCTGGTAGGGTAAATAAAATTACGTAAGTAGGTAATTAACCAATTAAAATGCCCAACAGTTATTCCAGCAGATTGAGACACTTTCTGAATCCAGAAAAAATATATGTTATAAAATAGTCCCTTTCCTAAAAAAATAGTGTTTGAAAAAATCATAATGTCATCAGGAACTATATGAAAAAAAAAAACGAATAGTCGTTTTTTACCTAAATCGAGTTATTCCAGCAGTTCTACAAGGAATATTGGTTTGATTCTTGTGTCTAAAAATCTGGCATTACCCAGGGCCAACGACTTTGAACCTGCTTCAAGCGTCGTTGCATCAGTGATTCGGTAGACACCGACCCAACCCAATGAAAATCGGAATAAAACCCGCCAATTTACAAAACCGGAATTGTAACCGGTAAGCGTGGAATCCACGCGACACGCCTACTGCAGAAATTCGTCGACGTTATTGTATGCTGCGGTATTTACGTAACGTAATATACGTGGGAAAACCCAGCGTCACCGACCGTCATAGGTGTCCACTGAGGTCCACTGGAGTTCTCACAAAATTAGTCTGCAGTCTGCACTTAGGTTATGCCATTCGAGATACTTATAGAATAATTTAATTTAAATAAATGCGAAATGAAATTCTGCGGGTTTATAGTCAGTAATCGAAAGTTTCTCTAATTTACATTAACGACTGATGAAGAGAGTTCGAGTTGCTATGCGTGCACTATAAAGTAGGTAAGTAAAAGCTTTTCATATCGAAAGTTGAAAATGCACCATGGAGAACTCGAAGTTTCAAAATGCACCATGGAGAACTCGAAGTTTGAAAATGCACCATGGAGAACTCGAAGTTTGAAAATGCACCATGGAGAACTCGAATTTTGAAAATGCACCATGGAGAACTCGAAGTTTGAAAATGCACCATGGAGACCTCGAAGTTTGAAAATGCACCATGGAGAACTCGAAGTTTGAAAATGCACCATGGAGAACTCGAAGTTTGAAAATGCACCATGGAGAACTCGAAGTTTGTAAATGCACCATGGAGAACTCGAAGTTTGAAAATGCACCATGGAGAACTCGAAGTTTGTAAATGCACCATGGAGAACTCGAAGTTTGAAAATGCACCATGGAGAACTCGAAGTTTGTAAATGCACCATGGAGAACTCGAAGTTTGAAAATGCACCATGGAGAACTCGAAGTTTGTAAATGCACCGTGGAGAACTCGAAGTTTGAAAATGCACCATGGAGAACTCGAAGTTTGAAAATGCACCATGGAGAACTCGAAGTTTGAAAATGCACCATGGAGAACTCGAAGTTTGAAAATGCACCATGGAGAACTCGAAGTTTGAAAATGCATCATGGAGAACTCGAAGTTTGTAAATGCACCGTGGAGAACTCGAAGTTTGAAAATGCACCATGGAGAACTCGAAGTTTGAAAATGCACCATGGAGAACTCGAAGTTTGTAAATGCACCGTGGAGAACTCGAAGTTTGAAAATGCACCATGGAGAATTCGAAGTTTGAAAATGCACCATGGAGAACTCGAAGTTTGAAAATGCACCATGGAGAACTCGAAGTTTGAAAAGCACCATGGAGAACTTGAAGTTTGAAAATGCACCATGGAGAACTCGAAGTTTTAACGGTCACGTGATGTTGTTTCTGCTTAAGATTGACACTTTATTCGAGCAGCAGTCTGTGCATTCGGATATTCTAGCTCTAGCGGCGCGTACAAATATTGGGGTGATGTGATTTAATATGAAGTGTATACAAATCGAAATGCTTGACTGGATTGTACTCGTACAGGAAAAAGCAGAAAGAGATGGGCAAACGTAATAAACGATTAATTAAAGATTAATTCAAGGCCGTGATTGGCTGGAATGAGTTTGACAGGAGCTGTATTTTTCTAAGTCATTAATGGCAAAGTGGTACCTGATAGATACTGCACTTGTTTCGTTTTAGATTTTGGTCGATTTTGAGTTTTGGCGGCCACTCATGTCATGAGAGTTGTAAATTCTCACTACAATAGCTAAATCATTTCAGGGCTGAGATATCACACTTTATGGTGTTTTCAGTACAAAAAGTGTTACATTGAGGCTCCATCATCTCAGCTTCGAAATGGTTTACAGTAATCCTTCTCAGCTTCCTTTCCAGCAAGCTTCCTCTAAATATAATGGTACTGCTACCAAATAACTGTAAACATTATCGGTGGCCCCGAAAAAAAAAACGCCAAGTCAGTAAGGTAATAAGGTGATAACCTTAATTTCAAAACAGTTTCGTGCAACTCCTTATATCAGTGTGTCAAGTCAAGTCTGCTAAACACATTAGAATTCTTTGATCATTCAAAGGCGCTTTTTTGACATATTAGAAATAACCGGCCAAGTGCGAGTCGGACTCGCGCACGAAGGGTTCCGTATCAATCTATAAAAAACCGCAAAAAAAAACGAAGACAGACAGCGAAGTCTCAGTAATAGGGTCCCGTTTGGCACCCTTCGGGAACGGAACCCTAAAAACGGGTCTTTGAATGATCAATGATTCGTAATGTGTTTAGCAGACTTGACATCCAGTTCTATTCGGGTTAGGAATACCCCAAATATCCCGGGGAGCTCTGGGGGCGCGGGGGCGGGTTCCGCGTTATCCGTCACGGGGTCATGCATGACATGACCATTTATATTATAATCATTTCCAGTTAGTTCAACTTAACTGGCTTTATGGAACACTCTTAATTTCTCTCTTTCCGACTTTAGTGAAGCTTCGAGCCAGACAGGGACAACACGAATTGTAACGCTGCCATGTGCTATGCTATGATATGCGGTGCGTTCCGCGACATCGCTGTCAGCGCTGTATTCGATTACAGCGTCTACAATACCATTCCGAATCAGTTTTGACGTGACAACGATATCTCAAAATGGACGCTATGACGTCATGAATGACATCATCAACTCCGCCATATCGGGATATCAGTGACCATCGTCGAGAACGTGAGCACTGATAGATTGATCTAAAAAGTGACAGCTGTCACTCTGACAGCTGACAATCAAACTAAGAACAGCAACCAGCAGACACTCCTGAAGCTCCATAATTGTTGATTTCCTCACTTAATCACTCAATACAAAGAAAATTTAACTACTACGACTGTCTACGACTCAAAATTCAAAAAAATAACAAAAGTTTGGTTATAATGGTTTGACATCTGTCAGTGTCGACGTCTACCGTCGCGTTTTATCGTTCCGAATGGATATCTGTGATAGACGCTGGTGATCGTGATTTCCCATTCGGAACGATCATGATGGTCGTGACGTCACGTGAGCGATGATAGCGTTAATAGCCCGTCACGGAACAGAAGGATGATAACTGACGTAGAGTTGCCTGATTGATGAAATTTCACGAAAAGTCTGAAAAAGCGTCTGACAGCAGGCTCTATTATGAACCTAATCTAATAGAAAATCTATGTGTAACTAAATTACATAAATTACGAGTTCAGGGGTATGATTCTCACGCATTCTATATTCTGATATCGACACCTATATCAAGTGATTCCCATACAAAATCACTCGATATAGGTGTCGATATGAATATATCGATTGCGCGAGAATCATATAGCTATCTCAGCGTAAAAAGTAGTGGAGGTACATAAACATAAAACCAAGTGGGATATATTTTATTGAGTAAGTATTGTCTACCCATGGGAGAATCTTTTGAATCATTTAGGAGTAAGGATATTCTATCTAACCCAGAACTTCGTCATTAATTGTTACCTACTTAGTAGTTTCACAACACATTTTTCTTCGTCCCCCGTGGTTTCTCTACCAGTGTTACTATCAGGAGCATGATTGTCGCGCATTCGATAAACGATATCTACACTTAGATCGAGTGATTTCGGATTGGAATCTGTCAATATAGGTCTCGATATCCGTATATCGAAGGCGCGAGAATGATACCCCAGCCAGTAGTATATTCTTTTTGCCCGTGGTAGGTACTACCTTTTGGGTAGGTACCATGGGAGAATTTTTATTTCCTATACAGTACTACTGGCCAATGCACATATTTATAAGCCAATGACATGGCTTGATTTATGTGTCAAAAATAGTGACTCGAAGATAAGCGATTCGAAACGAGCAACATGGCAACCAGAGCTCTGAAAACAATATTGCCTGTTGATTGATAAGGGTCATCTAGCAATAGGAATTGAACCTTGTTTCATTACGCGTAAGGGTCATTTGTATTGATAACCGAGTTCCAAAATATCTTTGTAGCACTACTCACTCTACGCTCTGACTCACTCACGCACGGGAACTCACTGCGAATGAGCAAACGAACAAATGTTGTTTTAAGTGTTTAGATTAGAACACAACATCTGTGCTTTATTTAACATTACTTTTATCAAGCGAAAATGGGTTGCGGTGTAGTTATTGTGAAATATGTGTTGTTCTTCGTTAACTTGTTCTTTGCGGTAAGGTTTTTTTATTATATCGAATTAAGCCGGTAAGACTTAATACCTCGATGCCCAATTGCCCACCGGCTTCCCAGGCGGCAAAAAAACCCAGTCAATGAATATTTATTAGATGTTAGATGGTAGCGTCACCTATTTGCCTTTCCTCGAAGATATCTCGTAATTTTTAGGCTTTCGTTTCGTCAGCGGGCTGTATCGCACAACCTAGCAAGAAAGTTGAGATCACAGAATGTGTTTAATATCTATTGCCGCTACAACAATAATTGAAACAAAAAGTAAACTTTAGAAAAAACCGACTTCCACAAACCCTATTTGATTAGATTGAGTTTAATACAAACTGTAACCCCTTATCCCCCCCCCCCTTGGGGAATTAATTTTGTCAAATCTCATATCAGTGCTACACCATGCTACTAAGGAACCCCTGTACAAAGTTTCATGGCTCTAGGTCCACCGGTTTAGGCTATGCGTTGCCTGCCCGTCAGCCACGCATTGTATTTGTACCTGGTATTGAGCAGATCTGGTGGCCATATGTGGTATTCTTCAGCAGTTCCGCATCACAATATTATGCTTACCATGTGCATTTGCACGAGTTATTATGAAAAACACAAAAATCACTATATGTCTGCCTATAATATTTGAAGAGTTCCCTCGATTTCTCCAGGATCCCATCATCAGATCCTAACCTGGTGTCAATGGAACCAATGGGAAGGTAAACCCTTTCAAACAAAAAAATAATTTTCCAAATCGGTCCATCCGTCTAGGCGCTATCGAGGCACATACATAAAAAAAAAAAAAAAAATATAATAAAAAACAAATATCCGGACGAATTGTAAACCTCCTCCTTTGGGAAGTCGGTTAACAAATACTGAAACAGGTAGGTACACGAAACGAATGAGCCTTTACAATCAAAGAGTATGAGCGCCTGAAGTTTTTTGGATAGCAAAATTACGAGATGAAGATTGAAGATATTGAGCTTTCAGGCAGGCACTTTTCTTGTCACGATTATTCATATTTTTGTCAACAGATGTAATAAATCATAATTTATCGCATCCATTAACTCCGCTTTCAGCTGGCCGGCCTATCCCTCCTGGGCGTCGGTCTGGCCTTCCACCTGCAGCTGAGCGAGGTCACGACCTGGGTTGAGGAGTTCGGACACAGCGGCCTGACCCTTGCCCCGACCACTGCCATCGTGGTTGGGTCAATCGTCTTCTTGGTGTCGTTCTTCGGATGCGTTGGGGCGTGGAGGGAGAACCACTGTTTCTTGGTTACGGTGAGTTCACCAACAAACATAGATATTAGTGTATAAACATAAAACATAGGTATACATTTATATACAGGCACATACATTGTTTCTGACCCCAAATGAGCAGTCCAATATGCTGTACTTTCAAGCGTAGGTATTACCATTTTGCGGGACTCACACGTAAAAACACGGTTCACCTAGCTAGCAGATAACTTTTATCCATAACTTGGGAAAAGCTGTAAATAATGTTTTATAAAACAGCTCGGTAAACAACGTATAAATACGTATTTTGTTAGTGGGGACATAGTGGGCTCGTAATAAATAAATAACAATTTGATTTGATTTGTTTCCCAGTACGCGGTATTAGTCCTGCTGCTGATGATCGTCAAGATAGCACTGGCTTCGTTGATCTTCGTGAAGCAGCCGGTGATCTTAGAGCAGATCCCGACATGGCTGGCCAAGAAGTTCACCCAAGACAATATTGCTGTCTTCCACGAGATCGAGGGATTTGTAAGTCAACGTTGCTTTTATTTAATATTTGCGTCACAAGAGATTGTTTGTAATCGGTATGCTCTTTTAAGGACATAGGCCGAACAAACTTACAATAGAGAACAATATAAACGTCGGAGCGAGAGGTTCCCGTCCATAAAATAAATCAATGAGAGACAAACTGTCTGCACAAACTCCTGCTCAAATAGAGTGAGAGACGCTTAAATGTTATACTGGCGGCCGCTGCTTCGCTGCGATGAGATATTCCACTCTCCTTTTTATTAACACCCATTTTATTAGGTCGTCTTGTATTGTAACTAATTAACATCGTGCAATAAATTTGAATATAAACGCACACTTCAAGTTCTTGTATCATTACGAAATTTGGTATGTGCATGGTATGATGATAGAGCTCAAATTTGGGAGTGACTCCTATTTGTTAAGCCATCGAGTTTGGGCTTATTTGTTTATTCGTCTTAACAAGACACAACCGTTTTTGAACTGGCCATAAAATACCTTTTTTTTCCAGTTCCACTGCTGCGGAACAACCGGCCCTACTGCATATCTACCTGTTGACCTGTCTAACAATGAGAACTGCTGTGCCAAGTCTGTTGCCCCGTGCACCATCGAGAACTCATACCTGGGTTGTGACACCGTGGTTGTCGATGTCGCAAGGACCTACGGGTTCGCTATAGGGTACTTGGCCATTGCTGTAGCGGCTGTTGAGGTGAGATGTATTCTCATATGGTCATTCATATCCCTACCCAAAGAATGCTGAACGGAAGTTGTAACGTAGGGTTCTTTCGAGAAATACGATTCCCCGCGCAAGAGACGTACGTGTTTATTATCCCGCACTACGACGAAAAAGAAGGGTGCGGGCCTTAGGCAATCTGAACTTAGAATTTCATCCTTAACTTATTTTTAGAGGAAAAAAAAAAAAAAAAAAAAAGGTTAAAGCCAAGCTAAGCAAGTCTAACTGAGGAACATACTGTGCCATTTTTATAATGATTAGATAAATAACAAGAACACAAATTCGCGAAAATGTAAAATAAAACATTGTGACAGACAGATTTTCTGGCAACTTCAGGAGACTTTTCTATCGAGCCAAATTAATAAAATAACGTTTATAGGAAAGCAAAGTCACGCTGACACTCGTGATAAAGAGGCTAGTGAAAAAACATACAGCAATAATACTCGTCATTCCGAGTGATTTGTGTTTTGCCAAAGGCTCTTTTTGCCTTAGGCGCCGTCTTAAGCGTCTGTCTGTGTCTGTGGCACAGGGTGGATTTGAATGCGGTTTTCTATAAATAGTAGTATTTCCTGCGATGTTTCTTAGTCATTTTTTGTTAAACAATGCAACCCTCGTGAAGTGATAGTGTCCCACTCAGTGCTGCCATTTGGCGGAGAATTACACGGAAAGAGGGTGGTTAGATGGTTAATTGAGCTGTGGGTATTTTGGCAAGTCAATGCCTACATCTCACCCACTCTTGTTTTTTTTTTCCAGTTGGTGGCTGTCCTCTTCGCACTATGCCTGGCAAACACTATCAAGAATACGAAAAGAAGAGCCGAGTTTTAAGTTAAACTTAATTATATAATTACTGCTAATTACCAATGGAAATAAGTAATATCATAATTGCAATTTTATTCTACGGTAATAGTTAATTAATTAATCATTAAGAATGGACAACATTGTAATTAGGCAATTTGTAAACTTTTGTGACTGACAACATGCTGACTGCAGAAAAATAATTCTTTAATTTTCCAAAAAGTATATACCTACCTGACAGATGCTGACAGACTTACAATAAATGATCGTTTCAGTTGCCCCCACACTAGGCCCCTATTCGTTGGTCGTGAGAGCTCGTAAGCAGATTTAACATTTTAAGTTGACCCTACTAATTCTGTGACTGTGATGTTTCTGGTTCCCACGACGACACAGGGTATCCTAGTGTAGGGCCAACAGCAAAGTATGTACTGAATGTCAATGTTATAATATTTTTCTACAGTTTTAGACGTAACTTTTTCAGACTCTACCTCAACAGTCTATGTTTTTCAGTAGTTATCATTACATTCGTATTTTGCAAATAGCCATCGTTCAGCTAAACATAAAATTAAGTTTGCTGAAACCGAATCTGATTGATTGGGTGGATTAAGGTGCCAAGAAAAAATCCTGGCATTGCAAGTCGAATTCATGCGTCTACCGAACAAAAAACCTTTTTGTCTTTCACGAAGATAATTCCCTTGGGAGTGTCCTAATATGTGATAGATATGGCATAAACGGTGGTATCGTTTGATTGCGTTAATTTTGAAAACCTACATGTATAAATACTAAATTGTACCTATCTACAACTAGGTACCTACCCCAAGTAGCACATTAGCGCATTTAGCAGCCAACTAAAGATGGTTGGTGGCAAAAATCACTATAATGGGTCGCATATCAGTGCAGATTATAACGACTAGTTTTTAACTCAGCTCTAAGTTCTACAGGAGAACAAATTATACTCGTGATTTGTTTCTCGAAATTAGTATTCTGAAAATAAATCTATTACATTTTTACACATTGTAGACTTTGAGAGACAAGTTTGGAAATATCAACGTTATTATTATTTAAATTCAATTTTTAACCGACTTCCCAAAGGAGGAGGTTTACAATTCGTCCGGATATTTGTTTTATTTTTTTATTTTTATTTTTTATGTATGTTCCCCGATAGCGCCTAGACGGCTGGACCGATTTGGAAAATTATTTTTTTGTTTGAAAGGGTTTACCTTCCCATTGGTCCCATTGACACCAGGTCAGGATCTGATGATGGGATCCTGGAGAAATCGAGGGAACTCTTCAAATATTATAGGCAGACCTATAGTGATTTTTGTGTTTTTCATAATAACTCGTGCAAATGCACATGGTAAGCATAATATTGTGATGCGGAACTGCTCATGAAGACCACATATGGCCACCAGATCTGCTCAATACTAGGTACAAATACAGTGCGTGGCTGGCGGGCAGGCAACGCATAGCCTAAGCCGGTGGACCTAGAGCCATGAAACTTTGTACAGAGGTTCCTTAGTAGCGTGGGGTAGCACTGTGATGGGATTTGACAAAATTAATTCCCCAAGGGGGGGGGGGGGGGTAAGGGGTTACAGTTTGTATTAAACTCAATCTAATCAAATAGGGTTTGTGGAAGTCGGTTTTTTCTAAAGTTTACTTTTTGTTTCAATTATTGTTAAGATAACAGTTTGAGGGTAAAAAACCAACATTTTGTAAATGTTTCTCAACTATTAATTCTATAGTTTTGACGAAAAAACTCAAAAACAAAAATTGATGTCAAATCTAATTATGAAAATACTCATATACATTATGAAATTACTCATTTACACCAAGTTGCTATTCATTCGAATCAGTAGTGTAACTCAGAGAGTTACGTAACACGAATGACGATAAAGAATTTTTTTTATAACTAGACGTTTCAGGAGGACATAACTAATGTCCATCTTGTTTGATAATAAAGCAGTATCAATAGCATCTCTAAATTTTGATTTTTCAGTGATTGAATAAAAAATACTAGGAACAAATAAAATCATTAAAGATCCCTATCTGTAAGTTGAATAGAACAGACCATGTAACAATATGAATGGTTTTTATAATTTTTCTGGCACTTATTGTTTCATTTAAACAATAAGTTGAAAAAAGAAAAAACATATAAGGCGTCCAATGATGACGCATTGTATTCTATTAAAAGCATGCTGACCCAGATCAGATGTAGAAAACTGTAATCTAAAAGGAGTAAAAAACTGTTTTCTAAGAACCAAAATATAGCATCCAGCTTGGTTTTTGTTCCCACGATGGCCAGTAGCTGTCACTGATCCATATACCGTACCTTACCTTACCCAACATTATACCCCATAGTTGAGAGATACTCTTATTTAGAGAAAAAACTCTCCCGGGTAGGGAATTTTAATATATTTAAATATATGGGAATTAGTATAAATCCTCTATAAATGATTAGAATTGTAATGGAAATTCATTTCTCATGTGACAATGTATCATAAGATTTGTCACGAGACAATTTGTAATAGTAATTTAATTTGATAAGTAGTCTTTGGTGTAACCAGACAGCAGGGCTGGTCGTTATAACCAATCCCAATGCTTTCATGTGATGAAACTAATGGCATAGTTTAGTAAAGCATTGTTTGTTGTCATCTGACAAAATTATATCCAAATGAATAAAAATCTAGAATAAACCAGAATTGCAAATATAAATGAAATTAATTAATTTAGAATATGACATGACATGATCATACATAGGTAATATCCAATGTTTAAACATGCCCTTATATGCAAATAGTTTATTATTATTTTTATAGTTCCATATCATCACATTCAAAGTGAGGCAGGTAAGTTGTTGTAAACCTTAATTTTGGTATCCACCATTTAAAAAATAATAATAATAAAAATGATAATGTAGTTATGTCTAGGAATCTGTCCAGCATAATTTCAGTAACCAGGTTTACTCCTACACAGTCACATGTCTCAACCTTATTTGGTCTGCTAGTGGAGATCTCTTACTAGAGACACACTTTGCCTTTGTACACAAATATTATGTACTTATATCTTGTTCTGATAAAGATATTATGTACTAAAAACTCCTTATAGGTTCCTTGCACATTCAAAAAACAACTCTTTGTAAGTATAAGAAAATAAATGATTAATATCTTAATCAACCAAAATATTCAATTCCCATTTATGTTAAAGAATAAGGAAACCTTGATGGATAAAATTTAAATGAATGTGCGGCAAAAATTACATAATTTAACATGTATGTTTCTAGTTTGCTAATATAATATGATATAATTTCATATACTTAGCACATTCGGATACAGCACCAATTTGATGAGATAGAGAATAATGATATAATATTAATCCCTCTATCTGTATACTAGGGGCGATTGTTCCATCCCCAGACAAACAGTCAGGTAACTTTATTTGACATTTCACACGTATAATTTCTGTCAATATCCTCAGATAAACAGGCAGATAAACTATGGAACAATCGGCCGGTATAATTTTATGTATATTTGCATGGGCTCAACTTTAGTTCCTGACCTATTGACTAGGCTGTCAAAACTTTTTTAGTGTATAGTTGGGGTCATTTAATCATCTTCCTGAAAGTTTCAGGTAACGGAAATTAGTAGTTTTTAAGATATGATTTTTTGAAAATCTGAAAATATTGTAAAATTATGTAACAAAACGCAAAAAATATGTCAAAATCTATGGTCTGTGGTCAAAATACATTAGTTACGTTTCGTTGTATGCATATTTGAAAAGATGAATCTATTTTAAACGTAAAATATCACTTTTGATAAATTAAAAGTTGTAATTTTTCTGAAACGGAGTGCATTTGGGGTGTTGTCTGTCCGAGTTTTTGTTGGTTGGGCGGCCATTTTGAATCCGATTGGATCAATTATAGGTTACTTCCTGTTTGAAAACTAAAGATAGGTTTGTTAGGTACACACTTATAAGCAGAACCGGGAGCCGGAGCGAAGCGGAGCGGAGCGAGGCGACCCCCTACTTCTGGCAACCCCCCCTCCAACCCCTCATCCCCTCCAACTCCCCCGCCCAACAGTGCAAAAAAACTTCATAACTCAAAACTTTAAAAAATCATATCTCAGCAATTAGGCACTTCCGCGGGGGGGGAGAAGTAGGGGAGGCATCTGCCCCCCTCCCCCTTCCCCCCCTCTCCCCCTCAAGGTCAAGGTCAGTAGGTCAGGATCTAAAGTCCTTATATTATGTAACCTCCAAAAATTAAAAAAATCATAACTCAGAAACTATACAGTTCCGTTCGGGGGGAGTAGTAGGGGGGGCATCCCCCCACCTCCCCCCTCCCCCCTTCCCCCCTCCCAAGGTCAATTTCAGTAGGTCAGGAACTAAAGTCCTTCCCTTCACTGCAATCTCAGTAGCCTGCGAGTTGGATTGGGTTGGAAGAAACCCTAAAGATTTAAACTAGGTGGTTAAAACCACAAATCAGGTCAAATGTGGCGTAAGGCGAGCTAAACTTCTTCAAAAGAACTTATACTCACTTACTTGCATATTTTTTTCAGGTTAGACTGTCGAAAAAGGGGGCGGATTTCGTACATTGCGTAATGTATTGAATATCCCATCAGTTTTCTGCAATTCCTTGGAGCTACACCACAATATGCAGCCAAGGGGGTCCGCTTCATTTGATCATAGGTTATAATATGTTCACAATAAACATTGACAGCATCAATCACATCACTCGTTGCGTTTGTTTCGCAGTTCCAAAAGTGATAAATGGTACAATACACCGCATCATTTTGCTTTATCTCATTATAAGCTTGTTATTTACAGAATTTGTTGAAAGAAATTGTAACCTGTTGGAAACAATTTAAACTTTGTTCTCCGACTGAATTTGACAGATTGTCAGTAGAGCCAACTTACCAACATTCGCTGAGTTCCGAACTGCACTTGTCGAGATTACATACAGGCCATACAGCAGCGTAAACGAGATCGTTCATTCATTCCGTCCGAGACAGCATAGCGAAAAAACGATCGTGTCGGTGTGTCGGGGTAAAATCGGATGGTTGATGTTGTGTGTGGTGCGTTCGCGTGAGCATGAGAGCGTGAACGATGTCATATTTTTAGAACTCGGATAGCATCCATGTATACTGTATACGTGTATTTTAGCAAATAAACGATCTGAATCTGAATCTGAATCTGAATCTACAAGGCCGCGTTCCTCCAAGATGTCTACCCAAAAAAATGAGCGACACAGTATCTGCGGTCTGCGGTGCGGCGGCGGGGCGGCGGCGGCGGCGGCATGGCGGCTGGCTGCGGCCTTTCCAGTCGGCAGTCGGCGGTCACGGTCAGGACTCAGGAGTCCGTTGTTGTTGCTCTATGCTATGGCGTTCAAGGATAGGTAGGTACCAACGAACCACAGCAAAATATATATTTTTTTCATTTGATTGAAAGGTTCATTCCATTGAATTAAACGACATTCATTAAAACAATAGTTTCTTGTTTTTTGGATGGCAGACGGCAGATGTAACAATTCCTTAGTGAATTGAACATAGTGCCACAATAATTTATCAGGTCTTGAGATAATAAATTGAGCATATTTGATTCTTCCACAATATCCAGTAAGTATACGAACCAACAAGCTAGCATTTTACCTTTATCCTCTCGTAATTCCTCTTCATCGTGATCATGAATTTTGAAAGAATAGTCACATTTCCTTTGAAAAGGACGCATTCTTTTTAAAAGCTTTTATTAAACTTGCACTGTATGTATGTATGTATGTATGTATGTATGTTTGTTTGTGGGTATCACGGTTCGCGTCAAAAATGTCGGCTTGAATTTGACCCACTTCCCGTTATCCGATTGAGCTGAAATTTCGCATACGTGTCTAAGTCGGATGACAATGCAATATTTTTCTGACTTGGAGCTGATCTGATGATGGAGACGGAAGGTGGCCATGGGAACTCTGTCATAAAACATCGCAAGCCCGTCGAATTTGGGCTCGTTCGATTCGTCTTGACGAATACTTTGGTCCTAGAATATTTTTTATGACATGGAGCTGATCTGATGATGGAGACGGAAGGTGGCCATGGGAACTCTGTCATAAAACATCGCAAGCCCGTCGAATTTGGGCTCGTTCGATTCGTCTTGACGAATACTTTGGTCCTAGAATATTTTTTATGACATGGAGCTGATCTGATGCTGGAGCCGGAAGGTGGCCATGGGAACTCTGTCATAAAACATCGCAAGCCCGTCGAATTTGGGCTCGTTCGATTCGTCTTGACGAATACTTTGGTCCTAGAATATTTTTTATGACATGGAGCTGATCTGATGATGGAGACGGAAGGTGGCCATGGGAACTCTGTCATAAAACATCGCAAGCCCGTCGAATTTGGGCTCGTTCGATTCGTCTTGACGAATACTTTGGTCCTAGAATATTTTTTATGACATGGAGCTGATCTGATGCTGGAGCCGGAAGGTGGCCATGGGAACTCTGTCATAAAACATCGCAAGCCCGTCGAATTTGGGCTCGTTCGATTCGTCTTGACGAATACTTTGGTCCTAGAATATTTTTTATGACATGGAGCTGATCTGATGCTGGAGCCGGAAGGTGGCCATGGGAACTCTGTTACCAAACGACGCAATTGTATCGTGTTTGGTCTCATTTGATTCGTCTTGACAAGCACTCGAATTCTAGATTAGATGTTTTGTCCTGTAATGATAAAGACTAAAAAGTTAAAAATAAATTAAAAGTAAAAAAACATTTTTAAACAAAGCTTTTATTTAATGCCCTAAAAAGAAGAAAATAAAATTTCAATTCAATCAAATGCGTCATTTTATTACATTACACAATTTATACGATATAAAAGCTTGTTGCGAGATTTACTTGTGTAGACTTAATTAGGTGGGTTGGCACCTATTTGCACAGACTTGGAGATAAATCCCGCAACAAGCTTTTATATCGTATAAATTGTGTAATGTAATAAAATGACGCATTTGATTGAATTGAAATTTTATTTTCTTCTTTTTAGGGCATTAAATAAAAGCTTTGTTTAAAAATGTTTTTTTACTTTTAATTTATTATTAAAAGCTTTTATTAAACTTGCACTGTATGTATGTATGTATGTATGTTTGTTTGTGGGTATCACGGTTTGCGTCAAAAATGTCGGCTTGAATTTGACCCACTTCCCGTTATCCGATTGAGCTGAAATTTCGCATACGTGTATAAGTCGGATGACAATGCAATATATTTCTGACTTAAAGCTGATCTGATGATGGAGACGGAAGGTGGCCATGGGAACTCTGTCATAAAACATCGCAAGCCCGTCGAACTTGGGCTCGTTCGATTCGTCTTGACGAATACTTTGGTCCTAGAATATTTTTTTATGACATGGAGCTGATCTGATGCTGGAGACGGAAGACGGTCATGGGAACTCTGTCATAAAACATCGCAAGCCCGTCGAATTTGGGCTCGTTCGATTCGTCTTGACGAATACTTTGGTCCTAGAATATTTTTTTATGACATGGAGCTGATCTGATGCTGGAGACGGAAGACGGTCATGGGAACTCTGTCATAAAACATCGCAAGCCCGTCGAATTTGGGCTCGTTCGATTCGTCTTGACGAATACTTTGGTCCTAGAATATTTTTTTATGACATGGAGCTGATCTGATGCTGGAGACGGAAGACGGTCATGGGAACTCTGTCATAAAACATCGCAAGCCCGTCGAATTTGGGCTCGTTCGATTCGTCTTGACGAATACTTTGGTCCTAGAATATTTTTTTATGACATGGAGCTGATCTGATGCTGGAGACGGAAGACGGTCATGGGAACTCTGTCATAAAACATCGCAAGCCCGTCGAATTTGGGCTCGTTCGATTCGTCTTGACGAATACTTTGGTCCTAGAATATTTTTTTATGACATATAGCTGATCTGATGCTGGAGACGGAAGACGGTCATGGGAACTCTGTCATAAAACATCGCAAGCCCGTCGAATTTGGGCTCGTTCGATTCGTCTTGACGAATACTTTGGTCCTAGAATATTTTTTTATGACATATAGCTGATCTGATGCTGGAGACGGAAGACGGTCATGGGAACTCTGTCATAAAACATCGCAAGCCCGTCGAATTTGGGCTCGTTCGATTCGTCTTGACGAATACTTTAGTCCTAGAATATTTTTTATGACATGGAGCTGAGCTGATGCTGAGACTAAAAAGTTAAAAATAAATTAAAAGTAAAAAAACATTTTTAAACAAAGCTTTTATTTAATGCCCTAAAAAGAAGAAAATAAAATTTCAATTCAATCAAATGCGACATTTTATTACATTACACAATTTATACGATATAAAAGCTTGTTGCGATATTTACTTGTGTAGACTTAATTAGGTGGGTAGGCACCTATTTGCACAGACTTGGAGATAAATCCCGCAACAAGCTTTTATATCGTATAAATTGTGTAATGTAATAAAATGACGCATTTGATTGAATTGAAATTTTATTTTCTTCTTTTTAGGGCATTAAATAAAAGCTTTGTTTAAAAATGTTTTTTTACTTTTAATTTATTTAACAAATGGCAGATGTAAAATCCCTATGGATAGAACGCACCATATAAGCCTGAACATATATGAATAGCCCCAATGGATTATTCGTGTTCATAATGAGAAGGATGTTAGATTCCATTGAATAAAACGAACCTTGTGTTTACTTCCATAAACCGTAGCTTCGCCAAGCGAGAACTGAATTCATATCATGATTACTTGACTGTCATGGCGGCTGTTTGACCGTCTTGCTTCCAGCGTCGCGTCGGCGGCGGGTGTTTCAAACAATCGACTTGAAAAATTGCACATTTCAGCAACTTTCCATGTTTCGGTAACTTAGTTATAAGTTTATCAATTACAATAAAACTGATTTACGTTAATTAAACATATTTTACACGAAAATAAAAGAAATAATATGTGCATTGGTGAAGCACTGTAACGTGATCGTGAATGACGTATCCAATCAAAGTACAGAATAATAATAATTTTCAGAATACTAATTTCTTCGAAACAAATCACTTCGTATAATTATGATTGAACTTCACGTACAGGTAAGTTCGTTTAATCATTAAATATTACTGATAATGGCATATTGGTGAATTTTGCCACCATTTAACAACTTGTAGTGCTTAATTGTCTAAATTCGAACTAACAGTGGCAAATAGGCTTTTATATTCACTGATATGACACCCATAGTCGCAAATGGGTTGTTAAAATTATTGTTATGCCTATTTGGCACTTTGAGATCCAAATGAATGGCATATTAGTGTATTTAATGACTTATAGTGGCAGCTATAAGCTTAGGTTGTTATATGCACTAATATCCTACTTTGAGTTCTTTATGGGGGTCGCCAAGAAGCGAGAGTACCAATTTTCACTTATATAGAACGACAATGACACTTGAAGTTGTAAAACTAACTAAGATAGCTAAGTAGCCCCATAAATATTTACACAATAAAAAACCGGCCAAGTGCGAGTCAGACTCGCGCACGAAGGGTTCCGTACCATTATCTATATAATTGAAACAAAAAGTAAACTTTAGAAAAAACCGACTTCCACAAACCCTATTTGATTAGATTGAGTTTAATACAAACTGTAACCCCTTATCCCCCCCCCCCTGGGGAATTAATTTTGTCAAATCCCATATCAGTGCTACCCCACGCTACTAAGGAACCCCTGTACAAAGTTTCATGGCTCTAGGTCCATCGGTTTAGGCTATGCGTTGCCTGCCCGTCAGCCACGCATTGTATTTGTACCTAGTATTGAGCAGATCTGGTGGCCATATGTGGTCTTCATCAGCAGTTCCGCATCACAATATTATGCTTACCATGTGCATTTGCACGAGTTATTATGAAAAACACAAAAATCACTATAGGTCTGCCTATAATATTTGAAGAGTTCCCTCGATTTCTCCAGGATCCCATCATCAGATCCTGACCTGGTGTCAATGGGACCAATGGGAAGGTAAACCCTTTCAAACAAAAAAATAATTTTCCAAATCGGTCCATCCGTTTAGGCGCTATCAAGGCACATACATAAAAAAATAAAAACAAACATCCGGACGAATTGTAAACCTCCTCCTTTGGGAAGTCGGTTAAAAAAATCGCAAAAAAACATGTTAAATGTATGGGAGCCCCCTTTATATTAAATTTATTTTGTTTTTAGTATTTGTTGTTATAGCGGGAACAGAAATACGTCATCTGTGAAAATATCAACTGTCTAGCTACCACGGTTCATGAGATACGGCCTGGTGACAGACAGACGGATGGACGGACGGATATCTTGAGATTTTAAGGTACTTTCCCTCCAGGGCCCATTCGTTTGTTCCACCCTGTATATGTGTGATCTGTAACTGTATTTTTCATGAAATACCCAAAAAGTTTTGTTCAAATTATCATCTTATGTCAGAATAACTTTGTAGCTAGTTGAAAAATAATTGAAACAAAAAGTAAACTTTAGAAAAAACCGACTTCCACAAACCCTATTTGATTAGATTGAGTTTAATACAAACTGTAACCCCTTATCCCCCCACCCTTGGGGAATTAATTTTGTCAAATCCCATCTCAGTGCTACCCCACGCTACTAAGGAACCTCTGTACAAAGTTTCATGGCTCTAGGTCCACCGGTTTAGGCTATGCGTTGCCTGCCCGTCAGCCACGCATTGTATTTGTGCCTAGTATTGAGCAGATCTGGTGGCCATATGTGGTCTTCATCAGCAGTTCCGCATCACAATATTATGCTTACCATGTGCATTTGCATGAGTTATTATGAAAAACACTAAAATCACTATAGGTCTGCCTATAATATTTGAAGAGGTCCCTCAATTTCTCCAGGATCCCATCATCAGATCCTGACCTGGTGTCAATGGGACCACCCTTGAGGTATTACCTATACGCCGAAAAAAGATTTGTTCAAATCGGTTCATAATTGGCGGAGTTATCGCGTAACAAACATAGAAAAAAAAAAACATACGGGTCGAATTGAGAACCTCCTCCTTTTTTGAAGTCGGTTGATAACATTTGAATTGATTCAAAGCTTGCCGCGCTTTTAGGGCCTTTCGTACCTACTAAACGCCGCCGTAAGCAGCACTGTCTACAACCTACTGGAAAACGTGAGACACCCATCTACAATTTCCGTACAATGAGGTTCACTCACTCATTATGTCAATGTCAATGTCAAGTTCGTAATCCCGATAAATTAAGTCCTTACGAAGTCAACAAACGAACCGAACTGAACTACCTACGCCTACGAGTCGACGGGAACTAAATAAAAGCTTTGATCTTCGCGCGCCCGCCGCCCGCCGCCGCGCGTACCTACGTCTCGCCCCACCTCGGACTCTACCCCCCGCGCGCACGCACCTAGGTATGGCCATCCTAGGTGCGTGGCGTGCGTGGCGTAACCACCATGGTACGGTATCAAGTTGCCGAGCCGGCAATATTTGCCATTTTGGACAGGAAGATCAAGAGGAGACAGAATCATTATTCTATACTCTCTCACAAATTCCTGTCTTTGTGAGAGAGCGCGACACACACAGCAAACACTGGCCAAACACTCCGGGAGTTATACCTATACCACAGAAGGTATAATAGTACTACATACCTATACCTAAGCTCATAACAAAAAATTGTTTGCACCGCCACTGTGGTCCAGATATCGAAATAATGGTCATAGGGATCAAAGTTGAGCTATTTTAGGCTATTCACGCTGAAATTTTTTTGGTGACTGCTTTCAACAATAACATAACATAACATAACATTTACATACAGGCACTTACATTGCTTCTGGCCCCACACTAGGATACCCTGTGTCGTGGGAACCAGAAACAGCGACAACACAAACATGTAAACATCCAAGACTTGGGGTATTTTTTTTTTGTCCCCAGCCGGGATTCGAACCCGGGACCTCTCGCATGGTAGGCAGACGTGCAACCGCTGCGCCACAGAGGTCGTCAATACCAATATCTTTTGTTGTAACGTTTTTCTCTGTTTTAATGACTTACTCATCGTTCTTGGAATAATTTAAACAGTACCAGCAGCATTTAAAAAATACCGAAATTTCGGTATACCGGTATTTGAAATTTTCAATACAGCTAAGATGTATTACAGCGTAATTGTTCCTACCTTCGAAGTCCATCATCAGACCAGCTCGGTGGTACCATAAGAACATGCTCCAAGAAATCTACTTTCGATTAAAAAAAACTACATTCAAATTGGTTCACCCGTTTACGCTCCGCGAGCTGAGAGACAGACACACAGATACACAGATACCCAGAGTGACACACGCGTTAAATAAAATCATAACACCCCTTTTCTAGCAGAGCCCATAAACCCTTCGATCGCGATCTCGCATAGTCGTAGTACATGCGATTCGCTTGCAGAATCTGGCCCCAGGTATTTTTTTGTTTTCTCACGGATCACCAATTGAAACCGAAAATAGTTACTACAGGGTCTAATATTCACTCATTTGATAAATTCGAAGGTGCATTTAGGTGATTTTTGGATGTATAGGTGCCATTATGGAGTAAATAAGCTGATATTGCAACTGCAAGTAATTGGTTTGATCGCCATGATTAAAAGATGGCGAACGCAAATTGCAAATATTTTGAGACGATTAAAACAATAACAAGTTTACAACGTAAATTTGACGCGTATCTGATACATTCTAGCAACAAAATAATCGCATTCTGACCACCAGATTCCAGATTTTCAACAGAAAATGTAAAAGTGAGGTTATTTTACAATTAATTATTATATTTTTTTGGGGAAATTTTCATCAGAACGATGGCACATTAAAATCTTATAAGAAATATAATATGCACTTCACAATAAAATCAAAATTTCACCGGTTTTATCTGATCCTAAGACAGAACATGCGCATGTACCTAATTACGTAAATATGTTGTTGTTAGAGTGTAGAAGTCTAGCCATCACCATTTGATTATTGATTCGTTAATAACGCACTTACCTTGTAGTTATATACGATGAAAATCTTACACAAACAAAACAAAGCAAAAACAATCCTGCTTGCCACTAATAGTACTACACTGATCTAATGAACGAACTGAATAGACTATCATTCGTTCAATCAGTCCAATTTGCACTTGAAGTTCCAATTTTCACCAACGGTAGCAATTTGAACGCGTTTAGACCTTATTAGATCTTTAAAATAGGCTGCTATTTTTCGCCTTTTGGTTGCATATAGGTGCTATATAGGTTCTAACCACCTATATAGCACCTACGTTAGATCCAAAAATCACCTTGCGTAGCAATTTGATATAATATGGAACTCCTATGCCACCAAATGTGCTGCTTGGGACCTGAAGTGGTTTCTATAAAAAGGGTCTTGAAACTTGACAGATGGACAACAAAGTGACCCTTTAGACTCTAAAGGGTCACTTTGTGGGTTGTTGCCGCTAGGGGCCAAAGAGTATTACCGCTAGGGGCCGAAGCCTTTTTCAACTATTATTATTTAAATGAAAAGCAACTCGCACTTGGCCATAAAGGATTGTAACAAGTACAGTTAGCAACAGATTGTCGATAAGTCGAATTTTGTGGGTCGCATTACGTTCCTCGGGCTAGAGCCTACGACATACAGGCAGCCCCTAGTGTAGGACGTTGCATATGTGAGTTTTGGTTTGGTAGCCGACTGTACTTAGCCACTATGGCCCCAAGCGGAAATAGAAGTATGAAAATTACGCGATTTAATTTTAATAATAGTATATCTTTCGGCCCCGTTTGGTAATCAATGTATGGAGACTCGCGGTTACGAGAACAATAGGCTGGCTTCCAGCGGTAACAACCCCACTTTGTAAAGTTTAGAGTAATTGTTATTGTTGTTCACGGAACCTTTAAACCGGTTTCATTCCTTTGTTCTGGAACGCCCCTCTATTAGCATTTATGGCCGATATCTTATCTCCATTCTTATCAATCTATTTACTAACTCGTTCCATATTGATAAAACATTCTGCCAGAAATATGGTGTACTCAGTATACCTATCAGTGGTGCTGGTAATCAGTAGTTATTTAGGTCTGCGTGATCTCATAAAGTGTTTGTGATTATTTTTTTGTGTGATTTCGTATTTTTCTAATAATTTATCGGACGGGAAGTTTCAGAAGATACCTAGTTACAATGTGTTGCTGTGCAGAATTTATTGCGAAATATGCATTGTTTATCACCAATTTGGTGTTTTCGGTAAGTTTTATTTTTATATTCTACTATTCGGACCTATATTAGAGGTATAGATATTACTTTGTATGTAAGTCGAGTGGGCCGTGTTGGCCGTATCATCTCAATGTCCAACCATGTTTATAAAAACACAGCTGTAGCTTAGGTGAACTCTATAGTACCTACCTAGAAATCGTATAACAAAAACAAATAATAACAATTTTCATGAAATGGAACCTTATGTCCATTATACATATGAAATAGGTAATTACAATTAATCCATGTTTGGCCATTGGCCATTGGCATGAAATGATCAATTCTAAGATGTTGCGGGTTAACTTAAATGCCAAAAAGACCACGCCTTCCATAGGTAGTGTTTCTTCTACAGGTTGCACTCCACTGTAATCTGTAGTTCACGAGTTTGATAACATTTTTGAATATAGAATTTTCGGCCTTATCATCATCAATTCCGATCAGCTCATCGGGCTGTCGCTCGTCGGGATCGGCATCGCAGTGCTGCTGCAGGTCAGCGAGGTCACCGACCTCATCCCGGTGCCCATTGAGGCCATCCCTATCGCCCTCATCGTCCTCGGCAGCACGGTCTTCATCATCGCCTTCCTGGGATGCTGTGGGGCCATCAAGGAGAACTGTTGTATGCTCAGCACGGTGAGCACCAGAATATACAGGCTTTGTTCACTGGCTTCTCACCAGTGGGTTTATAGCAATTGTTATCTGCCCGATTCGGCCATTTACACTACAGTCTATTCGTGATAAGAATGCAGTGAAATTTTAATTTAAATCTGTTAACACACACTCACAGGACAGGACACAACCTTCGCGTTCGAAAGTTTGCCTTCAACTGGTCACTGTGAACTTGGCTTGATAATTGGAAACGATTTGATTGGTTACGGGGCGTGGCTAGGCCGCCGGACAGTGATGACTTACTGAATTCTTATCACGAATAGACTATAATGATAGGGGCATAGTCATAACAATATCGCGGGAAAGACTTGGATTCGATTAGTGTGCCAACAGGGGCCCGATACTGCTGAAGAAGCGGTAGCGATCCAATATAAGTGCGTTTCTCAGAGCAGCATCGGGCCCCAGGTTTAATTGTTTAATTTCGATTGGTCTAATGGGGACCGGATGTTGGCAAAAAAGCAGGAGGCGTGATTTTTCCATTGTATTCAGGTTTTGTACGATTTCGTCGGAGTCAAAAGCTCAAATCGGTCCAAGTTCCATGCAAAAGTCAGTAGTTTTCGTCTGAATCAGCCTGGGTAGAATAGCGCTTTCACATCCTTTATACAGCTTAAGTAACAGCTGTATAATAACAGATTATTAGATAGTAGAAGGCCCTAAATATTCACAGAGAAAGGACATCATATTAATAAAGATGACGTCACATGGAAATACCCATGCTGACTCAGTACATATGACAAATCACTAACAGGAATGTAAGCTCTCCAATCAGTGACTAATCAGTGAAACTGATAATTATCTGTATGAATTGATGATTCAGCTTAAACAACTACAAAGTACCACGTCCTAACGTTAAAGAAAACATCGTGGGGAAACCCTCATGTCTCCATAACCAGCCCTTTGTAACATAGAATAGAGATACCCGCCGTCTCCTCAGGGAGCCAATTATCAAATTTTGACTCAATACCAGAACATACGGTTGAAAACTTCTGGCTCTCTGTAGAGCCGGAGCCGGTGGACATAGAGGGGTTTGCTGGCTAAACATGGCTCAGTTTCTCTGCCATCCAAAAGTAGCCCTTTCGTGATTATATACAAGGTGTAAATGAATTAACGCAAAATGAGAAACTACTTTGTTAGGGACATAACTCTGAGAATCTTTCATTATGAAACCGATTTGATCAGAGCAACTTTATTTTTCACTTCCCAGTACATTTTGGCCTGATACAGTTAGCTGATTTGTATGGAGGAGTGAAAAATAAAGTTGGCCTACAGAGGTCGTCAAAATAATTAAATAATTCTAATCATTGGTGTCTTTCAGTTCTCAATCCTTATGGCGATCCTGGCTGCAGCAAAGATCTACCTGACTGTGGTAGTCTATCAGAATCTGGACAGCCTGAATCGGCTCGTCACCGAGTGGTTGACGACTGCCTTCAATAACAATAACCGGGAACCTTTCTATGTGATGCAGATTGCGGTAAGAGATCACCATTATTCTTATGACTGCTCAGAGAGCTTTCATGAACCGTCAATCCTTTGAATTTACCCACAAAATCGTTTCTAACCTAACCTAATCTAACCGAACCTAACGTAACGTAACCTAACCTAACCTAACCCGCTAACCTAACCGTCGGAGTCACCGCCATACCCACCAGCTTGATTTAAAAACTTTCGTTAAGGATCAAGGTAACGATTTTCATTTTATTCAATTCCGATAACACTAGGAAATAAAATTATCTTCATCATGTCGCGCTATACGTTCAATCTACCCGACCCTGCAACAATTACTAAAGACCTACCTATAGTAAAATATCGCTGGACATATTTCGGTACACTGTGTATCGCTGCAGCTACATGTTATGTTATGGGACATTTTGTCCTGTATCTGAGTCATCTTCCGGGAAAAAGACAGTTCGTGTCGCCTTCCGTATCGCAGGCATTTCTATTAGAATACATTTTCAATGCGTAATTTCCTGTTAAACAGCTCCAATGCTGCGGTACGACTGGAGCGCCCTCTTACGGAGGCACCACGCTTCCTCCTTCGTGCTGCGACCAGGACCAGACCTGCACTGCGGCCAACTCATACAGTGGCTGCATCACCATCCTCACAGACTACTTGGAGACGTTCGGAAACGTGATTGGAGCTTTGTTGCTGATTGTCATTATTGTTGAGGTGAGGGCGACAGGCAGAATTACGAGTAATCTTTTACCGTCTTATTAATAAACACAGACTTAATAGCGGATTGTACAACAAGTGCATAAAACTCACCATTTTACCCTAAGTCGAGGTTAAAATGGGTTTTATGTAAGAGAGAAAACTCTGCTTTTCAATTCGATTGTGAGGAAATTAACAGCAATATTGCAAAAACAGTTGCAAAATGCAACGCAAAGAAAAAATAAGGACTTCCCGCCAATTTTTTTTTATATACCTACGTGTCAGTTGCACTTAGCATATGTAGGTGTATGTGTGGCTGTTTACCTGACAATCTTTGTCAGAGTCTAAGATTTAGACGAAGATTTTGCTTTATGCCCGAGTGCATAAAATGTGACTTTATGCAGCTAGCCTATACCCAACATAAAGACGAACTTTACGAGCCTGAGAAGTGAAAACAGTATTTTCTCACGTCCGAAGGAAGTACTTCGGACGTGAGAAACCCTTCACGTCCTCCCCGGGTAGTGATAACGAGAAACATATCAACACTAACATTTCCAGGTTCCCGAAAGAGAACCTGTCTAAATAAGTAGTGAAATCTAAAAACACGTGACATTGGCGAAGACCGCCATATTAAGAAATTTAATTGAATTAAAGAGTTCATTAGTTTCGTTTCCCGCACTTACAAAAGTACCTACTTATATATCGGAAGATGTCCATTGTCAGATGACAAAAATGCCGGGCGAAGAATGGCCGATAACTGCGCTAATTTGAGGGTTCAACCATTGCTTAGCAACCATACAATGATAAAAATGAGTAAAAGGGTCCGCCCATTATTTATTGGAATCAACAACATTTCCGCGCCCAAAGCCCGATACTCACAGATTAGATAATTGTTATAAGTTGCACAACGTCATTATTTTACAGTCCTTATCTTTATGACATACTTACATACCCTACCCTAGTTCCTAGGGCCCGATGCTGCTCTGAGAAACGCACTTATATTGGATCGCTATCGCTTCTAAATCACCCAAAATGGCGTCATTTGGTATGCTCCTAAAGAATCGCAAATAGATCGTAAATAGATTGCAAGCAAGCGTACATACTAAATGCTTGCAGTCTATTTACGATCTATTTGCGATTCTTTAGGAGCATACCAAATGACGCCATTTTGGGTGATTTAGAAGCGATAGCGATCAAATATAAGTGCGTTTCTCAGAGCAGCATCGGGCCCCAGGAACGGTGATTATGATGATAGGTGGTGACACCTAGTGGACGTTTGTTCACCAGTTACCTTCACGACACGATAACGAGAACGGCCAAAGTAAAAACGGTATCGGACGGTGGTGGACAATGGGCTTTTCATCTACCACTGCGGCATGGGGCGCGTGAGGCCTTAATACCAACTCTTAAAGCAGGACCTAAACAGTACTGCCCTACTCACGAAAAGAAATACTAAAGAAAAGAAAGAAATACGAAAGAATACGAAAAAGCACTGGGTGTCAAGTCTCTAAAGTTTCAAGCCATCGCCACACCATCGATATAATACGGCTATACAATGGCTATTAGTTGCCAGCCGTGTTAGTCCACTGTTACATTCAATAGAATATCAACAGAATATTAACAGAACATCAACAGAATGGCTCTAGCAATGACACACAGACACAAACACACCCTCCGCACCACCGATTAATTTGCCACTTTCCTCAATAAATCGATTGATCGATAGGTTTGTCTTTGGTTTTCGGCATACGTTAGAAGGAACGTATTACTGCAGAATATCAATTTTGACAGCCACTGCCATGCCACAGTCACCGTGGAGCCATTAGCACACGGGACTTCCAATATGCCACGCCAATGCTATTGAGAAGCCGATAGCGTCGAAGGCGGCCATTTTTGTTTACCGGGAGCCCTATTTTTGAAATCGCTCGTGTGATATAATCGCTCGTATGACTTGCGCAACGAGTGGTTCTGACCAATCGTTGCAGAGCGAATTGAATATAACGAACGAAAATCATTCGTTTTTAGGGTTCCGTACCCGAAGGGTGCCAAACGGGACCCTATTACTGAGACTTCGCTGTCCGTCTGTCCGTCCGTCCGTCCGTCCGTCCGTCCGTCCGTCCGTCCGTCCGTCCGTCCGTCTGTCACCGGGTCCGCCTGCACGAACCGTAATAGCTAGAAAGCTGAAATTTTCACAGAATGTGTATATCTGTTGCCGCACCAACCACAAATACTGAAATACGAGAGATATTACAAATTGAAAGTGGTCTCGGTACAAGATACGTCTTCACAACACGCTTGAAAAGTTTATACCAAGGCCATTTTGTTTTGGTAGGTAAGCCTTCTTTTAATGAAACTAAATTTAAATGATATGGCAATGTCGTCCCCGGACTTCTACAAAGACTTTAGATATTAATTGATGAATTACGACGTCTCTATTTATTATGTAGAACTTTTAGAAAATAATTATAAAATTAATAGTTTTTAATTACTTTTGTTTTCACACAAATCTCAGAGCTCAGAAATTAATTTTTTCCTTTTGGCCACTTCAAGTTTGGCTGCCAGTGATGTTTTAATTAAATACTCTTTGGTGCGTTGAAATGATGTTTTGCAGTCTGCATGACATTGACATAATGAGTAAGTGAACCTCATTGTACGGAAATTGTAGATGGGTGTCTCACGTTTTCCCTGAGCGTTTTCCAGTAGGAGTAGGTTGTAGACAGTGCTGCTTACGGCGGCGTTTAGTAGGTACTAAAGGCCCTAAAAGCGCGGCAAGCTTTGAATCAATTCAAATGTTATTTTTCAACTAGCTACAAAGTTATTCTGACATAAGATGATAATTTGAACAAAACTTTTTGGGTATTTCATGAAAAATACAGTTACAGATCACACATATACAGGGTGGAACAAACGAATGGGCCCTGGAGGGAAAGTACCTTAAAATCTCAAGATATCCGTCCGTCCGTCTGTCTGTCACCAGGCCGTATCTCATGAACCGTGGTAGCTAGACAGTTGATATTTTCACAGATGACGTATTTCTGTTCCCGCTATAACAACAAATACTAAAAACAAAATAAATTTAATATAAAGGGGGCTCCCATACAATTAACGTGTTTTTTTGCGGTTTTTTTAACCGACTTCCCAAAGGAGGAGGTTTACAATTCGTCCGGATGTTTGTTTTTTTTTTATGTATGTGCCTCGATAGCGCCTAAGATGGACCGATTTGGAAAATTAGACCGATTAGACCTATAGTGATTTTTGTGTTTTTCATAATAATTCGTGCAAATGCACATGGTAAGCATAATATTGTGATGCGGAACTGCTGATGAAGACCACATATGGCCACCAGATCTGCTCAATACTAGGTACAAATACAATGCGTGGCTGACGGGCAGGCAACGCATAGCCTAAACCGATGGACCTAGAGCCATGAAACTTTGTACAGGGGTTCCTTAGTAGCGTGGGGTAGCACTGATATGGGATTTGACAAAATTAATTCCCCTGGGGGGGGGGATAAGGGGTTACAGTTTGTATTAAACTCAATCTAATCAAATAGGGTTTGTGGAAGTCGGTTTTTTCTAAAGTTTACTTTTTGTTCCAATTATATAGATAATGGTACGGAACCCTTCGTGCGCGAGTCTGCCTCGCACTTGGCCGGTTTTTATTTAAAATTATATCACACGAGCGATTTCAAAAATAGGGCTCCAGACTACCGATTGTGTCATTTTCTGTATTTTTGAAGCAATCGCTACACCACTGGGAGGCTGTAGCGGTACGGGACTTAAGGCCCTGTTTAGGTTACTGTTTAATTATTAATTTCATTATTTAATTTTGTTTTTCTTATGTAATTACTTATATAAATTAAATTGTGTAAGTACCTACTTGAGCCACTGTTGTGCGTCCGCTTTGGCCCTGGCAGAATACCAGCGTCACAGATTCGTCTGTGACATTGCTGAGTCAGGGCCATTTCACTGCCGTGGTACAGTCACATAACCACACAGCTGTAGGTACCTACTGTTAATTGCATAGTGCGTGCTATTAAGTGCTGTCTATTTAAATGATTTTTTTGTTATTAATTTATGTGTGTGTACCATGTCCTTTGAATAAATGATTTATCTATCTATCTATCTATCTATCTATCTATCTATCTATCTATCTATCTATCTTACTGGTATTAGGCCTCCAGGAACGAAATTATCTTTGCATTATTGATGCCAGTCGAAGTACGTCGTCAGCGACGCTGGGCCAGTCCGTTTGTAGTATGATACACTTATGCCCGGATTTTACCAACGAAAGAGTAACTTTTACTCGAGAGTATTTTCTACTTCTAATTCTGGATTTTACCAACAAAAAGTTATACCGAGAATAACTATCCCGGGGATAACTTGTAACTTTTTCATAGACACCAGTGACACCTAGATCATTTCAAAATGAGGGTGATCTGATCTAGGTGTCACTGGTGTCTATGAAAAAGTTACAAGTTATCCCCGGGATAGTTATACTTCGTATAACTTTTTGTTGGTCGAATCCAGCCTAAGTAGATTATCTCTATCATTATGTATCATTTAAAAATTGTAATCAATATCCGAGTCATACATACTGCCTCAGATCACATGTCAGGAAATCGAGATATGCAGGGTGTTGATTTGTAAAGTTACGCCCGACTCAGGATTCGGTAAACTGTATCGCTGATGACAAAAAAAAGTTAAAATTTTCCCTGCATAATTTTCATTATCTTATCTGAAAGTTTTCCTGAAATTACCTGAAAGTGTGGATACCCCGCCAGCCACCGCGCGCGAGTGCTAACAATGCTAACAGACTCCCCCCGCACTTTGAGCCCCGCCCCACCCCTTGAGACTCTTTTCGGACCACATTTTCATGTTTTTTTTTTATATTTTTTAAATAAAAAATAAATTTAGTGTAATAATACATTTTTTACTGAAAAATAATAATATTTTTTAGCTTCAGTGTCGTGTTAATAAATAACCACCTCTGAACTCGGCGTAAGTTTACAATACAACAGCCAACATAGGATAACAAACAAAATGACAAACATTGAATCGTCTGTATATTTTCTTAGGGTCATCGTAATTAATGACTAATGAGTGATAACTTGATAAGTTTGCGAAAACCGTGTCTAGCCGTTAACCCACTTTTATCTTTTGTTTCAGCTGGTGTCCATCATTTTTGCAGTATTCATAACATGCACATCCAGAAATAACGAAAGGAGACGTAGATATTGAGTTCTTTTTTGTTTCATCTGTAGGTACAAGAAATCAAAACTGTAGCGAACTTTATCTAGGCCCTACGTACCGAAATTTTGTATTATCTTATAATAGGAATTGCCTATCACAGTGTAACTATAATAGGACTTCGGTATTTATACGAAAAATGATTGTGAAAAACTATAACTACCTACATACAAGGTATATTGATCACAACTTTAATAAAAGACTTGTATAAAATACATTTTGTAAAAAAATACTTTGATTTATTATTCTTGCGGAGTTTCATTGGACTCTGCGTTTCCCTTTTACAACCATTACCTAGACTTTTATGCAATGAACCAAACTCACCCATAATTTTTGCTAGAACCGACCAAAGTCCGTCACGTCTCCAACCCACCACGTGCCACCAAGATAAAAACAAAACAGGATAAATGCATTTTTTGTCAACCTTTTCTACTCGAATACGACCTCTACGACACACTCGCGAAATAATTCGACCAATCAGATAACAAACCGTCATCACCATCTTGGTTATCTAATAGCTAATAGCCAAGGCTAATAGCCACGAGAATGCTATTCGTCTGCGAATCTCATTTGAGAGATCATGTCATAGTCTGCTGTTTCAAATATTTTGTAGAATTTTGTTTTAAAAATGCTTTCCATCGTCGGAAAGTACCAACATTACAAGAATGAAGATGTTGAAGAGTATCAGGCTGCTATAGGTAAGGTATAGGTAATATTATTATTTTATTTTTTGTCCATTGGCTGCGGCCGGTTTGTTTATCTTATTTTATAGTTAGTTAAAATGTCGCTACAAAAATATAAGTGCATACTAAGACTTTTGTCTAGGTCGTGTCCTTTTAATGTTCTTATTTTATAATTTTTGCATACGTTGTCTAAGTAATTGATATCAAATAGGTATTCCCTACCTTGTTCGAAAGATGATGTCGATGGCGTCTCCACTGATGGAAATCACTATGGATGGTGATACTATGACCATCAAAAGTACTGTCCTGGTGAAGACTTTGGAGTTTAAATTCAAACTTGGTGAAGAATATGAAGAGAAGCTGCCTAGCAAAACTGCTATGGTAAAGTAGAACTACCTTTATCTTGTTATAGTTTTTGACGAAAACTTTACCTTAGAGGTAGACAATAGTAAGTCCACTTTTTGAAAATTTCATTTCTGTACCTTATAGAGTCTACCTCTAGTGGTCTTACTATTGTCTACCTTTAAAAGTGGACTTACTATCGTCTACCTCTAAGGTACAATCAGGATTAAATACTAAATTAACTGAACTTGGATCATTATCATTGAGATCTCAATATGTATGTACATACCTTTTAATTCGACAAACACATATCCCCTCGTCAGTGCGTATTTCTGCGGATCGGTCACTTTTCGATAACGGTCCATATGTCGTAGCCATATCGTCAAATTGGGCCATATCATGAAATGGCCAGCATTTCATGATATAGCCAAGCTATTTATGGCCATATCACGAAATGTCGGGTTTTAAGGCGAGGTACGAATAATTACAAACCAAGGTCAACGAAGATTGCGAAAGTGAGAAGCAAATATAACTCGGGAACAGGAATAAGTAAGTGGGATGGCAATTGTGCGCTCGCGCCTAATCTGAATCAACGTAAGCGCCAAAACGAAAAGAAAAAACATAAAAAATAAGCTATTCCAGGGAATTACATTTCTATCTTCAAATCGCTAATAATAACAATTCCCCGCATATTACAATTAATAGAAAGATCATATTTACTACTACTGCGGTAAAAAAGGAAAAAATATTGGAAAAAAGGGTTGACTTTGGATTTATTTTCCATCGAGAAAATTTTATCCAAACACGTTTTCCTTCATGAAAACCCTAGATTATACAGTCAAATTACATATACCAGAAATTGATTACGATTTGCCTAGTATTTCCTGAAATACACATGAAAAAAGCACCCCTAATTTATCCATGAGGTCGCCTTAATGAAAGCAGGTCTTTTTAAAAGCATTGTTATTCAGCACTACGTGATGTTTTTTGCGTTATACATGTCAAACGAACACGAAGACTATTCGGGGGCTTCGCTGTGCTCACCCCCTTTAGTCTCCACCTAAGCTACCTCAGTGTTTGCCCTAAAAGAATTTATCGTTTTATGATATTTCACGTTTGGCCATATCATGATAATAATATGGCCAATTCGACGTGGCTTCGACATATACTATCCGTTGAGTTTACTCCAATGCTCATCATACATCTTTAAGAAGTAGTCCAACAGAATGAGACACTTCCTGAATCCATTTTATAATTGTGTCCAAATATTAACCACGACAAATCTAGTTGCTAATTTGACACTACCATATTCGCAAGTACGTCGTACCGTACAATACAAGAGTCTCGGAACGTACTATCGAACTTGGATCCCATATTGACAGTTGCTGGTTTAAGATGACGAATACGTGGTATTTTATATTTTATATTGAGCTGCAGTCTACATTCGGAAATCAGTTCAAAGAATCTTTAAACCATTTTCAGCTGAATGATGTATTTTTCCAGAGTGTAACGACAATGGTTGCTGATGATGAGTTGGTCACCGAATCTGTCTTCACGGATACAGGAGACAAGTTTCGTCGCCATTACAAGTTTACCGATGAAGGCTGTGTTATTGTAAGTACTTAAACTGATTTCCGATAAACATTATTACCGATTTTATGATTTAAGTTTATCCTAATTAATTCCATTACGCACGATTGCAGTTCCAGCTGTATAGAATGTATTTAAACAATTACAACTATGCGTTTGTAATTTTATAAATAAATTATCCTAATTAGTTTTGAATGTTTGATCACCTTTTAAAATGAACTAATCAGACGAGTAAGAAGTGTCAAAAAAAACAATAGCCATAAGCAATTATGACAAAGTCAGAAGTCAGTTGCCCTTGTGGATCATAGGGTGACCATTAACTCACCATGACCCAATATTTTTTTTGTGCAGTCACCCTGTATAGTTTCGTCCCGTAAAGAGGCAATGAAAATAAATAAGAGCAACTGAGTGAGATACTTTTATTTGTGCATTATTCTCATTTTGTTTGATTCCAGACTCAAAACCACGTGAAAGCTCCGAAGCCAAGCAAACGTTACTTTCGCAGAGTTTAGACTAAAACAAAATCTTTGTTGAGCGCACTTAGGAAAAGACCGAAATGGACACAAATCACCATATTTGTGTAATACGCATGCAAAAGAAAAATGTAACAATTTGGTGCGATGCTGTTCTACATTTTAGACCAAGGATGCTCTAACCTACCTGCGGACCACATGTGGCCAGAAAATCTAACAGAGTGTCTCTGTTTAAGAAATTACAAATATATTCAATTAAACCCACTTGCATTAGCCTTTTCCCTTTCGGGGCAGCAGAGGCACTGTTGTACCCACGTTTAGTCACGCTCACAAAGAAACAATCCTCCATTACTACGGCGATGGGCGAGCCCCCTGCCATCACGTAAAATGGAGTATCGACTAACTGGCTAGACGTGAATGAGAATGTTCCTCTACCGCCCTCTTCGGGAAAAGGTGGGACACTTTTGATTTGTTTTGAGTTAAACATCTTGCGAGTCAAACGCTTTTGATAAAGTCGACGCGCGAGCCATCTGTTTACAACACAGTAAAGGCGGTGTGTAGCGAAGGCCTGATGCCTTCCTTGCTGGCTAGATGGTTTCCATAACCGATTATAGATGTCACTAACCTCACAGTCTTATAGGTAGGCAGGTAGGTAGGTGGTTAGGTACTTGGGACTTGGGAGGTTAGGTTAGGTAGATTAGGTTAGATTAAGTTAGATAAGGTTAGCTTAAAAGTAGGTTTAGTTCGCGTCTGGTTGGGATGGCAAAACCCGTGCGTCACCACCTTAGTCATGGTTCCTAACACCTTTAGTTAAACTAGGTATATTAGATTAGTTATTCTGTGGTTAAATCCCGGTTGTATTATCAACGAAAGTTACAAAATACTTGTCACGGTAGGTTTTCAGTGAAAGTCTTTTTGTGATGCTAACGATGTTGATAAGGTTTGCGAGTTTCTTAGCAAACATAGATAGGTATTGTGTGCTTGAATTTAACCATGCTAAAGGCTAAAATACATACGCGGAGAAATGACTACCTAGTTTATAGCCTGACAAACTTGTCTTGAAAGTCATATTAAAAAACATGATCATATACATACCAGGCACATACATTACTTCTGGCCCACACTAGGATACCCTGTGTCGTGGGAACCAGAAGCAGCGACATCCATCACAAACGTAAACATCCAAGGTTTTTTTTGTCTCCAGCCGGGATTCGATTTGAACCCGGGACCTCTCGCATGGACCTATTATTCTGTAGTTTTCTTCTTTTTAATAACGGCGTGCTGGCTAATGCCAGTGTTTTAAGTGTCTATTTAAATAAGCACAATTTGGGCAGGTTCTCTATCGAGAAGTCGGAAATTAATATATCGAGAATGTGTTGTTGCTCATTAGCACTACCAAGGAAGGACGGGGCCAGTCTACTCGTACATTGGTCAAGGACAGTGGACAGTGGCAATATTATATGAAACCCAAGTTGACTCGCCACAGTCCGATCGGTTTACACTACTGTACTGTCCACTGTCCACGGTCCACTGTCCACTGTCCTTGACCAATGTAAACAGCCCATTAAGGGCTGCAGGAGCCAAGTATTTCCTTTGGACGTTAGTAACTGCCTCCCCGTTATTTCGCCCTTTCGTCAAAAATACCAAAAAACTTATGACTTTGGGTCTGTCAGAAGTAAATTGATACATCCTTCCAATGAATCTTCGCGTGTTTGACGTTTACAGTGTAACGCCGGTAACGCCACTTCCACACCTTAATGCAACGAACCTGGCATCAACACAGACGTTTCATTCCTCATTGGTCATCAACAGGGATCGGATCGAAGGTGTGAATTTACCTAAAGTTTGTAGTCGGACATGACAAGGAGCAGTTACAACCACTTGAGCTGAACCGGTTTAAATTTAACCTGTTAAATTTCGGGTTTTTGTCTAACCAGTTAATTTTTGTCTTTATTAGTTTTACATGTTCCTTACATTTGAAACACCGAACTATAAACATAACTTTTTTAATTTTCAATTTTTCGTAAAAGTTACTCAGTATTGTACTTTACATCAATCAAGCGAGGTAAATAAAACATTCATTCAGATTGTAATTGAAAGGTGCAGTCATTTTTTCAACTCAACTCAAGTGGTTGTAACTGCTCCTTGTCATGTCCGACTGCAAACTTTAGGTAAATTCACACCTTCGATCCGATCCCTGGTCATCAAGCGTCAGTTCCACCTGTCACCCTGTAGACTCAGATCAATGAAATCTATACAGTCTAATTTATTTATTTATAACAAGGCACATAAACAATGCAAACACTTACATTAAAATTCACAGACTTCATTGTTCACAGAGTTTATGTGTTTGCATCAATAGAAGATGCGCACAACATTCACAAATATCAAATCAATCAATCTATGGCTTATTAGACAGAAGAAAATTGATTGATAAAACACTATGCTCTGTTGTGAATACTTCCTTACTCTGAGACTAGTTACCTCATTGCAAACAGACAATTTCACATGTCAGAAATGTAGGGATTTTGTGCTGTGAAAAACTAATCGTGCAGAACATGTGCAGAACAGACTGCATTCTATCTCTTCAGTAAATCAATCGTTGTCTGTCTTACATCTTTATACCCCAGCAACAAGTGTTTCCTCCTTATTTGACGAGCACTTACTTTGTGTAATTGTATTGTCGTGCTAAGCGTACCACTTAACCTCGGAGTACCACTAGAATAAGTATCGGAATACGTAAACGTTTTGGGTGAATCTGCTATGAACGCCATGCACAACTTGCCTTGCTTCTGGTTCCATACTAGGACATTCTGGGCTAAAGGAACCAGAAATATCGACCTCACAAACATAAACACATCTAAGACCCGCTTATTTATACTGGTCTCAGCTCTGATAGCTAGCTCAAGCGCGTCTGAATGACAGACGTGATACGCCAAATCCGCTAAAAGTAAAGTAAAGACAAAGAGTGGAGAAACTAATTAGAAATAAATCGTAGAAGTCAAAACTAAAAGCACAAAGCATTTGATTATTTAGTTATTAATTACATTTATTAATTAGTTGACTTACATGGGTATTATTACTTACTTACTTTATACTTTATTGCACAGAATAACACATTTTACAATTGAAAGTGGAGAACACATGACAAAGGCGAGCTTATCTCTATTAAGAGATTTCTTCCAGCAAACCTAGCATGGACAGGAAATAATTTAACAACAGGTAGACCCATGTGCACAACATTAAATAAGATAAAATAATAAACTACTTAACAATACGTACATAAATACCAGACTTATAGATATAAATATGTTAAGCAAATATACCTAAATAAAAGTACTTAAATTTAATACGGTAGAGATTATTGTAAACTATATACATAGTTAAATCCGTAATTGGCCTTATTTTAAGTTTATGTTTCCGACTAGCTGTAAGAATGGCTGTGTGATTTTTGTTCATTAATAAAATAAAATAAAAATAAAAAATTGTTAGGTATGCTATTTATTTAAAATTTTTGATTTAATTTTATATTTATGTTTTGACAAAGCTTTGTGTGGATTTATGATATTTTAATTTAATTATGTTTGAGCACAAAACTATTAAGTAGCTAAAAGTAGAATTGCCCGCAATTGCAAAGGCATTTAGGTAGACCTTAACTTAGGTAAAGTTAACGGCACTATTCACATGCCCACATAATGGGGTACGACCATCCATGCAGTCATTTATCTATTTAACCGACTTCCCAAAGGAGGAGGTTTACAATTCGTCCGGATGTTTTTTTTTTATGTATGTTCCCCGATAGCGCCTAGACGGATGGACCGATTTGGAAAATTATTTTTTTGTTTGAAAGGGTTTACCTTCCCATTGGTCCCATTGACACCAGCTCAGGATCTGATGATGGGATCCTGGAGAAATCGAGGGAACTCTTCAAATATTATAGGCAGACCTATAGTGATTTTTGTGTTTTTCATAATAACTCGTGCAAATGCACATGGTAAGCATAATATTGTGATGCGGAACTGCTGATGAAGACCACATATGGCCACCAGAACTGCTCAATACTAGGTACAAATACAATGCGTGGCTGACGGGTAGGCAACGCATAGCCTAATCCGGTCGACCTAGAGCCATGAAACTTTGTACAGAGGTTCCTTAGTAGCGTGGGGTAGCACTGAGATGGGATTTGACAAAATTAAGTCACCAAAGGGGGGGGGGGGGGGGGATAAGGGGTTAAAGTTTGTATTAAACTCAATCTAATCAAATAGGGTTTGTGGAAGTCGGTTTTTTCTAAAGTTTACTTTTTGTTTCAATTATTAAATATGTATGTATGAATGTATAGTTTTAAGAATGAATGCCAAAATGTGTTGGTATTGGTAGGAAACGACGATTCTCGCAAACGTTATTACGATACGTTTCTTAAATTTTCTCTCCGTAAGAGCCTTTCGTAAGAATTCAATAGTCAAATAACCGAACAACCTTTGGTTCAGTTCATGCTTCTGTTAATAGCTTCGTTTATCGGGTCAATTTGAGAGCAGTAGCTCACCGCGCGGTCTGTAAAATTTATCATAACCCCTTCTCTCATGTAGATATGGTGACAGAGGCCCACCTATGCCCATCCCAAGTTTAGCCATAACGTTCGTACGTTGCTTCTGGCCCCACACTAGTATACCTTGTACCGTGGGAACCAGAAACGGCAACGTCAAAAACAAGCCAGATATTCAATATTCTAATGTACATCTCAGGCAAGACCATGGCTCCGCGACTATACTCATACTCATACTCATACTCATATATTTATTGCGTCATTGTGGTACACTTTTACAAAATTATATCCAACAATGAACCCTGTAAGGGCACTACAATGTCTTAAAAGCTAACTTACATCTAATATTTGTGTTTGATAAATATTAGGTACCTATCTTAGTTAAAATAGAATTTTAATTTAATAACATTGAGATCATTTTATCATCATCATCATTTTTAAATAAAGAGCCCGCAAGCTACAGTCACTATAGAGGTATGAACGTATAATCTATCCCCTGTTAAGCTGACCTTAAGATTAAGAATACCAGTTCCCCAAAACCAGAAATTAACGTTACCTTCCAATCGAATCTGTAGCACAATCGGACGGCGCCAACAGAAATAAAAAGAAAACCAATAACATTTAAGATAACGGTATCGCAAGATGGTCTTCTTATCATTGATATAACCAGATTCAAGTACGGTTGGCCCAATGACACCGTGCTATACGAATTAGCCCTCTAAGTTGAGGATTTAAGACCTGCATATTGCAATAGTCTCTCTCTGTGGCTGACCGTATTGTGGAGCCGGTTGCAATGAACGGTCGATGAACTCTTCCACAGTTACCTAAAAATCGTATACTTAGGTATTTATTTTATTTTACGATATATTTCTGTTTTATTTTATTTATTTTATTTTATTGCAGAACAAAACAGTAAAATCACATTGCATTCCTTAGAGTATATACTAAACTAGTGATTAAACCTTAAGAGACCGGTGACCGCGTGAATTTCCCATACAAACGTAATACAAAAATTATTTGAATTTGAGAACTAGTTCAAAGCATTTAGACTGTTAATCGGATTAATAAAGTGTTTACGCAGGTTCCTGTTCGTATACCAAGGTTCTTATTCAAATTACTTAAAAATATTTTTAAATTGGTTGAATTGGAACCCTGGTATACAGACCAGGAACCTGCGTAATTAGTGTATAAATCCGATTAACAGTCTAAATACGTTAAACTATTTCTCAAATTCAAATCATTTTTGTATTAGGTTTGTACATTATGGGAAATTCACGCGGTCAGCGTCTCTTAAGATGTCCTGACCGCATGCTTAGTAGACATAATTATGTCATCTGCTACACCTATAACTTAATTATTTCAATTTTCTTTTTGGTGTGTGATGTTTGTACTATAGGTAGAGGTAGAGGCAGATGTCGAAATGAGGACTTTCGTGACAGCTCAAAAATAAAGCGACAAAGGATAAGCCAGGAAAGGAAAAATACATTTACAAAACAAACGTCACGACTTTTCCCATACGGGTTGGCAGATGTATACAATTGTGCTTACTTTTAGCCAGTTTTCAATCCTCACTCACAAGTGACAACACAATTCGCTATCCCAGCGTCTGATTGATCTCTAAACCGCTTGATTTGGTCCAAACATTAGGTACCTAGCAGGTAATTCATTCGCGCGAGGAGTACCCTCCATGCGGCGGCGCAGCGATTGCCTTGCTCCATGTCACACAAAAACGGTATTCACTAATTAAATTTTCTTCACCAGTGTCTGTCACACCCTGTAGATCTCAGAGATAGAAATATCTGTCACCATCACTAACCCAACATGTGATTCTACAACTGGTTTACAGCTGTACCGTTGTAATCACAGATCAGTGTTTGTGAATTCCGAAAGACACCAAATATTTGACCAGATAACCGACACTCGTAGCCCACATATCGCGGGACCATCTCACGAATACATTAGAATGTATTTGCAAGGAATCTGGTAAAATTACATGCATACGTCGTTGTTGTAGATTCCTCTAGAAAAGGGACCTGGCGACATTCAATCACAGATATAATGGCAATGTAACCTCTTTTGAAGATAATTTTGCCAGTAATAGATCGATTTAGTTGCTGGCTCTTTTTCATTGCCCAGGGAGGGATGTTTTCTTTATGTCTTTTTGTTATGTCACGCCCAAACCCAACGTAAGCCCAAGGTTTTGCTGTAACACGTTGTTAGCATATCACCTGAAGATTGACAATAGGAATACGCACCAATTTCTTTGACTACATAGTTTCATCTTGAAAAGCGTTATGAATAAAAAGTCAGCTTTCCTTTACGTTGTGTGTGACCTTTAAGTACCAACTCGTAAAGTGTTACAAAAATATATGGCCAAGTGTGGGTGGCACTTGAGTTCCGAGGGTTTCGCACAAATATTTTTGTACTTTTTTTTTAAATTTATTAATTCAAAAAGTTTAACAATACATGATAATTCAAGATAACATCAGCGGAAACCTAATCAGGTTTATCTGCTGAATGTGAGCCGCTATAAATAGTAATGTAACTTAAATTAAATTATAAGCTAATTTAGAACATAGGACAGGTATCGAGCAGTTACTTCTCTCTTTTATATAAATCAATTAAGTATTTTTTGAAGTAAAACTTCTTGGGGCACGGGGGTAAAATTTATTTAACCTCTCAACTGTGGGTTATTCATATATTTGCTTTTCAATTACTACTAGCCGGGTGCTATCACGAGTGGCTAAGAAATGTAACGGAAATTGGAATCGGTGACGTCAGGGTCGGCTGAAGACTTTTAAAACCGCAACTATTTTCAATACGGTTTTTAACTAATCAGATAAGATAATAATACATTCGTACAATAAAGAATGTTAATTAGTGAGAGAAAAACCTGATGAAACGTTAACAAATAAAAATTATTTTAAGCATTCTTCCACGAGTTCTTGATTTCCGGTAAAGGCCAAAACCAGTGACGTGACCAAAAACTACTTCGTTCAACCTCTTTGTTGGAACCGGAACTTATGTTTGACAGTTGTGCGATGCGATCCATACAGTTTGTAAGAAAAGAGTTTCATCAATGTCACACGGGTCGATATGGATTTCTAAAATGATGAACGAATCGTTTTGTGGCCGGTAACTATGGAATAGGTACCTAAAACGCGCTGCGTAGTCGCGCAACAGGCAGCTAGTAATCGCATAAAGTCACTTAGAATCATCCAAATGTGATATTTAGTTTTCAAGCAAATTCCGATGTGATGGATGGCTGCATTAAGACTTCTTGAAAACAATAAGTAGGTACCTAGAACTGTTCTAAAGCCACTTTTTATTATAAAGTGCAGTTCAAGTCACAAATTAGCAGTTTAGCTACTAAGTACGTGTCATACCTACCTATTTAATGTTTATCTGTAGTAAACGGCCAAAGCGAGGTCTACAGCTTACAGAGCCATAAGTTTAATGGCTTATTGTTTCGCTTATTTGTTTGTATGTAATTTTTGTGATACATATTTTAAAGTTGAATTGTTGTTATAACTGTTTAAATTATACGATTTTGATTTTAATAAGCTTTTGTAATTTTAAAGTTAATGCTTCATGCCAGTCAATAATGTTCAAGTAAAATATCAAAATCGAGGTATGTCGTATGGCGGACTAAGGAAATGTCAAGAATAAAATTAAATAAGAGTTACGTCATCGCTTCGCGATGAAGTAACCCTAAAAAATCCTAGCAAAGTAGGTATGTATAGGTTAGCGGGGGTAGCATAAGGCACGCCAGTCACCCCAGCCACGCATTTTGTCACAATTTAATGTCATATCATAATGAATGCGCGCTATTTTATAGAGAAACATCATTGAGACGCGAAAGGAGTTGGCAATTTGGCAAAATGACTGCCCCAGACATGTACAAAGACTTCTCAACAGCCAATTAATAGCATTTAAATATTCTCTCATAAATTACTGCGTCTTTAGTTAGTTTGTAGAACTTGAAGGAAATGATTAAATAATTAAGAGTTGTCACTTCATACTCTATGATTCCGCCATTGATTAGTGACTTTGCCATCGTTAAAAATAACATGCAACATAATTGCCAACTAGCAAAACTGTTGAAAACAGGAGGTTTTCAGAGGAGTGGCTAGATGGCGTTATGTTGCATGTTATTGCAAAATGGTGCTTATTTCTAGCGACGGCAAAGGTCACGGAATCATATTGGAATCACGGAGTATTGAGTAACAACTCTTATTTACCTATATTTAATTTTTTTTTCTTCAAGTTCTACAAACTAAATACAGACGCAGTAAATTAAATTTATGAATGAATATTTAAATGCTATTGGCTGTTGAGAAGTCTTTGTACATGTCTGGGGCAGTCGTCCATATATTGATTTAGCCATCTTCTTTGTCATTTATCTGCGCGACTGAGGTGAGTGGCAAGCCTTATGGTAGCCCCGCAGGTACACATTAACTTGGAATAGTTGAAAATACGTACTCGATCAATTAAATAAAGGGACTGGGCACAGAGACAAGCAAAGCAATGCATACATTTGAGCGAGACGGTTTTAAGACGTGACGTCGTCAGATGGTATATAATCTGAGCGAGATGCAAATAGTAGTGACACTATTGAATGAGTTAAGTATATCACCACCAGCGCGACAAATTGTAGATAAGGAATGGTGGGAAATAAATGACATGACGTATTAAAAGTAAGTACAAGTATAAAATAATTTCAAATAATCGGACGTCTGAAACATAAAAGTAACTTGAAGCAGACATTGGATCTCAAAATTGGAAATTTAAATCTCTTTTAGTATAGGTAGGTATAGGTGTATAGTATAGGTACCACTTAATGATCTAGCTACAGAAGTTTTACTTCTAACACGTGTACGGTGCTACACGCGAATTTTTTTAAGATAGTTTTTGTATTTATGTATTGTTGTTTTAACAATTTCGCTTAGAATTGGGTGTGGAAAGGTATTTAATATATATGGAACTAAGTATTTCCAATGTCGTTTACCGTGCACATTTACATATTAAGGTAAGACATAAGGCCTATCTGTTAGGTGTCGTAATGTCAACTTAACTTAACTTGCGCTTATTAACTTGCTTTTTGCCACATTATTCTAGATCACCGACAATATTTATGTCAAATGTATACCTCCGCGTTCCTGAGAAAAAGGCTGACAGACAGACGGACAGACATACAGACGGACAACGAAGACAATCTATGTATAAGGATTTCTTTTTTCTTTTTATGGTACGGAATCCTAGAAACAATTGTTCGGTGACTAACATAGCAGCAATTGAAATCGAAAGTTATTTTGAGTTGTGTTGTTATCAGTATTCTAAGGTCATACTAGTATCTTGCGAATCGTGTTACTGATATTTTTCGTAGCTGTGGTTCCCTGTTTGATGGGTTCTATCTAACCATGGTCCTCTCCCGTCGGAAATACAGCCGTGTTGCCTATTCAGATAATCATGTAAACATTACGGTATACAGTACTCACGACCACAACAACAAACAGTGTCATATTTAGCATGACGACGCTACGGCGAGAGTAAACACGGAACGCAGCGCGCGCGCAGGCACCGTTACTTCGCTGATATAAATGGAAGCCCCGACCCGACCATACCGGTATACAGTGATTCGACATGAGGGGATACGTGTTGCTTTTAGCCTTAGCGGTCGCCACGAGCGCCGCCCCACGCTCACACGTCGTTCCGAGCTCCGACCTAACTAAGAAACTAACCGAAGTTGTCAACGAAGCCCTAAAAGAACCACCAGTGGTTGACAACCCCAGCGAAAATGAGCTCGACCAAGTGAACAGTGCGCCGGAAGTAGAAAACAATAATCTGCGTAAAGGAGACAAGGTCGAGAGTATCCCTGTTGCAGTCATCTCTGACGTAAAACCTGTGAAAACTGAAAAGGTGAAAGAAACGTTTGGTATTGTAAAGGGAAATGATGAAGTTGTGGAAGAGATCAACAGGGCTGAAGTTGACCTGAAACACCCAGGAGAACCTCAGAGACAAGAGCATGACACCCAGTCGCCTGAAGAAATCAATCAGGAACAGGAGTCTATTAACGTCTTCAAACAGGGTATTGTTGATTCACAAATAGCTTTAAAACAAGGTATCCAAGGAATGGCACAGGAGTTCTCGAACTTTGTTGCTAGCAACGAGCAGCTCAGTATTATCAAGAACAGCATTCAGACTATACACGACAATTTCAACAAACAGTTGGCCAATCTGAACCAAACCATTTCCGAAGCTTTTAATGGGGCGCCCAGCACTAACCAAGCAGCAGAGGAAACCGCAGTGAAAGAAGAAGAAGCTGGAGACCAAGGTTTATTGAAGAGTGTCGCTTCCGTGAAACAAGAGTCAACTGATGGCAGCAGCAGTGGCTCTACTGACCCCAACGGCGGCTCTAACACCTGGATGACCCAGTTACAGAACTACCTAAGTCAGTTCCAGACTAGCCTCTCGGGAAGCTTCAACAACATGACCCAATTCTTGCAAAACAACAACAACAACGCTAACGGATCCATCTTCCAAAACTTCGGTCAAGGCCCTCAAACCAACGTTGAGTCCGATGAGAGTCAAACCAACCGGCCTGGTATTTGGACTAACCTCCAAAACACGTTCCAGAACATCTGGCGACCTGGTCAGAGTGAGAACGGAGGCAATGACGCAGTTCAATCAGACCAGCCCGCGCCGGTCCCTGCGGCCCCCGGGCCCTTGGTGCAGGCCATCCAGAATAACCCACTCGTGCAGGGATTCCAGAATCTTCTGAACCGACCTCAGGGTAACAGCAATAAGCCTCCAGTACCAGTGAAACCTGCGGAATCACCTGCTCAAGAAGGCTCCAATGCTGTTCCCCAGCAGCCTCAAGAGTCAAGTGCAGAGCAGAAACCCTCACAGCCTGCTGCAACTGGTCCGATCCAACAGATTGTGCAGAGGAACCCCATTGTCCAAGGTATAGCTGGTGCAGTCCAGAGAATACAGAGCACTGTCGGTAACCCTGAGAAGCCTAGGCAACGAGCTGGGCCTGGTTTCAGCGGCCGTAAAGCGGGGAACAATGGTAGCGCAGCTGTAGGTAAGAGTCGCATTTTTGCATGACATATTTTATGATACTTTCTTTACATAGATCTCAAATGGAGAAATCTTTGTATCTTTTACTGTACATTATTTAATTATGTGATATTTTCTTCACAGTCTTCATATCGATTGACACAATATTTAAAATACTTAATTACATATTTGTTTATGTATGAGTACGAGTAATGTTTATAATGTCAATATAGTTTAGAATACCTATGTACTCGTATTTTACATATTTATATACCGTTGGATGGTTAACTAATATACTCTACCACAAACGAGATTATAAACCACTTTTCTCCGAAGAATTAAAATTTAAATAGAGTTGTCAAATAATTTGAGAGAAGTGTTGATCGCCTTCGAATTCGAACAAATGCCAATATAGGGCGGCTTGCCGAATTTAACTTTGATATATTTCATACATTTGACAGACGCTAAATCGATTTAGGTCGCTAACTACAAGCCGCCCTTATACAATGAAGATATTTCTTCTACCTATATTTATTTACGACTTTATATCTCTTTACGATGCATGTTTCTAACCCCCAGTTTCCGAAAGAACAATCAAATGTGACAAGCCATTAATCTAACATTTATTCAAAATAGCGGCACGTGAGGCTGAAATAAGTTTAACAAGTTGTCACAGCTAATTTTCCTTTCGGAAAATGGGCGTTAATCTATCACTTTATATACGTATGTATGTTCCGCTCTACCCAGTGACGGCCTGGGGTAATTTCGTCACGGGACTAATTAGCTCGATCGGTGCCATCATCAACGGGTCCACCACTACAATATCTACTGCGGTAGACAGTGCCATAAACACTATTGGAACTAATTTACAGGTATTCCGGTGTCTGTGCTTGTGTGTAACTAAAATGTTTATGTCATTAGTGTTTAAAAACAATTGTACTCTTACGCTCGGCTTCTGGAAGAACAATCAAATGCGACAGACTGTTTTCTCAATTCAAATAATTTCAGCCAATACTTGCCACCATTTTCAATGTATCTTATATACAAAGTGTAAATGAATTAACGCAAAATGAGAAACTACTTTGTTAGGGACATCATTCTGAGCAACTTTCACCATGAAACCGATTTGATCACTCAGGCCAAAATGTATTGGGAAGTGAAAAATAAAGTTGCTCTGATCAAATAGGTTTTGTAATGAAAGTTGCTCAGAATGATGTACCTAACAAAGCAGTTTCTCATTTTGCGTTAATTCATTTATACGTTGTATATTCGTCGCTTCTACTTGTCACAAGTTGTCACAATCTGCACAGATTAATAAAGAACAATCTGTCACAAATTCGGCGTTACTACTGGACGTAATGAAGGTTCAAGATGATGGCTTAGTACCGCCTTGCCTCTGGGATGACTAGATAGATATTTTATTAACCTTTTAGTTAGAACAATACGGCCCCTAATAATCAGTAAGTAGCTCTAAGCTCTCAGTTCTGAGAGATAACTCAAGTTCGTGAAAATTACAGTTGATCTGGCGGAGCCGTCAATATGACAAAGCTGAGACATCTCTGAGTTGAGAGCGGTTATTAAGGGCCAGTCTTTCTGACAATCACTTATACGTCCATTCTCAATAATTTAACTATCCATTATTTTCACATTACTAGAGTTAAATTTGACAGTAACCCTGTGAAACTTATGTCAAATTTGACTCAATCTTTCTGCATATTGAGGATAGATAGGTTATTGAAAACGGACGTAAAAGTGGTTTAGCTCTAACACTAAAAGTTGAGAGACATTAGTTGGAAAATTCAGTAGACACATTAGACTGACCTGATTTCGTTTTTTTTGTCATAATTGAGAGGTATCAGTTGGAAACAGAGTTATATTTAATTTAGAGTGACCTGATATAGATTTTTCTATCCTAACCCTGTGTCCGTCTGTATAAAATTATTTAAATTTTTGATTGACTCTATCTTCTTGAAAATTACTCTTCGCTGATACTAATACGTATCTTTCATTTTTTTTACATTAAAGATAAAAATAACATAGCGTCACGCCTTTCCCCACACGGGGTGGCAGAGGCACAACTGTGTCTACTTTTAGCTAGTGATTCATGATTTTTTGACATATACATATGTTTATTTCCAGGGGATAGTAACGTCAGCAGCGGGGTAGCCGGCAAGAACGAGCCAGTAAAAGAAGAAGAACTCAAACAAGAAGAGAAAGAAGGAGAATCGAAGCCCTGCGACAAGCAGAAACAAGAAGAGAAAGAGAAGGAACAACAAGCTCCTGCGAAGACTGATTAAGTCGTAGTGACATAGGATAGAGTTATTTATTTTAATAATTATAAGTGTAAATAATAAAGAAAACCTAGGATGCTGAGAAGAGACATTCCTGAAAGAAATTGTTTATTTCACCGACGTCTAAATGCTTATTTAAGTATATGTAGATATGTGTTACGACGGCTAATGTTAGATAGTATTAATTGTAATATTAGTTTTTCTATTGTTGCATGAGCGCAGAGGTGGGTCAGGGTAGGTGAAGGATAAAAAAGGGGTTTTGGTTAGTTTGTGTTAGGTTGACATGTAAAGAACAAATTAAACGTACACCTAACTAGCAGGCTAAACTAAGGTTTAGCCGCTCTTCTAATATAAGTCGTACGTAACATACGAGGGGATCCCAGAAGTAACCAGCCTAACGAAGATAACACGAAATATTTGGGAAAAACCTTATGTTTTTCTCAATATAATCTCCTATTAGCGCAATAAACTTTTCCCAGCGACGACGGACGTTGAATGGCTTCGATACCATATTTATAGCGATCAGTGTGAAGCTCCACAAAACCTCCTCTTTGGCAAACATTTAACAGCCGAGCCAATTTTTCAAGTTCTCGTACAGTAACTAAAAATCCTAGGGAGCTTTATAGATCTGTCGAATAAGGTGCATTATGCAAGGAATTAAATCTTTAACTCATTAAGTTTAGCCACTGGATTGAAGCATCCTCACGTTGCTGCTTTTGTTCAACAATGGTGAGGTTCAATGAAAATGTGAACAACAACGCGCCCTAGGATACTAACTTCCCAATTATAAAAAAATAACCGGCCAAGTGCGAGTCGGACTCGCGCACGAAGGGTTCCGTATCTATAAAAAACCGCAAAAAAAATAAAATGTATGGGAGCCCCCCCTAAATATTATTTTAATTTAAATTTAATTATTTATTTTTTAAGTAAATAATATTCTCAATATATTGTGAACATTTTAAGCGTCTACCTCCTACCATTATCAATATCGAGCTAAATGAGCAAAAAAAAATCACGTTTGTTGTATGGGAGCCCCCCTTAATATTAAATTTCTTTTGATTTTTAGTATTTTTTGTTATAGCGGCAACAGAAATATCATCTGTGAAAATTTCAACTGTCACGGTTCATGAGATACAGCCTGGTGACAGACAGACGGACGGACGGACGGACGGACGGACAGACAGCGAAGTCTCAGTAATTTTACACCCTTCGGGTACGGAACCCTAAAAATGCAGCAAGTATTGCTATTTATATGCCAGGTCGGCTACTTTTGGTTCCGCCTACGTACGTATATGATTAAGAAATCACATATTTGTATTACTTTTGTTTATTTTATTTTATTAAAAAAAATACTTATATAAAAAAAAACATCAATGAACTATCTAACTGGGTCAGGTTTAGGTTAGTGGTTGTAAGCAAACATGAAAATGTTACTAATAGCATGAACAATTTATTAATGTCGAGAAAGCGAGAGATGTATGCCAGGGAGGCAATTCTGGCGCTAGCGAGATCATTGGCATGATTCTCGCGCCTTCGATATACGGATATCGAGACCTATATTGACAGATTCCCCTACAAAATCACTCGATATAGGTGTAGATATTGTATATCGAATGCGCGAGAATCATGCTCCATGTCCGTGGTCAAAATATCGATTTCGAGATACCGAAATCTCTATCAAAAACAAGAAAAAGCTATACCACCAATCGAGATATCTCGACCCTTTCCGATCGAAATAAATATAAATCGAGATCATTTTCGATGGTTTTAGGCGGTATCAAAACCGATATCACGACTGGGGAGATGATCTCGATAGCACGAGAATCGGGGGCCAGGATCGTGGCAAGTGTAGGTCCTTGTCTCTGCCCAACCCTCATCCGGAAAAAAGGCTTGAGCATATGTAGGTATGAAATGAATATATGTTATAGTGGCATTGCTATTGGAGATTAGCCCTACCCGGTTTCCGAATCCACTAGTGCAACTAATTAAAACTTTAGTTTAATCCGAGATTCCCATTATACTTTTAGGAAATGGAGAACACGTTATTTAGCTGCCGGTGCCACGAATAAGCGTTCTTCTAGAATTCTAGAATCAACCAAAGTAGGCAGAATATTAATTATAGATAGCTAAACTTACAATACATCATAATTTATCTACTGCAGACACACTGAGTTACACGAAACACATTTATAATTTAAGCAAATGCTTTGCAACTGAAACAAATGACTATCCTATGACTAATCTCGCGGTTAAATTAGTTAAGCGACAACTTAAATTTCAAAATAGTTTCGTGAAACTCAGGGAAAGCATCGTAGACAATGATGTCACATCACATGTCTCTATCGAAAGGTTGGGATGGCAATCGGAAAGACATGTTAAATTAAGATTACTGTAAGTTGTCATGCAAATTAAGGGCGGACCCTAGGCAATCAGAACTTAGAATTTCATCCTTAATTTATTTTTAGAGGAAATTAAATAATAATAAAAAAAGGTTAAAGCCAAGCTAAGCAAGTCTAACAGAGGAACATACTGTGCCATTTTTATAATGATTAGATAATTATCAAGAACACAAATTCAGATGCGGTGCGAAATCGTAAAATAAAACATTGTGACAGAGAGATTTTCTGGCAACTTCAGGAGACTTTTCTATCTAGCAAAATTAATAAAATTACGTTTATGGGAAAGCAGTCACGCTGACACTCGTAAAAAAAATACAGCAATAATACTCATCATTCCGAGCGATTTTTGTTTTGCTAAAGACTGTTTTTGCCTTGGGCACCGTCTTAAATGGAAGTGTGTTCATTTGGGGCGACAAATACTATTGTACCATGTCGTCCCCGAGTGCCATCCCAACCTGTCACGAACTAAAGAACTACCTATAGGTACAACTATTATATACTTTTAGATATCGAGTTTTTAAAATTCTAGAGAACTCTACAACAACTTAACATATAGCGTTACGCTTTTTCCCACACGGGGTGGCAGAGGCAGGCTTCAGTTTCTAATTGTAGGAAATTGAATATTTATATTATAATCATAACTTAAGGACTAAACATTGACTCCCTTCACATGTATAGTTGTGTCTCTGAGAGATAATCCGTCTCTGTATAATTGTTGTCTTGACGGAGTTATTTTATTACACGTAGTAAAGATAAATCGCCTGTTGGAAAGTTATCCGCAACGCTGCTAACCACGACTCGTAGCAGCTCAACATCCGACAGGCTGACTTATAATGGTTTCAAGTTTTGTCTCCACAAATCCACAATGTGTTTATTTGTGTCTGCTGTCGGCGAGATATCCCCCAGGATTAAGTGTCTTTAAATATTGTTTAAATGTTTGTTTGGAGACATCGGAGTAGGTAGTAACAAGGATTATCTAGTTATGAACTTTCAAAGGCATGACATAAGCTGACAAATTGTTAGCAATGACTTCTAACTCCTATTTAAGTACTTTTGAAAAGAGGATTATCATTATTCTGTTATCATTTTTGTTAGGGTACATACGGGTATGTCCATACTTTGTAGGTATTTTGAGTTCTGCTCAATTTAACTAAGCGATCGAAGAATGTGTGATCGTTATTACATCCCGTATACCTAGGTATTACGCGTGCATATTCCCCGATCATCAACGTACGTATTCAACGGAACTGTCCAACAACGTCGTCAATACCTACAAAGTGGCACATTAAACTTTTATTGGCTGGTCTCCGGCCCTCAGGGAGGCGGCGGCGTGGTACAATCTAATGCTCTAATAAACATCGTCCCGGACTGCTCCAGTCATTTTCCACTTGATCAGTTTGGACAAGTTTTTTTGGGTGCTTCTCGACTCGGACAGATTTTATCGTTCCTGACTGAGATGAATTTGCAGTTTTCTGGCTCTACCGTCGCACGAAGGGGTAAATGATCCATCTGGGCGACCCAAAATTTTATTTCGTTTGCGATTATTATGTTTCATGGGGAAAGTTCTTCATAATGATGGGTACTGTCATTCTCCAAAATATGGTCAGCTAATTAAATGTCACCAGACTGCATACAACAAGCTTTCTGCAGCGGTCACCTTGGCTGAGCCTGCGGTTGGTGTTTTTGGTTACAACAAGATCCCCTGACAAAATGAAAAAAAAAAAAATTCGCGTGTAGCACCGTACACGTGTTAGAAGTAAAACTTCTGTAGCTAGATCATTAAGTGGTACCTATACTATACACCTATACCTACCTATACTAAAAGAGATTTAAATTTCCAATTTTGAGATCCAATGTCTGCTTCAAGTTACTTTTATGTTTCAGACGTCCGATTATTTGAAATTATTTTATACTTGTACTTACTTTTAATACGTCATGTCATTTATTTCCCACCATTCCTTATCTACAATTTGTCGCGCTGGTGGTGATATACTTAACTCATTCAATAGTGTCACTACTATTTGCATCTCGCTCAGATTATATACCATCTGACGACGTCACGTCTTAAAACCGTCTCGCTCAAATGTATGCATTGCTTTGCTTGTCTCTGTGCCCAGTCCCTTTATTTAATTGATCGAGTACGTATTTTCAACTATTCCAAGTTAATGTGTACCTGCGGGGCTACCATAAGGCTTGCCACTCACCTCAGTCGCGCAGATAAATGACAAAGAAGATGGCTAAATCAATATATGGACGACTGCCCCAGACATGTACAAAGACTTCTCAACAGCCAATAGCATTTAAATATTCATTCATAAATTTAATTTACTGCGTCTGTATTTAGTTTGTAGAACTTGAAGAAAAAAAAATTAAATATAGGTAAATAAGAGTTGTTACTCAATACTCCGTGATTCCAATATGATTCCGTGACCTTTGCCGTCGCTAGAAATAAGCACCATTTTGCAATAACATGCAACATAACGCCATCTAGCCACTCCTCTGAAAACCTCCTGTTTTCAACAGTTTTGCTAGTTGGCAATTATGTTGCATGTTATTTTTAACGATGGCAAAGTCACTAATCAATGGCGGAATCATAGAGTATGAAGTGACAACTCTTAATTATTTAATCATTTCCTTCAAGTTCTACAAACTAACTAAAGACGCAGTAATTTATGAGAGAATATTTAAATGCTATTAATTGGCTGTTGAGAAGTCTTTGTACATGTCTGGGGCAGTCATTTTGCCAAATTGCCAACTCCTTTCGCGTCTCAATGATGTTTCTCTATAAAATAGCGCGCATTCATTATGATATGACATTAAATTGTGACAAAATGCGTGGCTGGGGTGACTGGCGTGCCTTATGCTACCCCCGCTAACCTATACATACCTACTTTGCTAGGATTTTTTAGGGTTACTTCATCGCGAAGCGATGACGTAACTCTTATTTAATTTTATTCTTGACATTTCCTTAGTCCGCCATACGACATACCTCGATTTTGATATTTTACTTGAACATTATTGACTGGCATGAAGCATTAACTTTAAAATTACAAAAGCTTATTAAAATCAAAATCGTATAATTTAAACAGTTATAACAACAATTCAACTTTAAAATATGTATCACAAAAATTACATACAAACAAATAAGCGAAACAATAAGCCATTAAACTTATGGCTCTGTAAGCTGTAGACCTCGCTTTGGCCGTTTACTACAGATAAACATTAAATAGGTAGGTATGACACGTACTTAGTAGCTAAACTGCTAATTTGTGACTTGAACTGCACTTTATAATAAAAAGTGGCTTTAGAACAGTTCTAGGTACCTACTTATTGTTTTCAAGAAGTCTTAATGCAGCCATCCATCACATCGGAATTTGCTTGAAAACTAAATATCACATTTGGATGATTCTAAGTGACTTTATGCGATTACTAGCTGCCTGTTGCGCGACTACGCAGCGCGTTTTAGGTACCTATTCCATAGTTACCGGCCACAAAACGATTCGTTCATCATTTTAGAAATCCATATCGACCCGTGTGACATTGATGAAACTCTTTTCTTACAAACTGTATGGATCGCATCGCACAACTGTCAAACATAAGTTCCGGTTCCAACAAAGAGGTTGAACGAAGTAGTTTTTGGTCACGTCACTGGTTTTGGCCTTTACCGGAAATCAAGAACTCGTGGAAGAATGCTTAAAATAATTTTTATTTGTTAACGTTTCATCAGGTTTTTCTCTCACTAATTAACATTCTTTATTGTACGAATGTATTATTATCTTATCTGATTAGTTAAAAACCGTATTGAAAATAGTTGCGGTTTTAAAAGTCTTCAGCCGACCCTGACGTCACCGATTCCAATTTCCGTTACATTTCTTAGCCACTCGTGATAGCACCCGGCTAGTAGTAATTGAAAAGCAAATATATGAATAACCCACAGTTGAGAGGTTAAATAAATTTTACCCCCGTGCCCCAAGAAGTTTTACTTCAAAAAAAACCGTTCTCGTTTATAAATGACTGTACCTTTCAGTTACAATCTGTATAAATGTTTTATTTACCTCGCTTGAATGATGTACTATTGTGTACCAGATAGGAATATACTATCTCTCACTTTTCTATCCCCTGTCCCCGACGGAGTTCGTCGAGGTTATTGGTCTGTGAAGAATTCTAATAAAACTTTGATACATTGAGTTAAGTATCTAAGATGTTCAGTTACCTTCACACAAATCGGTACCTACCCAATTATAGGTCATTAGGTTAGGTAGTATCCTATCTACGTTTTATATTTTATACTTGTAAGGCTGAGCAGACCAACAGGGGAACTAAGGGCCGTAATAATAAACCGTTTTCAGCGCTGAGAGCTAACTCAAATCTGTCATTTACACCAAATGACAGATTTGACATATCGAAATCGACTAGGTGACCTATTTGAGAAAACGTATTTTAGCCAATTATTTCGAATGAACAACATAGCGTCACGCCTTTTCCCATACGGGGTGGCAGAGGCACAGCTGTGCCAGTGATTCAATACTCCATTTTGTGTGACAGCCCATTATTGTTTTGATTGAATTGTTACATTTTAGCACTCTTTCAGAAACGCGGGGTAGTCCAACTGGTTTTTCGCCAAAAACTGACGAACAAACATTGTAATTAATTGTAACAGTTTTCGTTATCTAAACTAACTGAAATCAAATAAAAGCTGATGTTGGAATTTGTTATCATTATGGACGTTTTGAGGCAAAACTTTGTTATTCAAAGCTTTCGCTCAGAATGATCCGAGAGATGGCGTTAGAAAGTCTGAATTTCGGTCATGTCGATAGGAATCGTATTTTTCTTCATTATTAGGTCAGGGCCTAGATTCCGGTAGCACAATGACCGCTCAGTCCCAGTGACACTGACGGGATGAAAACGCTAAACCTCTGAACCGATTTTAATAAAGCTAAGAACCATTGCAGTGAACTCTACCACCAATAAAAATCCGCACTAAACACCCTCCACCAGTTTGATCGCATCGCTAGGGTTCTACAAACAGACTCAAAAACAGGCAGACGCTTGAAATCAAACATAGTCTTTCAACGATCTTTTGGTTGGTGAGTGACGTTTACAGGGGGCGCCACTTCTAAGCAACGAACCTGTTATCAACACCGACACATTTCATTTCTCATTGGTCAGTTAGAGTTGGTTCCACCTGCCACCGCGCACCAACAGATCGTTGGAAAGTTGAAAAGCTATCACCCCTATTTTCCGTCCGGGGTTAAGGCGAGGTATGAATAATTACAAACCAAGGTCAACGAAGATTGCGGAATTGAAGCGAATATAACTCGGGAATAGGAACAATTGTGCGCTCGCGACTAATCTGAATTAACGTAAGCGCCAAACGAAAAAAAAAAACATAAAAATTAAGCTATTTCAGGGAATTATAATTCAATCTTCAAATTGCTAGTAACAACAATCACGCTTGGTTTGCTGGAAGAAATCTCTTTTTAGAGATAAGCTCGCCTTTGTACATGTGCTTTCTATGTAACCGTATAAATTATTGTGTGCAATAAAGAATTGTGAATTGTGAACAGTTCCCCATATATTACAATTAATAGAAAGTCATATTTACTACTATTGCGGTATAATAGGAAAAAATATTTGAAAAAGTGTTGACTTTGGAACGGAGTACTATTATCTCTTCTGTGCTTTGGATCTATTTTCTATCGAGAAAATTTTATCCAAACGCGTTTTCCTTCATGAAAACCCTAGATTATACAGTCAAATTACATATACCAGAAATTGATTACGATTTGCCTAGCATTTCCTGAAATACACATGAAAAAAGCAACCCTAATTTATTAATGAGGCGCCTTAAAAGCGAACGAGAATAGGGGCGGATGATCGGGGCGGAAATAATGTTTTGCCAACTTAGTTACTTCCGTGCATTTGTTAATTAGATTTATAATTGCGACTCTTAAGTACTAATGACAGAGTTCTGCGAAGACAAACCAATGAATGCGACAAGTTTATTCAAACTTAGACATAACGGGACGGACATTGCGAGGACGTTCTACGAAGATGGAAAACATTGTGAGGAACTTTCCACCTCAATGTTATCTCTACAGGGTGTAACAGAAGGTTGTAGTCATATTTTAGGGGGTTGTTAGGGAGACCATTCTGAACAACTTTTACTATGAAACCGATTTGATCAGAGCAACTTTATTTTTCATTGCTCCATACGTTTTTGGTCCAAGCGGTCAGCTGATTTGCATAGAGAAGTGAAAATTAAAGTTGCTCTGATCAAATCGGTTTCATAGTGAAAGTTTCTCAGAATGATGTCCCTAACAACCCCTTAGAATATGACTACACCCTTCTGTTACACCCTGTATAGCTGTGACTAAAGGCTAGCCCGCTGTCACGCAAAATGTAGCTTTGTATAACTGAATCTTTTGGGAAATATCTTGTCTATTATTTGTTATTGAGCCAGCGTGGTGGAGTAAGGCTCAATCTTACTCAGATCCGGGTAAAGGCCTGTGCCCCTCGGTGGGGACATTAATGGGCTACATTTACTTTACTATTTGTTATTTTGTATCTTACCCTGAGTTGCACGAAACTGAAAAAGTTACAGGATTTTACCTACAGAAAGTTATACAACGACTACTACTATTAAGGTATTACAAGTAAATTACACTCTAATTAGTAACTTATTATTCCTAATATTAAATTTTGTAAGTAACTAACAATGTTCCTACACAGCTATAAATACAAAACTATGTTCCGTATGTCCTCTAGCTCCTGAAACACAGGTCGCCCTAGTTTGGGAGTTAGGGCCACCATTATAATTAGAAAGTAAGAAAATAATACAATAAATATATTTCATTTCATTTCAACTATCCCGGGGATGATTTATTTTGTATGACAATGACAGTTCAAAATGAGGTCATTCTATGAAAAAGTAGAAGATACTCTCGAGTAAAAAGTTACTCTTCGTTGGTAAAACTCACTCTTAGTAGTACAAACAAATGACAGTCTAAATGGGTTAGCTGACAACTTTTTCAAAATTGGTTCGTGTAACTCAGGGTACGGCCCGTAAACCGCTCTCAACTCTGAGAGCTATCTCAAGAGCGGGAGACTGACAGGTTTGATATAGCGAAACAACCGTCATTGTGATAGTTGAGACAAACGGTCCGAGCTGAGAGTGGTTACTAATGTCGACGGCCGATCGTAGAATACGGTATTAGCCTCATTTTGGAAGTAGTTTTGTAATAAACGTTATTACATTTTAAGCGCACTACATTAATATTTCCGGGATATCTTCTGTAGTTTCAGTAAAAATTAATAAATATAGTTGCATTTGAAAAAATGGCGCCAAAAACGCTGTATTTCTAATGGCGCTGGTCACATGACTCGCGTGACGTCACATGCTCGTGAGTGAACGCCCGCCATCATTATGATTCAGTCAAGCAAGATGTCAGAGACGAGCATGTGACGTCACCAGAGACATAAACGTCAGACAGAGCGTTTTCGTCATGTTTTCTTCACAGAATATTTTGATAGTTTATACATTTTAATTCCTGGAATCCGCAAAAAATAAACATATTTTACTCTAAAATATAATGAAATATAGATTTCTACGCTACTGTCTGATAGGATTACCACATTTTGTCGAATATTTTTAATGTTGTCCAATAACGTATTGGGCACATCATGATGTGCCTCGCCATTTCATGATGTGGCCAAGCCATTACTGTGCGACATTATATGGCGGGTTTTAACGAAAACATGTCTTTTTAAAAGCATTTTTATTCAGCACTATACGTGATGTTTTTTGTGTTACACAAGTCAAACGAACATGAAGACTATTCGCTTTAGTCTTCACCTAAGCTACCGCAGTATCGTTTCATGACATTTCACGTTTATTCTACGATCGGCCGCCGACATTAATACGATGAAATCACATAACCTTTTTGTTGGCTTGGCTGGATGTATGTGGCCAACACATAATTTTCCCTTTGAGTTAACTAAGTAATAATATTATAACAAGCCCACATCTTTTCATTGCTGGACAAAAGCGTCTCTTCCCCTTCTCCAGAATCCCCGCCAACTAATCTTAACTAACTCTCAAGAAAGTTGTGGGGACGGATAAGTCGATCCATAAATATGGTTTAGTTCAATTCACAATTATTATACTCTACCTGTAGCAGAACAATTCATGCGATAAGACATTAAAACTTGCGTAAAGACGTATACAATATCAGGCTCGTTAAAACTTTTTAATCCAAGTATACATTACTATTGTTGTGCAATGAAGAATAAAGTAAAGTGTAAAGTACATTACCAACTCATCATTTATGTCTAAGTAGGTGATGGATGGCACAAGATTGGAACGCAATTATCTCTCAGATAGGTTGTGAAGCCCGAAATAGACCAGGCGGAACCATCATTAGGTTGGCGGTCTAATATTGGCAATGATGCCTTATTCGCCAGACAGTTATGAGGTTAAATATCTACATGGTAGATTAGTTGACAGTCCCTAGATTACATATAACATCCTAGAAGAAAGTATAAAAAAACTACTGTCTGACGGTCAGGGAACAGAATAACTAAGAATAGAATTACTGGCTGTCTGCTGACTTCTGCTTATGAAGTTATCTTGCTGTGTTAGTTCTCTATACATCCTTGTTAGTCATTTTCCAACATTTATTATTCCACAAATCACAATTCCTCTAAACTGAAGATGAAATTCTAAGATGTGCTGTCGCGTTGCCCAGACTTAACAACAGGCCTTTCTAGAAACTCTTAAAATAAGTAGGTACTTAAGTACTTAGGATCCAATCAAAAGATTATGCTGAAAACACCGAAATACCTAATGAAAGTTCTGAAATTTCCAAATTCGAGTCGCCAGCTGACACGCGGCACGGTTTCATTTTTCCAAGAACCGACGACGACGGGCAAATTAAAGAAGGCTTTTTGTTTATTTTTAATAACCGTTCTGAATCACTGAACTCGCTATCCTCTGTAAAATTCCACTCTGTCTTTAATAAAATCGGAATTTTAATTACTGGACCAAATAAGAAGCAGTGATTTTATTTGATCGATATCAATAAGAACGAGGCATGTTGATAGAATGCATAAACTGCTGTTAAAAATGCTGGCGTTGAGATTTGTAATGGTTGATATGATAAGACTTTGAGTCTCAGTCAAGATTTGAGATTTAAGTGAGTTGTAACCGTAGTAGGTACCTAAGTTAGGTACTCAGCGTTTGTTCAGTTTCGCCTTTACATTCGCCTCTACATGAGTGATAGAATAGCTTTTATCAGGTTCCCAATCCTAATATTAGGTCCTTACATATGAAATTGGCGTTGTGCCGTACTGGCCAATTTGATCTCAAATATCTCCTCTATGGTTAGGAATTCCAAATTTAAATTTATATAGCTATTTACTCATGTATTTTTGTTTCGAAAATTATAATTAATTCATTTGTGTTTTCCTCAATTGTTTTTTTTTTCTTTGAGTCACTCAGTTTATAAAAAGGAAAACTTGAAATACCGCGTTATTTACGAGAACGAGTTCCACCGTGGCACCAGTGCTGCAGAAACGGCTCGAAGGATTAATGATGTGTATGGCGACGACGGTGCCGCAAAAGAAAACACAGTGCGTTTTTGGTTCTGGAAATTTCGACCTGCAGAACAAGCCCCGTGGACGGCCGGAGACCAAATTTGATAATGAAAAATTAAAGGCTATTGTTGAAGCGAATGCATCGCAAACCATGTTCGAGTTAGCTGTAGGCTGCGGTGTTAGTGATGAAACTGTTTTAATCCACTTGAAGCAAACTGGGAAGTTGAAAAAGCTTGAAAGGTGGGTACCTCACGAATTGAGTGAAGCAAATCAACAAACGCGCGTTGACTGCTGCGTTGCATTACTCAACCGGCACAATAATGAATGGATTTTAAATCAAATCATTACCTGTGATGAAAAGTGGATCCTGTACGATAATCGGAAGCGCTCATCGCAATGGCTGAACCCTGTCGAACCAGCCAAACCATGCCCCAAGCGAAAATTGACTCCAAAAAGTTACTTGTGAGCGTTTGGTGGACTAGCGCTGGTGTCGTTCACTACAGCTTTCTTAAATCTGGCCAGACGATTACGGCAGATGTCTATTGTCAGCAACTGCAAACCATGATGGAAAAGCTAGCTGCTAAACATCCGAGGCTGGTCAATCACTCTAGGCCAATGCTGCTTCATGATAACGCTAGACCACACACTGCACAACAGACGGCTACCAAATTAGAGGAGCTTCAATTGGAATGTCTAAGACATCCACCGTACTCTCCGGACCTTGCTCCAATAGATTAGCATTTTTTCGAAATTTGGATAACTTCTTGAAAGGGAAAAAATTCAACTCCGAGGGGGCAGTCCAAACCGCCTTCAAAGATTTTATTGATTCCCGTCCGAATGGTTTTTGAAGTAAAACTTCTTGGGGCACGGGGGTAAAATTTATTTAACCTCTCAACTGTGGGCTATTCATATATTTGCTTTTCAATTGCTACTAGCCGGGTGCTATCACGAGTGGCTAAGAAATGTAACGGAAATTGGAATCGGTGACGTCAGGGTCGGCTGAAGACTTTTAAAACCGCAACTATTTTCAATACGGTTTTTAACTAATCAGATAAGATAATAATACATTCGTACAATAAATAATGTTAATTAGTGAGAGAAAAACCTGATGAAACGTTAACAAATAAAAATTATTTTAAGCATTCTTCCACGAGTTCTTGATTTCCGGTATGGCCAAGATGGCGCTCACTCTCTTTCGCTAGATGGCGTTAGTAGCCTAATATCTAGCATGACTCAAACTACTTCGTTCAACCTCTTTGTTGGAACCGGAACTTATGTTTGACAGCTGTGCGATGCGATCCAAACAGTTTGTAAGAAAAGAGTTTCATCAATGTCACACGGGTCGATATGGATTTCTAAAACAAGCAAAGCAATGCATACATTTGAGCGAGACGGCTTAAAGACGTGACGTCAGATGGTATATAATCTGAGCGAGATGCAAATAGTAGTGAAGTGACACTATTGAATGAGTTAAGTATATCACCACGAGCGCGACAAATTGTAGATAAGGAATGGTGGGAAATAAATGACATGACGTATTAAAAGTAAGTACAAGTATAAAATAATTTCAAATAATCGGACGTCTGAAACTTAAAAGTAACTTGAAGCAGAGATGAGATCTCAAAATTGGAAATTTAAATCTCTTTTAGTATAGGTAGGTATAGGTGTATAGTATAGGTACCACTTAATGATCTAGCTGCAGAAGTTTTACTTCTAACACGTGTACGGTGCTACACGCGATTTTTTTTTTTAGTAAAGGGATCGATGAACTACCTATGAGATGGCAAAAGTGCATAGATAGCATAGGTACATACTTTGATTAAATAAATATATTATGTTAAAAAAAAAACGACTTTATGTACCTCCCATACAAAACGCCAATTTCATATGTAAGGACCTAATATTAATACAGTCAACTTGTACTCTAAACGGCCCCTAGTGGGAAAGTTTTGGAGTAGCACTGATTTTTTCATTCCTTATATGTATTTTGGGTGCTGAATCCGAATCTGAGGTTTGCGGACAAAATTTCATTTGCGATTTTTTCAATGTTTCGTCACGAAATCTTGTCCGAAACAGCATTCGGGTACAGCACCCCAAAATGCATATAGAATGAACTAAATTAGTAATAACCCAAAACTTTCCTAATAAAACACAATTTAACTGAACTATACGCTGAACCTTTTAAATTTAAATCCAGAGGAACCTTCAATCTGCGACGACGGGCTAGCCCCCTGTAACATAATATACTCACCTGCGTGGTACAAGTCACCACAATTGAATCGCCATTAAAACTTGAGAGATATGTAGAATCGAGGACATAATGTGCAAACGTAACTCACCTAATAGATATCGACCACTGAATCAATTTGCATGGACTGTATAAACTATGAGTTAGCGTTACATGGCTTTACATTATAATTGGTAATAGTACTGCGGTAATAGTACTAGTGTGCAATAAACATAACTAAACAAACTTTGGTATCGTTGCACATTATTGCCTGGGAAATTATATTTACCAGCTTTACCATGCCCAATACTAATAAAACATTAAAATATTTGTGCTTATTCGTAAATAAATATAAACCTAATTAGGTACCGTACGTCAGTGATATTAAACTTGACATTTTATTCACTTTAATATTCGAAACAGCAAAATTTTCGAAATATTATAATTTTATAATTATGTTTTCCGTATGTCTGTTTTGTGAAGTACAATAAAGCAACGAAATCCGGCCATCGTGGACAAATAGCACAAGAAAAACCCGCAGCACAGTCACCGGTAAATCTTTCATTCAAAGACACGGCCTTAATTAAGCACCAGCTCCATGCTGCGACCGAAACGTCAATAAATCCATACTCAGAATACAGACGTGGAAACCCCGATTCAGAGCAACTAAAGCTGAACGTCGACTAAGCGACACGCAACACAGGCAGGCGTTTTTTGATTGTCTATGAATTCCTATAGACCCACGTCTACCCACCATCCGTACCTCCCGTATCTATCACCGGAAAATATTAGCAATGTCACAGATCATCGGAATTCATTGACAACAAACAAAATCCGCTGCTTGCCTGCGATGACATGACACCCACAAATTGATCAAATAATATAGCTAAGAACCATAGTAGTGCGTGCATCTACTACTAATTTTAAACCGAGTGCTAGAGTGCTACAGACAGACACGGAAACACACGTAGACAAAGACGCTTCAAACTTATAACATCCTAAGTTTCATATAGATTTCCTCTAAGAAAAGGTGTGACGCTGTGTTATGTTATGTGTATAGATCTTATCCAGACTGTTGGCCGTAAATTGAGTATGACATGCAATTCAAAATACCAATTACTATACTCTGGCCGCTGAGAATGTGATCCTGACACATGTCTATGTCCCTGCCTGTCCCGCGCTACTTTTCACTCTATCTCACTCCCAAAAAGGGGATTGCATCCCAAATTAACATGTGTCAGGATCGCATTCTCTCAGCGGCTAGACTTAAACAATAATCTGCATTTTTAACCGACTTCCCAAAGGAGGAGGTTCATAATTCGTCCGGATGTTTTTTTTTAATACTATATATGTGCCCCGACAGCGCCTAGACCGATGGACCGATTTGTTTTTTTTTTGTTTGAAAGGGTTTACCTTCCCATTGGTCCCATTGACACCAAGTCAGGATCTGATGATGAGATCCTGGAGAAATCGAGGGAACTCTTCAAATATTATAGGCAGACCTATAGTGATTTTTGTGTTTTTAGTAATAACTCGTGCATTTACTCACGGTAAGCATAATATTGTGATGCGGGACTGCTGATGAAGACCACATATGGCTACCAGAACTGCTCAATACTAGGTAAAAATACAATGCGTGGCTGACGGGCAGGCAACGCATAGCCTAAACCGGTAGAGCTAGAGCCTTGAAACTTTGTACAGAGGTTTCTTAGTAGCGTGGGGTAGCACTGAGGTTTGTGGAAGTCGGTTTTTTCTAAAGTTTACTTTTTGTTTCAATTATTAATTTCCGACCTATCATCGTTCGCCATGGGGCTGGGGCTCCTTTAAACCAGCTATTTATTTACCTTTCAACAACTTGCAGTCAACGTGATTTTCTGAATAAGGCCGGATTAGGCAGGCAGGCCCTCTGTAAATTAATTCAGAGTGTGTCAATGATTTACTGAGTCTGACTGTTATTTGGCAGAGTCGAATAATGACGCGGTTGGGCGCCGTTGCAGCGGTTTGCTCTGTGTTATTGCTTTAGGCTAGGCTTTTCGATTTGTTCGAGTGAAGCACAGCCACTATCAGGGATAAAGTAATAACGATAGTATATTACCTGATATAGCTGCGGCGATGAGCTAGCTCCGTTTTACGCAATGGAGTATTGAATTACTGGCCTTAAGGCGAGGTACGAATAATTACAAACCAAGGTCAACGAAGATTGCGGAAGTGAGAAGCAAATATAACTCGGGAACAGGAATAAGTGGGATGGCAATTGTGCGCTCGCGCCTAATCTGAATCAACGTAAGCGCCAAAACGGAAAAAAATCATAAAAAATAAGCTGTTCCAGGGAATTACATTTCGCTAATAACAACAATTCCCCGCATATTACAATTAATAGAAAGATCATATTTACTACTGCTACGGTAAAAAAGGAAAAAATATTGGAAAAAAGGGTTGACTTTGGATTTATTTTCTATCGAGAAAATTTTATCCAAACACGTTTTCCTTCATGAAAACCCTAGATTATACAGTCAAATTACATATACCAGAAATTGATTACGATTTGCCTAGTATTTCCTGAAATACACATGAAAAAAGCACCCCTAATTTATTCATGAGGCGCCTTAAGTAGGCACAGTTGTGCCTGCCACCCCGTGTGAGAAAAGGTGTGACAATATGTTATGTTATTATAACTTATCATATCCATTGTATTTTTTTACTACGACATTAGTGATTTGGGTGTTACCCACAACATGGCTGACTTCGGTCAAAAACACCCTATATAAATATTAGATAGCAGGGTTAGATATTTATTATAACACAATGCAGAGGATTTCGATATTATAGTTAGTACGAGTAATATAAATGTTAATAATAATATGTGATTTATTTTAAGGACGTGTGTTTTCATACCACACCGTATTTTGTATGTAGTGGATGAACGTATTCATAATTCATAAAATTCACAATTTCTTTATTGCACGGAAAACAATGTGATGCATAGTCTTAAAACAAAGGTAAATAGGCAAAGGCGAGCTTATCTCTAAAAAGATATTTCTTCCAGCAAACCTAGGCAAGAGATTCCTAATCCCAAATTCAGTTTGGCCTAAAAGACGGTAATCTAAGAATAAGTTTCTTTGATCAAATAGTGATCATAATATAGGAAGTGCAGAATTGTCTTCAGGATGGCCGATTTGACCAACAATCCCTATCTTTTAGGAGGCACTTTATTTCCTTTCGGGGGCCACCTACTGGTTGTTGGCTACTAAGCGGCCGGCTTCCGAAACAGTCTCTAGACTAATAAGAGCGAGTTTTACCAACGAAGAGTAACTTTTTACTCGAGAGTATCATCTTTTCCTAAGAATGACATCATTTTGAACTGTCATTGTCATACAAATTATCCTTAAGATCGTTATTCTCGCATAATTTTTTGTTGGTAAAATCCACTCTAAGAAAAAGAGTGTCCCCTAACTGTTCGTGAAATCGGGCAAAATCTCTTACACCCTGTATAGTACAAGTTCAAACCATAATAATAAAAGATAACGTTGGAGAAATATAAACACATCGGTTTGATTGAATTTTGTGTCCTTTTCCGATGAAACAAATCAATACATCGGTGGACTGTTGGCTTTGCGGCTGCCAAGTCGCTTTACAATCTAAGGTACAGAGGACTACACATCAATCTTTACACTTCGAAAAGATTATTGAAGTATCACTAAGGAGTATCTCTTCTGTTCTAGTAGTAACTAAGGGTGGATTTTAACAACAAAAAGTTATGCGAAAATAACAAATAACTATCCCGGGAATAATTTTTATGACTAACAGTTAAAAATGGGGTCATTCTCTGAAAAAGTAGAAGATACTCTCGAGTAAAAAGTTCGATCTAAGCCTGGATTTTACCAACGAAAGAGTAACTTTTACTCGAGAATATCTTCTACTTTTTAATAGACACTAGTGAGACCCAGATCAGATCACCTCATTTCGAACTGTCATTGTCATACAAGTTATCCCCGGGATAGTTATTCTCCGTATAACTTTTTGTCGGTGAAATCCACCCTAAAGCAGTTAGTGGTTATACGGGCAAAATAATAAAGGCACCCGTGTTACTACTGGTAGTATAACTGGTAGTGAGACAGGGAACGGCGGAATTTAGGCTATCATCTTACTGGCAGCTTGTTTCAGCCTACTGGCCATATATCTATTCTTTTCGACTAGATTATTGATTCAATTATAGACCTCTACGGCGTTGTCGAGCGAGGGCGTGCTTCACAGACGAGAGGTCCATGGTTTGTAATCCGGCTGGGCCGATAAATAACTGCCGATGATTGTGAAGTCACTGTTTTTGATTCCCACGTCACAAGCAGAATTACCAAATGCGCTAGACGTATTGTAAAGGTATGATTCTGGGAAGGACAGACCACAACCGCAGGCGACACTGCGGCGCCGCAACACCACCACCATAGAAAATGCTACGCGAACGCGACTCCAGGGCCCGAATTCTACTGAACACAAGCATACCACAAGCCTGGCACAAACTTGAATACGAGGCATTTGGTATTCTACTAAAACCGGAATCCAATTCACAAGCGCCAGCGTGACGCCAGCCTACTTCGTATTCTACTATCCAAAACGTACTTACGCTGGCGTCAAACTGGCACCAGTGTAAGAACGCTTTGGACAGTAGAACAAAGTACGCTGGCGTCAAACTGGCGCCAGCGTGAGTACGTTTTGGATAGTAGAATACAAAATAGGCTGGCGTCACGCTGGCGCTTGTGAATTGCGATTCCGGTTTTAGTAGAATACCAAATGCCTCATATTCAAGTTTGTGCCAGGCTTGTGGTATGCTTGTTAACAGTAGAATTTGGATGCAGAACGCAGACGCAGTGCCGCCGCGCTCGGAATCAATTTCATAGAGATGCATAGAAACCAGTCGTGTCGCCTGCGGTCTGCGGTCCGTCCCGGAATCATACCTCAAGTCTAACCCCAAAACAAAGTCGCGCTGAAGACACTGCTACTACAAGCAACGTGGAACAATATCATTTACAACCGCAGCGAGATATTCTCTTTGTTCTTGCGAAGTGTGCTAATATTTGTGCCTGTTAGCCCCGCAAATGTTCTAGTGTAAAGTAGACCGTTCTCTACGGTCGAAGCAAACGGTTGTTTTGTAACGACCACCAGATACTGCTGGGGTACAGTGGTACTTAAAGTATACGTTATTTTGTACGGTATAAATAATAGCTTTTGTGTTAATTTAGGTTTAGAACAAAAAAAGTTGTGAATCCTAGAGTCTTCACAAAATAAAAGGCCCGTTTTGAAAGTTCACGCCCATGAAGTTTTACCCCCTAATGCGTAAAAGCCAACTGTTGCGTACATGCAAAGCGTACAAGTTGCACCTAGGAAAACCCCTTCTATTACTTACGCGTTAGGGGTTAATACTTCATGGACGAGAACTGTCAAAACGGGTCTTTTATTTTGTGAAGACTTTTATAATACAATACGTTACATTGAAAAATCGGCCTTGTAGGTAGAATAAGTATCACAAACAATCTTCAATCCACGCTTGCAAGTACTGTTTTAACCCCTTACCGCATAGTGAACTCTATATACTTCATCATAGGTTCTGAAACAATAAGGTTGAAAATCTCGATAAATTTCGGGTAAGGCTATGTGGTATGGCGTTAAAATAATAGTTCGTAGCTTAATCGTAACGCCCTGCTACGTAACGCCCTGCTACGCTGTTTGTAGGTCTACGAAAATTCTAGCAGCGAATTGCGATACACGTATCAAAACATTCCATATAACTCAACAATTATCAAATATACGTACAAGTACACTAGTATGTACTAGGTAGATAAACGTACATACTAATGTATTAGGTACTAATAATAGGCTTGTGGCCAAGGTAATCCAATAAATCTAGGAACAAGTCTTAAGTTGAAGCATTATGTACAAAATGGCTACAAATTCTCAGAATTGTATATTTCCAACAGATAATTTTATAAAGTCAATTTTGTACAAAAAAAGACAGCATTTGATGGCACTATTATTCTGTTTTTATTTCATAGAACTCGGGAACAAAAGTTCCGTTTTGACCGTAAAGGGAGTATAGTATAGAGATGGCACATCGTCAGAAAAAAAAGAAAAGAAAGAGATGACATAATACGAATCATTTTTGTGTAAGCGAGAAACAATAACGATCACCTGTCCCTTACCCGCGTATGCGTATTTGTTGTTGGCCACAGAATTGTCAAATGCTTGTTTGCTCTTGTTTTGACAGATGAGTGGCAGAAATCTCTGATTTTGAACCTTATGCTTATTGAGAACCAACTCTATCTCCATCTCAAAGGTGTACGGTACGCATGCACTCCGTCTATTTCTTTCTCTGTCTACGGTTTTGACAGTTCATAAAAAGTATCTATTTTGACTTGACAGGCCACAAGCCTATTAAGGTATTATCATCATTCCGATGTTCCCTTCCCTTTAGTTGAATTTCTAATTCCTGGCCAAAATCGTAAATACATGGGTTGCCATATAAAATGTCATTTTGTCTAATATTAGATTACTATTTTGATAAAAGCGGCTCTTTATAAATGAATTCGTTGGTAGTTCAACAGATAAAATCGGATTATTTGCCTGATATAACAAACATTCATCAAATAAAATCGTATGGATAAATATTTCATCAAGATTGTTGAGTAGAATTTATGATCATATCGCACTGGGAGCCCTTCAGATGTGACTTGATGTTGAAGGTGGTTAACAGGGCGGCGCCAGTTCTAAACAACTTAATGTCAAAAAGCGGTAGTTTCACCTGTCACCGCAAGCCAAAATATTGTTGGAAAGCGCATCTCCAATAGACAATGAGGCCAATTCTCTAGGACACACTCACTAAAATTACTTGACAATATTAGCTCCGACGCTCTTACGCTGTTGCCATAGATTCCATTTTCGAACTCACTTTTGAATTAGTTCATCAGTACATTAAAATAATTCAAAAGTCAGTTCGAAAATGGAATCTATGGCGTCCGCATAAGAGCTGTCTAACTTAATATTATCAAGTAATTTTAGTCAGTGTAACCCTTGGACGAACTAGTGTAACCTAGAGAATCGACCACAATGACACGTTCTACTTTGGTATTGGCGTATATTTGGTATTTTTTGGCACTGTATTAGAAACACAGTTATAGTTCCAATAAAGTCTTAGCTTTCATGCGCCTAGATTTACCGGTCTAGTAGAACAAATGAGTACTTTAACCTAAAATAATTTTCCTTGAATTCAACGTAAAATCAAAAATAGTGTACAACCGGTTTCAAATGACTTATAATGATTTTCAGAATTTCATTAGACTCTTTCAACGTTCAACGAAAACTGATAGTTTCACGATATAAGAGTAGGTTTCACGATCTCATTCGTGTGACACAAATATTCGTGAAATCGACCGCTTCGCAGAAGATTCGTAACGCTAGCGACGCTATTTGCAACGTGCGTAACAACGTTCGTGGGTCGATTTCACGTCAAACGAATGAGATCTCATTCGTGTGAGATGAATCTCATTCGTGTGATGAAATCGACCCTTAACAGGAAAGTGAAACGTATGAATATAATTGGTGACGCACTTCACTGTTCTGTGATACTTTCTGTAATCAGATAGCATAATGTTCGCCATTTCCAATACGCGGGCGCAGGGATCTAGCCATCGCCGAAGCTATGGGGTAATGAAGATTTCCTGACGATGTTTTTCATCACCGTTAGGTAGGACTTACGTGTGATGTAAGCGGCCGTGAAACGTTAATTGATTTTAAGATGTCGTAACAATTTCGTCACACCCTGTGCATTACAAGTTTTAGTACTCGCGCCTAATGATTAATGATATTAGCATTAATAAATCGTTTACAGATTCCATCAAACGAATCGGCATTGGACGTTGATTTTAATTCCTTGAACATATTTTCTGTTCATGCTTAAATGGTATGTTTTTCCATATCTAATGTTGCTGGCGTGTAAAACGTTGGAAATGGGCGGCAGTTAGCATTAATGTGAGATTGACACGACAGCGGGTGAGCTCAACGCCTGCCATGGATTCAGGGTTGCCGGAAATTATTGCATTAGAATATTAAACAGATTGCAATGTTTTTATTTTTATATTTCTTATTTATTGCACATAAAAGACAAAACACGGAAAATACAGAGAAGTAATTCATACAAACTGTAACGCTCCATTTCTTTCATATAGGAGATGAATTTCGCTAAATCTCATCTCAGTGATACCTATAAATTATTTTGTGGTGCTACCTGGTGCTAACCTACGCTACATAAGGAAGCCCTGTACAAAGTTTCATGATTCTAGATCCAGCGGGTTAGGCAATGCGATGTCTCTCAGTCAATATCAATAGAATTGTAATACATTGATAAAGATTTTCATAGCACACGTATGGCCATACATTCATCCTAAAAATAATACATTCTATCACGAGATATATAAAAAAACAAAAATACACACGTCTATCATAAAAAACCTAATACCTCAAACAGACCATCACATTTGTAAAGATAATGTTCTCAGAAAAATCCCTAATAGAGGTCTGTAGTGCACTCAATCAATATAAAACCGCACACCCTGCCCAAAAAACCCCATTACGCCATCTCTAACAAAAAATAAGGGTTGCCAAAAAGCCACTTGCACATATTCCTGATATCTATCTACATCAAGACTAACAAATGTGGGCGATAAATCAAAAAAGTCGTTTAGCGCCAACCCTGACCACTTTTCACGCAACATAAAGGGCTTAGTTTTTATCGGCCAATTTGGTAATAACGTAACATTTTGTTTAATTATTGTGTTGTACGGAAAATCGTACTTTTTGGATTATTGAATTTGTGAACGGGGTTTTCCGTTGAAATATTAAATCGCCGTTTCTGGGGATTATTGTGTGGCCCCGACTAGACCACCACAGTGTGCGTTTCGACTCGGTGCGTAAACAAACACATATCATGGAATCGACACATTAAACAAACACATTAAATATTAATGCGTAGGTGAAATAAACGAATATGAAATCAAGGAATATAAAACCCTAAACGTTTGGTTCAGACCACAGCTACAGAAAATAAACAGTTAAGTGCGAGAAGGACTCGCGGACCAAGGGTTCCGATCACACTTGGAGATTGTTACCTCGTAACTGATGTTTCTAACGGGGCGTTTCTACGGCCCTCATTCCGCTATTTACATTAAAATTAATTGATCATTCAATGGTGTCTACTGTCAACATACATACATATTTACATACAGGCACATACATTGCTTCTAGCCCCACACTATGATACCACAGCGACATCAGCGCATGGTAGGCAGATGCGCAACCGCTGCGCCATCGAGGTCGTCGATATAGTCCGATCAATTTAACCTAAAAAATAGGGGGGGAGGGGGGGGGCGTTGATTTCTGCCTTTTGAAATCTATTGCTTAGGTATGACCTTAGTAAACATTATTTTTACATGGCTGTGTCCCAATTTCAATTTAAGTACCACAACCTTTAATCCGTGGCCGTTACAATAACTCGATAAGTCTGATGTATTTTTTTTGTTTTTACCTGGACTGTTTATTTTAAATTGTACAACTTAACCTAACTGACGACTATAAATAATTGCATTAATTAAAAATATTCTTGAGGTCACCGCCGCCGTCGAGTGGCAGGGTGCCAACATGCTGGCACCATTACCTCGCTGTATCGCCAGGCTAATGCGCTGGTAGGTGCCAGCTCTAGAATCACCCGAGACGCTTTGACGAGTCGCGTCGGGCCCCCACGGCCCGAGGCTCACCACGCCAAACGGCACAAATATGTAACCCTCTCCAAGGGCGGCATATTTGCGTCGTTTGAGACCCTCCGCAGAGTCCGCCGCTGCACCGGCCCTAAAAGAAGTAGCTGGTAAATGGGATGGTGCTAGTAAATCAACACATGTTGAATACCATACCAGCGATTTCCCATGCTGCCACGGAATGAGTGTCTTTCCGTCGGGCCTCTTACCGTCGCGTCGGTCGCGGGCTATGCCTGGCACTTCCAGGGCGGATGGTAATAAAAATGAATATTAACTTCCGGGTCAGTTGACCCGGATGTCTAGGTGCAATTCTGTAGTGTAGTCGACCGCAGCAGCTGGCGACACGTGTCACCGAGACATGTATCCAATACCAGTCAAAATCGTAGTAACACTCCCTGTTTACCGTAGTCGCGTTACTAGGTTCATTCGCCAAATACACGACGGCTGCTTCGATGGAGATAACGAATAACTTTATTACTTGTGACCGGTACTTTTACCGAATTTGAGTTTCAGTTTTACACAGTTAGGAATATCCATCTACCGAATAACAAAGAATTAGTATTTCAATATAGTACCTAATATCGATCCAAATTGCTTAGTTTAGAGTTGACGTCATATAAATCAGCCGGTACAGTTTTTCACGTCTATGAATTCTACTGTTCCATTCCTCTATGGACAGTTTTCGCTTGCGCAGATAAGTATTTCAATTTCCGATAATAGTCGATTGTATACTGAACTTTATTTGCATGGACAAAGACCAAATTGTCTTGCTACGATTTGTACCCAATTAGAGCAGTAGAGCAGACATACCAAGAACGGACTCAGTGTCTACTGTGCGCACGTGTACCTGCACAATATGGCACAACCATATACCACGTTTTCTTCTTCGCATATTTTTAGACAATACTCTTGCTTCAAAGCGAAATTGGATAGAAAAACAAAGTTACTCCGCTGTGCAGATTGACTACGCGAAGTGCGAAGACATGTACGTACACGGCTAGCTTGACGAAAATAAAGACTACAGTGGGGGCTATTTGCGGGGTGTCAAAACCACTAAACTAGAGGAACTAAAGGCACTAAACTGACAACCTTCAAATCCGACAGCTCTTGCGCGGTGGTCACAGAATCCATTTTCAAATACAACATTTTACTTAGTTTAGTTAGTATAGTTCGTGTCGCCTCCCAAATCAAAAATGATTAATTAGTGAGGACATACCGGGACGGCCTAGCTAATCAGATCAAAATCCACCTGTCATAAAAACCACAACAGAACCTGTCAATCAAAATAGAGTATTAAATTCTTATCAATGAAACTCTTTGGGCAATTAAGCCTCTGCCACCCCGTATGGTAAAAGCATTATTTATGTTGTAAAATTAGCTTTATACTTAGACTACACAACACACACACTACTTACTCATGGACTTCGAGATAATATCCCAAAATAAGAGACGCCTTTGTCCAGCAGTATCCCTAACACACTACACTATCACACTACACTAACACACTACACTAACACACTACACTATCACACTACACTAACACACTGCACTAACACACTACACTAACACACTACACTAACCGGCTACGTAAAAAATACCATTTTATGATAAATGGTAGGTAGCAGTGTAGGTACTCGCACTCGTAGCGCAACGGATTGTAAGGATCCATAAAGGATCGCGAACATTAGGATGGGCCGCAGCGTGCCGGGGCGGGGCGGGCCGCATCGCCTCATACAAAATCATGCGGCCCGTTGCGCCCCGACAGTCTGCGATAGTGCGCTGCGACCCGTCCTAATGTGCGCGATCCTTTAGAAAGCAAAACATCCATCAAACAGGCATTGTTTTTGCGAAGATATTGCGTCGCCCGAGGCACGTTATGAGATTCTGCGACCAAAGTTTTACATGGAGTTACGTTACCTCGCGTTTCGAGTGATTGTAAATTCTCCCATTTGTTCAGAAATGTATTTAATAACGTACGTCTTCTTTGAAGTAGGTGCTCTCTTCGACACAGTCTAGCCTATTATAGAAGATTCACATGTATGTGAAATTATTACCTGCGCAATACCCGAAAAAGGTTCTAAGTCATAAGTTCCTACATATAATGCAACATCTGTACATCACTTAGAACGCAATAAACATTTGAGTTTGAGTTTGACTAGTACTTTTAAACTGTATCGTATTCTTAAAACTGGCTATACAAAGCTGCAGGGTTATAAAAGTGTCTTGTAACGTTAATTACACGTGCAGATCCAAAAAAAAACACGACAAGAGAAAATCACGCTCGACGAAGCAGATCTTATTCTTCCCGTAATGCTGGAGAGAGGCGGGAAGAGGACAGCTGGACGGCAGGAAAGGAAGGCCGGACCAGCCATGTGGGGAAGCACAGAAGTACCTACCAGCGCGGGTTACAAGAGCTCCGTGCCTAAATCTAACCCATTCGTTTGCTCCCCCGTGTTTGTTTCTGACATGGGTGTAAAAAGGTGTTAAACTGGAGCTGCCTGCTATTTGTGAGTACACCACTTCCAAACGCTCACAGCAGGCGACTCCAGTTTCCTTTTTACACCCTATATCGCCACCGATATCATGTCGTCTGTAGCCCGCTGAAGTCTGATTGAGGTTGGGTGAGTAGAGTATGTCCTCTTCTGAGGTCTTATTTCTCTCGACTCTGGGTCATTTGTTACCTCGTTTGCATCATTATGACATGAAGTCTGAATTAGGTTGGGTGGGGGGTGGGTGATGGGATATGTCATGAAGAATCTTGGTTCATGCAGAAAATATGTAATTCTATGACGTCATATTAGTATATTTATGTATGAATTAGTTCATAAGAATAATATTTCTATGCTCTTTTATAGTCTTACGGAACTTTACGATATTCTTATGCTGAGCAAATGATCAATATTATGTTTTCGTAGCTTCAAGCTATTGTTGCTTCAGCATTGAGTGAAAAAGGATTCTGTTGTTATAGGTTCCTCCATAATCCTATTTTGTACGGAAAAACATAATGGAATAAGAGTATCTCGTTATGAATTCAATGATGAATTTTATAATAAATGCTGAGCAAATACTCGTTTAGGGCACTATAATTTTATATTATCTTCTTCAACTTGTAATCTTACAGCCGGTTTCCTATGTGCTGGTCAAAGGTTTATTAGCAAACAGAGCAATTAACAGATTTAAGTTAATCAGGTGCCCCTATCAACCTTTGAACAGCACTTAGGAAACCAGCCGGTCGAGCGGCCGTTAATTTTTACACTATTTATCAGCATGACATCAAGTAACTTGATTTTTGGCCAACAGTTCCTTTCCGTATCTTAAATCCTCCTGAGGAATAATGTAAGCTTGGCTCCTAAGCTATAGACCCCCTGGACTAGAGCCTGAGCAATGTTTGGCTCACGGCACGGCGATGGTAATATCATAAATTTTTATATCTCCCCAAATCGATTGGAAAATCAGCTTTTAGCCTTCAAACACTTTGGGCCGTTTGCAGCAGAAAATAAGATGGAAATTGGCATATCGGAAATTGATGAGAACTCAGACAAAAGAAGCATATTTTTGAGTTACCTCCATTGTATAAAATTGTATCAAACCTATCTACCACAGTAATGTATAAACACTGCTTAAAATTGTACAATGTATAAAACTTTTGGTTTTCACGTTCACAAATTAATACTTTTGTACGAGCTAACTACGAGATTAGTTATGCGATATTCTCAAATGAATTCTCAACTGTTCCATAGAATTCTAAGTCTACTATGGTTCTAGGTCAAATATGTTCTTACAGATATACATTAGATTCATGCGACTTATCGATTTATCGGCCTTTAGGCCGAAATCGGAGTAGTCTCCAAATCAGGCAGTTGTCCTAACGTCGAGGAAAGGTGCCAATAAATAAAGAAAAATGCCAATGGCGGGGCGCTATCATGTGCACCTGTCGATTTTTCAACGAGACCCCATCTAACACGATGCGATGAGGTGTGGAAGAGGCTTCTGTGCCTCCTGAAATACAGGTGATAAAGCTAGTTTAGGAGACTGGGATCCATACAACTATGTGCCTAACTTTTTATCTGAATAAATTATGAATTTATAAATTATTATTATTATAAATTTATTTAGCGACAGCGGCGGCAGCAGTTTGTGATTAGCCTATGGAATGCCTTTAATCTATAGTTTCTTTCTATTTTTATATCTTAAGTTTTGTAAGAATCCTTATTGTATTTGTGTGTATTCTTACAGTGAATAAATGGATTATCTATCGATCTATCTATCTATCTATCTATCTGTCTGTCTATAATATGGATTATTTGCAGAATGACTTAACAATTTATTAAGACAGTCCGCCCAACCAACGTCTTCCGTTAGTTCGAATAATTATGAAAATTATCGGCTTCGTAAAAACTGAAAGTCAGTCATATAAATCGGAATGTTGTGACCTACCCATGATCACTGGGCCAATTCCACATATTATAACGTAATGTCATGTTATTCTTGTCTAAAATAAGTAAAGCAATAAGTAACTGCCTCTAAAATAAGCCTTTTCCATCCTTCCAGTCCCCTCTAAACGACAGAAGAGGGTAATGTGACGATATCGACAGAGTGTCAAATCTGGTTCCGAACATTTCGTATCCAATCCACTTGGACCATGAAAGGAAAGCCGTCGGCATAAAAACCAGTCGACTCTGACACTCGCGCTTTTGAATTACAGCGCAAGTTTTTGGGAGTATGACAAACAGGTGGTTCTTGATAAGATGGTTGTGGAGTAGGCAATGATGCGTTGTGTTTTTGAATAGGCGATAAATATTGAGGGGTTGTATGACGAGGCTGCGTAGAGCCTGGAATTTATTAATATTCGGGAGCTCATCAGTATGCTCAGTGTCATGGCTTTATTCGTATTTTCAAGCTGGGGCTTTTTGTTGGTAATGCAACCGGTGGTGTCTAAGCATTTCACTACACACCACCGTGTGTGAGGGTGATGTGTGTGTATGTGTGTATTTATCTGTAGCACTGTAGCGCTCAAACGGGTGGACAGATTTTTCAAGTTCTGTCGTCGGGATACCCAGCCCTAAGTTTCAAGTTGTACAAAGGGCAAGGAAAGGCGTCGTCGTCGGTTCGTAAGGAAGGGCTTCGGAATCAAGTATTTCCTTCGCCTTGAACAACTACCTCTCCCGAAATGACGTCATGGATCCAGGTTCACGGATGTGATCTTGTTGTAGTCTAGAATCTAAATTCCAACTACGTCACAACAAACACGTGTTTATTATTCGGTGACGACTGACGAGGCAAAGTTCTGTTTCGCAGGGCGTGTAAAACTGTACAACCAGCCTATTTGGCTTATCTACAGATGTCTATCCAAATGTCATAGCGATCGAAATCCCACTGCAATGTATTTTACTGATAGTGCGAACGGGGGATTCCTTTATGGAAATGTTAGAAAATAATTCTGAACAATTTTCACTAACTATATTATTCACGTCTCCATATATTTTTGTCTTGGCGGTCAGCCAGGCCCTCATGCTGCTAAACACATTAGAATTCATTGATGAAAAACTGTCAATTTCTCACGCTAGGTGGCGCAATCGCGATTGTACCGTAGTATGACACGGAAACTGTGTTTTTTTTGTAAACAAAGTTTTGAAACTTTCGAGCCTCAATGCAGTGCTTTTAAATGTAAAAGTAGGGGAATAATTAATTACTATTATAAACCGGTAGCTAAACATGATGTCGAATTCTTTGCATGTTTACCTTTCTACCAGAAGAGCTTTTTTCCAGCTAATGCCGCATTTCTCCTTCGAATCTCAGTTTGAAGCTCACCCACGGTCATCAGAGAATAAATTTTATGGTTCTATATCGTATTAAAAAGCACAAAAATCGAAAACTTATACTTGACACTGACGTAAACAAGGTACATTCACCGAAGCGCCATCTGGGTTTTAGTTTTCAGTTTTCCTCTTAATTGGTAGTCTACTGTCCACATAGTAATTCATTGATCGAATATATGTAGAATGTCATAGAACCACATGGGTATTCTGCTTCACATTGATAGCTATACGGTAGTTGCGCTGTTGTCAAAAAGGTATTCCGCTCCTTATTTTGACGTTTTATTCACCATTTCATTGTCAATTACTTGTCATATGGCCGGGACTCCACCAAAGCGGAGATGAGCGGAGATGTGGAATATTTGTATGGCGCCATGGAAGCGGAGATGTGAGCTGTTTCCATCGCGCATACAAATATTCCACATCTCCGCTTTGGTGGAGTCTCGGCCATATGGCAACAACACCGTAGGAGAGTGTTGTTGACGTGATTGATTGTTGATTTGCTACTCCAGCAGTGCAGGAACTAGTATGGCTGAGTTAGATGAGCAGGCGCAGGGGATATGCACAAAGGCCCCGCTCACAGGTGGGCTAGGCGCAGGCGCTTCAATCCCCTTGAAGAAGAAATAGATACCTCTATGTTCATTTAGGTATAACCTACGACAACTACACCCGTGTAAGGGTAACTTGCTTGATTCGGTGACAGGTGAAGTAACTAGTTTGGAACAACAAGACCTGCAAACTTGACGTCTGTGTAGGGATGTCTTTGATAACTATCCTAAGAAGTGTCGAAGCTAAATTAAGTTCCAACAGTGTAAGGTTGAGAGTTGGATGAGGTTAGGGAATGTACCCTACTACGTGATCCGTTCATGTCTTTAAAATCCCATGCTTGTACAAAATACCAGTCGTATTTGCTCATACTACAGTGGTCACCGCGAGGGGGGAAGGGAGGTCATGAGAGCATGTCTGACATTAGAATTAGGTCTAAGGCCTAAGTCATGACAGACTGTAATTTTGTTATATTTGCTAATTAATAAAGGGAGGGATATTAATTAGATATATATTAGTAACCAGCAGCGGTCTATGCTGTGCGTTTTCTGACAATCACTATCACAGGAAATTTAGTACCTAGATCATAAAGTATAAGCCCCGCAGAATGGTAATGCGGGTAATTTTATGGTTTGCTGGGAGAAATCTCTTTGTACATTGTTTTTCTAACATGTATTTGACGTATGTCTGTTTTGTGGAGTACATTATAGAAATTACGAAAACTAAATTACGAAACGTCTGACATTAATTTGAATGTCTGAATTAAATTACGACATTACGAACTGACTGTCATAAACATTACAGCTGTCCAATTTTGGCATGCGGTGACAGGTGAAACGAGGGTGAAACCTCGGTGAAACTGACGATTTTTACAGGATCATAGCATGATGTTGCGTAGAAGTGACGCCCCCTTGTAAACGTCACTCACACGCCAAATGATCGGTGGACGAGTCTACTATAAGATTATGAGCTTGTTTTATCAAAATCTATCAAATTGCAGGGGCATTATCATTTTATTTGTTCTGACATTTGACAATGCAGTTACTGAGAATATCTAAGTAATTGAATCGTAATTGAATGTTCATAAATATGAAAGCTCACAAGGTAAACTGAATCAGCGCTAGGAAAAGGTAAATTGATGACTCCAATAATTTGTATATCTTCCAAGAAAGGGCATACTTTACCGCCAGCTCCAAAGATTACAAAGGATCTTGATACCGGAAATAACCATCTAGAAAATTCTACAGGAAGCTTCTTCAGTTTTATAGTTCCACTCTAAGACGGCTCAGGAATATTGCGAGACAATACGAAAAGACTTTTCCTTAGAAAATGAAACTGTTATATTTTAATGAAGAAAGAAAATAATTTATATTTGTCTGGGAATTAAAGGAGTAAAGTTACTTGAGCTCCAAAAAGATTGTGATGTCTTAAAAATAAGTTGCTAATAAAAAATTGAGACCAAGATCACTGTGAGTGGTGAGCCGCTGCGAAACTGTCTGGCAGCCGGTCATCGTACATAGGTGGCCTACGTTGAATACAACTAACGTTTGGCGAGCCGCATTCCCCCGCAGGCGCAGTTAATTGGATATGTAGTCTCTGGCTTCTGCGTAAAATATTCCGATATTTTTGAAATTTTATTCTTAGAGTCGTTATCTTGAATACGATTCTCAGGACAACTTTATAAAGTCATAGCCCAAAATTTTACTTATCCTAAAAACTCGAAACATATCATGATATAACATAGCGGTGACAAGGCGTGGTTGATCCCATGCGGAGTGGCTGAGGCACAGTTCTGTCCACATTTTAAAAACTCAATTTTGCATATAGCGCGTTTGTTCTCCGCCTCAGCTATCAAGATGAAGGTTTCATTCTAGGTCAACAAATTCCATCACTATTAGAACGTTCGCATGAACAAGCTGAATTCTTTAACTCATTGGTAGGTCATTACCAAATTCGAAGACGTATCTCCTGTGTGACACGCGAGGCGCTACAATGACGTGGGCGAACCGACAGATTTCGGTGACAGCTTCAACTTGTCGCCTGTAGTCGTCACTCGTGGGCTCACATGTGGCTTATGAAGCCAATATTCCTTTGAATATTCTAGCACGTGCAGGCATCTGAGTTGAACACCCCATTATTGCAGTTATAATGAATTTTCCCAGGTGGTCGGGCTTTTATTTCGTAGCGTTTGGCGTCATTCAAGCGAGCGCTATGTAACGTGACTCCCTTTGGACTAGCTCAGTCTGGTAGTCACGTTCACGAAGGCCTTTTGCGACCTGCAAATGAGCCTAATAAATATACCTAGGTTTGGGGTTTCTATCTGTGGGTGACCTGCCTAAGGACATTGAGATAAAACACCAGGTTAGGAGGTAAGATGTGCTTGTATATTCGAAGCTTAATAACTAATTACAACAAAGTATGTACAAAGCGGCTACTGCTCGGGCCTAACATGCCGATTTTACTGGCGAACGTGTAAGTCTAGCTAATAACGTTGTGACTATGATCTACGGTAAGTTATGAATCTATTTCATGCGATAGTTCTAAATATTTACAGGCTACGGTGAAACTAAAATAACGCGTGACTCGACCTACGAATTTACATATCGAGAACACTATCCAGTGCACGCGCACTGGGTCGGGAATAGCTTCCCTTAAGGGGCTACAGGGCTGACTGGCCCTCTACGGTTCTAATACACTCGATCCCCGCTAGGGCGTATCCGGTGTTGCCCAAACCGCCAGGGATACGAGTTATCTTACGAGCGAATCCGGTAAAAGCCCAAACGGCTGTGCCCTACGAGCTAGGGATAGGAGACAGGAAGGAGTGCGTATACGGTGAAGCCCAAACCGCGGGGGGGTAGGGAAAAGGAAGGGTTGCGTATCCGGTGAAGCCCAAACCGCGGGGGGTTAGTGGAAGGGGTGCGAATCCGGTGAAGCCCAAACCGCGGGAGTTAGTAAGGTTAGATGACAGAGGCCGGAGCGTCTGCCATCTGTGTCCTCCTGCCTAGTGCACGTCCTTATAAGCCGGTCGGCGCGCTCGCCGTTGGTGGGGGTCGCATGGTTGCGACATCGCTCGGTCCGGAGTGGTGGGGCGCGTGTTCGCCGGCGGCGGTGGGGGTCGCGATGTTGCGACATCCTTCGGTTCGGAGTAGTGGGGCGGCTGGCGGTGGTGGCTGCGGGCTGCACGTGCGTCCGGGTGGTGGCGTGCAGTCGCAGCGGCGTAGGCGGCGCCTTCTGGCGGCGGCGGTTGTAACAATCCAGGCTTGATTGTTACATTCCCCCCTTTCTTTTGTAGATTTTTCCCTGCGAAAAATCACCACAATACGTTATCGTGTCCAGATTCACCTTTTATTTCCTAAGGCTTTCCTAAAGTTATATTTTTATTTATTACGTAATTCACAAAAATGTACAATTTCAATTTTCTGGTCGGGGATCGAACTCACACCCTATGTGGTGTCAGTCCGCTGTGTTCCCGCTGAGCTATGATTGCTAGTTTACGACGCTACGAAATGTTCGTACACTATCGAATTAATACTTGCTAGCTGTGGCGGCCTCAAACTTGTTATTGATGCTTAGTCCATACGGGTTATTATTGGGATTACTTTTCCCCGGTACTCGGTATCTCATCTAGCTACCTGCCTACGTACTCCATGATTGTAGGATATAAATAGCCATGATTTGCAATGCAACTTGTTAACGCGGGTTGCTTTTACATTTATGTTTTGTGATTTACTCGCTGCCTCGGAGTGATAGCCGCGACGATGGGCTAGTACCCCGTTGCGTAAATCCATGGACCTTATTATACTATACTTGTTAACTTATTTATATTCTGACGGACTGTTCCTAATTTATTTTATGGCCTTCCTATTATTTACCTATACAATAAAAAAAAGGACGACAACAAAAAAACTAGAAAATCTGAGGGTACTTTTGAATCCCCTTCTTGCTTGTGTTCTCCGAGGGATGTATTCTCGTTCGTTGTTCGAGGGAGTTATTCTCGTTCGGTTTCGGTATTCCGGTATTCGGTATTTTTTTCCTTTCATCAATTTTTATTCTTTCTGATTTACTTTCTCGGTATGTTTTGTTTGTCTTTTGTTAACCTATCTACTTATTTAATTTTTTTTTTTTTTTTTTAGTTGTTAAACTTTTTCAAATCTTTTACATGTGCTGTGTATGTTTTTCTGGACTCCATGTGTTGTAGCTCGAATATGACTGGTGACTTTTCTTCTATTATTTTATACGGTCCGCTAAACTTTGGTGCTAGCTTCGCACAAAAGCTTTTGCCGGCGTCTGACAGGGGGAAATCTCTTTTTAGGTCTAGGCTATTAATTTCTGGCTTCCATACTCTTCTTCTTCCGTTGTAATACGTTTTTTGGTGCTGTGACGCTTTTTTCTGGTTTTCTCGTACTATTGCGTAAATCTCTTCTATTTTTCTTGCTTCTTTTATTTTCGGTGGGGGGTATGCGTCTTTTTCTGATATTTCGTTTATCTTTCTGGAATCTATACAGAATCGGTAGTTGCCGTTTTCTTTTCTTGCTGGTACTATTGGTGAGCTGGATGGGCTACTTGATTTCTCTACGACGCCTTCTTCTAACTTTTTCTTTACGTGTTCATCTATTTTTTCTTGGAGTTTTGGGTTACGTGGGTAATATCTTTGTTTTATGGGTTCCTTGTGTTTTAGTTTTATCTCGTGCTCTGTCCAGTCGGTTCCTTCTGGGGCTTTGTCGCACTTTTCGAACTCGTTCTGTATTATCTCTACTAGTTCTGTTTGTTGTTCCGGCGTTATGGTTTCGTCTTTAAAAACAACTGGTTCTTCTTCCTTTTTGCTCCCTGATTTCGGTTCTGGTTCCGTGTCTTGTTTATTTAGTTTTCCTTTTTCCTCGCAAACTTCTTTCTGGTTTTCTTCTTGGTTGCTCCATGATATATTCATTCCAACTTTGTTCAGGATGTCCATCCCTAGGATAACATGTGGTGCTGTTCGCAGGATTTTCATGTTCTGCGTCATCGTTTTCCCTTTTATCTGCAATGTTACATCCATCGCGTGTGCTATATGGGCGTTTGAACCATCCGCCATCCGGACGTTTGTATGTATTTCTTTCCTTTCGTTTCCGTTTTGCTCGTATTGTTTAGCTATTTGCTCGTTTATGTATGAACTGGTTGAGCCAGTGTCCACTAGTGCGTTGTATACTTTGTCTTGTATTATTACTAATATGAACATTCGGTTATCTCTTCTTTCTTCTATGGTAAACGCCTTTTCTGACGGTTTCCTTGCCGGTTCCTTGCAGCATTTTGTGCTGAATACTCCCATTTTGCCGCACCCGCTGCAAAATATCACTCTTTGGCTTCTACATTCTCCTTTTGCATGTCCTTGCCTCCCGCAGTTCCAACAGCTTGTTTTTGGGTCAAAGTTCCTTAAATATCCTGGTTGCCCTGTTCCTTCTTGATTGTATGTTCGGTCTGTCCGTTCAGTTGTCTGACTAGGTCCTTGTATTCCCGGTTGTTGATCGTTCCAGTTTCTTGATTTTTGCGGCGTGTATACCCCGGTTCTCCCTTCTCTCGTCGGGAAGTTCCTCTCTGTATTTTCTCTTCGGTACCCTGACTGCCTATTTTTCTCCCTTTCCCCTGTCAACGATTCGTAATCCGTGGCTCTTGTTATTAATTCCTTGAGGTTATTTATTTCGCTTCTTTTTATGTATAATTTGTAGTCTACGTGCATGTTCTCGTAAATTCTCTCGAGTACATCTGATGCCGATAGCTTGCCGTATCTTCTGGTTAATGTTTGTATTTCCGTGATGTATTCCACGAACGGTTGTTTGTACCTTTGCTTGTTGGCTATGATTTTGTCGAGTAGGGTTGTGTCATATTTCTTAGGGAAGAAATATAACTTAAAATCTTCTTCAAATTCTTTCCAATCGGTCCAGTTACCATTATTGTTGCGACACCATCGGAGGGCTTGTCCTCGGAAAAGCCGTGGTAATGCGCGTAATAGTTGCTCTGGTGCGATTTCGGTGGTTTGTAGAATTTCTTCTGTTCTCTCTAGGAATTCGACCGGATCATTATGTGTATCGTAGCTGATGTTCCACGATTTTATTTGTTTAAATATATCCATCTTCTTCTCTTCGGTACCCATTTTCTGTTCTGGGGCTTCTGATGGTGTTTTGAAGTCTTTTTCCTTATCTTTTGCTTCGCTCGTCGCGGTTACGGTGGCTTGGGCCTTACTTTTGATATCCTTTACTAGGTTTCTACGAAGTTGTTCGACGTTTAGACCTTCTGTCGGGAGTTGTCGATCTTCGAGTTCTTTTATGAGCTCTGTTTTGCTCAAATCGTACACCCAGGACGACATTCGGTTCGTGGTAATCTGATCTTGTTGTTCAGCTTCAGGTTCTGGTTTGCTTTTTACGGATATTCTGATTTTACGGTACAGCTCTCGGCTGTGGTTATTATTTACGGATATTCTGATTTAACAGTACAGTTCTCGGCTGTTTTTATAATTTACGGATAATCTGATTTTTCGGTATTTCGGTATTTTTTCGGTATTTCTGTTTTCCAGTTGACGGGTGATCTGATTTTATTGGGTTTTGGGGTTAGGACGATATTGATTTCTATCTCGCGCCTATGCCTCAATGTCCCTTTTAGGATCTAAAGGAATTTTTAACGACGACGGGCGTTATCCCTAAATATTCCTAAGTGGGTTTTTAACGTTGGGCGCCAGTGTAACGTGACTCCCTTTGGACTAGCTCAGTCTGGTAGTCACGTTCACGAAGGCCTTTTGCGACCTGCAAATGAGCCTAATAAATATACCTAGGTTTGGGGTTTCTATCTGTGGGTGACCTGCCTAAGGACATTGAGATAAAACACCAGGTTAGGAGGTAAGATGTGCTTGTATATTCGAAGCTTAATAACTAATTACAACAAAGTATGTACAAAGCGGCTACTGCTCGGGCCTAACATGCCGATTTTACTGGCGAACGTGTAAGTCTAGCTAATAACGTTGTGACTATGATCTACGGTAAGTTATGAATCTATTTCATGCGATAGTTCTAAATATTTACAGGCTACGGTGAAACTAAAATAACGCGTGACTCGACCTACGAATTTACATATCGAGAACACTATCCAGTGCACGCGCACTGGGTCGGGAATAGCTTCCCTTAAGGGGCTACAGGGCTGACTGGCCCTCTACGGTTCTAATACACTCGATCCCCGCTAGGGCGTATCCGGTGTTGCCCAAACCGCCAGGGATACGAGTTATCTTACGAGCGAATCCGGTAAAAGCCCAAACGGCTGTGCCCTACGAGCTAGGGATAGGAGACAGGAAGGAGTGCGTATACGGTGAAGCCCAAACCGCGGGGGGGTAGGGAAAAGGAAGGGTTGCGTATCCGGTGAAGCCCAAACCGCGGGGGGTTAGTGGAAGGGGTGCGAATCCGGTGAAGCCCAAACCGCGGGAGTCAGTAAGGTTAGATGACAGAGGCCGGAGCGTCTGCCATCTGTGTCCTCCTGCCTAGTGCACGTCCTTATAAGCCGGTCGGCGCGCTCGCCGTTGGTGGGGGTCGCATGGTTGCGACATCGCTCGGTCCGGAGTGGTGGGGCGCGTGTTCGCCGGCGGCGGTGGGGGTCGCGATGTTGCGACATCCTTCGGTTCGGAGTAGTGGGGCGGCTGGCGGTGGTGGCTGCGGGCTGCACGTGCGTCCGGGTGGTGGCGTGCAGTCGCAGCGGCGTAGGCGGCGCCTTCTGGCGGCGGCGGTTGTAACAATCCAGGCTTGATTGTTACAGCTATAACCACTTCATGGACGCAACGTTTAATGTAATATCTTCCATGCTAACCATTCTTTATTAACGTTGCATCCTCTATACGCCTCAATATCCTTTCTGATTTATGCAGAATGGCAAGACATGCAACCTCAAGACAGATAAGGAAATGACTTTGTAAATTCCGCAACCCTCAGAGAATAATATAGCCGGCTTTTTAGGTTCATTCTGCGTCGTCCGTTGCCTGCGCACTTGTTCATTCTGCGTCGTCCGTTGCCTCCGCACTTGTACATTCTGCGTCGTCCGTTGCCTCCGCACTTGTACATAAAATAGCACAGGAGATGCGTACAGTAACTACAAGAAAAGTATTAGAGATATATAAATAAGGTAAGATTAGCTTAAAAATAAGACTAGTGGCTCTGTGAGCTGTTAGCCTGTTAGACCTGCGAAACTTCATTTTCCCTTTTTATTAAATACTTCATTTTGCGTGACAGCAACCTGCATTTTCTTTCAATGGAGAATGTAAACTGCTGCACTTTGTAAGCTCCGCACTGCATAAAAATCCAACTAAATTGACAAAAAATAATATAAATACCTACTCACAAAATTTCACGAGAATCGCTTGAAAAATGCGACCTGTCGAAGAGAACAGACGAAGAGACGTTGGTACATTGAAATAATGCTGTCGACCAGTTATTAGTTAGAGCTATTTCTATCAAGCGCGAATTCACAGCTCGCTAAGAGTCAAAGAAACTTGATACAGCTGCTAGATATTACTCGATAACAAAAACAAAATAGCCAACCTACTGAAAAATAGCTCATAGTAATGTCGGCAACGGCAATCACCAGCCTAAAATGTGGCCGAGTAGCTACGTGCGTCCATACGTCTATTTTGTTAGGACCCCATTCCCTCGTATGGCTCATACTCGGTACGTGCCCTATTAGCATTCTTTCTACACAGGATTTTTTATACCCGCAATTTCTCCTTCGGGGATATTTTTCGATGAAAAGAAAATTACTGCTCTATTACCGGATAATTTGGGACGTATTTTTTATAGCTCGCTGCAAGAAAAGTGTGCTTTCGCTATAAGCGTCATTATTTTTTTAGTTTTTGGAGGTTTTTCTTCTCTTACATCGGAGGATAATGTTTTTTTATGATGACAGACAGTTATTATTACGGCACTTGGCGCTCGCCTTTTGCGAAAAGGTAAATGATTAAGGACTCAATAAATAAAGAAAAGTAATTTATACATATATGTATAAGTCCTTTGTTATATTCTTAAAATAATTTGTATTTCATTTGTTTACTTAGTTTCACGCAGTTGACATATCGGTCATAGCGTAGAGCGGTTGATTTATACGGGCCTAAGTATTTATTAGAAACTAACAAACGACCAAACTACATAGCTTGTAACCTATACCAACCCATACGTCAATATTGGACGAAGAGCAATATGCTTGAAATCCCTAACAAAGAACCAACGACTGCTGAAAAATGCTCAGAGTTCCTCGAAAATGCACTCACTTCTCCAGTTTTCTTTTTTTTCACGGGCTACTGCGCCGCGCACAGTTTCCGTCCAGCCTAGTAGCTCCCTCCAAATTCCCTTCCCTCCCTTTCCTACACAACACATTCGGTTCGGTCAGTCTCGTTCGAGCCCTTTCGGAGGGTGGTCGTGTCCCTCACTCAAGTTGTGTGCACCAACTTACGTGCTTGAAAAACTTTGTGACATCACCCCCGTGCGATTTGGGAAGCTTTCGACGGTATGGGTTTTTTATATATTTTACGACTTGGAAATAAGTTTGTTTTTTGACGATGTCAATTGATGTTTAAGGAATATTAGGAATATTATTTATTATTAAGTTGTTTTTTTTTTATATTTAATAATAATAATGACTGTTGAGCCATTTATTATTTTAGTGGGGTCTCTATTACATACCTAACCAGTTACTATAGTTGTTTCGTGCGTACGAAACTACCAGGTCCTGCTTAAATGAAAAAAATAGAAATACAGCTACAACCGGTGAGCATGTATGAATTCACTTAAGTTATGATGATGCATATTATGAAAGTGAGATAAGTATAGGTTTCCCAAGATCGTAGCACGTGGAGCTCCTTAGTCACTACTTACCCTTGTTCAGTGAAAAAGGCTGAGCTTGAGCTTTTCCGTAATGTTATATGGATATAGTTATGAGGCTAGAAATAGTAAATGAGTAAAATAATTTGTCCATACAATGCTTCTATTTTCGTCTTTGTATGTAGTATTAGTCAGTTAGTTATGTATGTAGTTGTTTTTAAATAAATAGGGGGCATGAATAGCGAGGTATATCGTTCAGCAGTAAAAAGCAGTAAACATCCTCATTACTCAGTCATTACTGTTAACTTTCCTCAATTATCGAAGTGATAAGTACCTTATTAGGTGCCTAACCTACCTACAAATTGTACACGAGTTAAGACTATATCGTCACTAGACTGGACATCCGCTCTTTGTGTTGGTTAATTTTGTACAGTGGGCTGAACATTACTTGACCGACCGTATTATACACTTGAGTGCGAAGCCGTCGCACTGCAAAAGTATTGAGAGTGAGTGTGGTCGATTTTTTTCGATCTAAATGATGTTTTAAACATTAAGGCTGACTTTGTTTTTACTACGACTTTTTGGTCCCAATTATTTCTCATTACGGCTGACAGTGAACGCCAACTGTCTCGCGACACACTTGACATAGGCATAATTAAGCTTAAAAGTGGTTAGCACGATTAAACAATAATTCACCAAGTTCAAAACTTAAAAAAAACCCGACTTCATCCGATCTTCACGATGATCTTTTACTTAGTCCTGATGTCCGCGTGGAATGCCAATTACGTCTAAGAATACACAATATTACACAAAATAAATGAATATCGGTCCTTACAGCCAGAATTCATCTACACCACAGAAAGGCAAAAATATGTAATTTTGGATACCTGGATGACAGTATTTTCTATGTAGAAACCTAAGTACTGGACCGATTCCTGATTTTCAAAAAATGGGACCAACCTGAAGGTACATTCTTTCATATAAAAAAAGGATTTTTGCAATCGGTTCACAAATAATACCAGTTTCGAGGTAACGCACATTACAAAAAATGATAAAATAAAATATAACACAACCGAATTGATAACCCCTTCCTTTTTTGAAGTCGGTTAAAAAGAAGAAAAAGACTATTATACATATTTTGCTTTTTTAATCTATACTTTGGGCTTAGTTCAGTTCAGACTATAACTTAGACTTTATCTCGAACGAAACAAGTTAAATAAAAGATTTTACAAAACGCAGCTTTTTTCTTATCTAAAGCGCAGTGTTACAGTCATTATCTTAAATAACACAACTTACTTATATGTTAATGTATATATCTAATGAAATAATGAGCTCAATGACTGCTACTTGAATAAAGTTCCCACAGACTTCAAATGAAAGTTCCGCTTTTTACACGGTATAATAGAGGGACAGTAAGCGACTTTGAGGTCCCGTCAAAGTTTGAGTGGTCGTTTGTGTAACTGTAGATCCCGGCCTACACGTAACAAATTTAATTAGGTAACTTAGGTTACTGAAGTATTGGTACCTAAACAAACACTACGCCACTAAATAATTTCCAAACGGAAACTCATCGCTTAGCATTATTTAGGTAAATAGGTAGCTAATCTAGGCCAAAAAGCGATCACGTAGTTGTAAATACTAGCCTAACAGAGGCCTCGGAACTCCTGCTTGACCTAAAATACTACTACTTAAAGGTTGGCCTTATCTTTGAGCTTTTCGCTCTTAGAAATACTGTAATATTTTTTCAGCATTATTTTGTTACTCGTTTTCTTATAAAAGTTACTTACCTCTTTTTGTAAAATTAAATGATGCTAGATCAACAGGAAGTGACGTATATTTTGGTTGGTTTGGTCGGTTTTGATTCCTCTGTGAGTATCAACTTTAGCAAATATTGTGGCCAAGGAGGCTGAGAATTTTGATTGTGTTAGTCTAGAATTTCTTCCAGGACAAAGATTTTATCATATAAGCTTCCTTATTTCCTTATATAGTACGCAATCTTAGTAGAAATCCGGAAAGTGCGAGTCGTACTCACGCGCGAAGGGTTCCGCAGCAACGTACAAGAAACAAGTGCCTGACATTTATTACGAGAAATCTTCAATCTTTATCTCGTAATTTTGAAAGAAAATTCTATCGGAATCCCTGGCAAATTGACGTTTTAAGTTAATTATAATATCTAGGCACTAAGAGAATGCGATCCTCATGTGTCACATGTAAGTTAGGTTTATGTTTACAGAACTTTATTCTCATAAGAAATTACATTTCCCTTAAAATTAAATATGCTTAAAAAGATATGCGATATGTTTGGGATGCAAACCGCTTTGAGGGAGTGAGATAGAGTGAAAAGTAGCGCGGGACAGACAGGGACATAGACATGTGTCAGGATCGCATTCTCACAGCAGAGCGGCCAGAGTAAAGTTTACCATTAAAGTTTGACCGATCAGAGCGCGATCTTTTGAACGAGCGAGCGAAGCGTTTTCTTTTCAGGATTGGGCAAAGCTTTCGTATGTCTGTCTGTCTGTCTGTATGTTCTACAGTACATCGCATTTCTTAACCGATCGTGAAATTTTGTGAGCAGGTTGGATAATTAAATAGTATTTTTTTCGATTCAGTTTTTGTTTTTTTTTTCAATGGCGGAGATATGGGGTTTTGAAATGTAAAAAATCGCTATAACTCAAATGGCTAGACAGATATTAACAAATGAGGTGTCGTTGGATTTGTATAGACCGTGAGAGTGACACCGATTACATAATTTTAGTGAAAAGTGTATAGGTTGTATTTTAGATAGCAAAATGTAGTTTACAAAGTTATTGGTGCGGCTACTTTCATACTCCATGTACGTAACCAAGTAAATTCATAAGTGTGTATATAGTAGCGAAAGAAAATACAGTCGGGTTATTTGTTTTTATAAAAATTCCATCTGTTCATCCGATAAACTTCAAGCACGATATGAGCGGTAAGAAGATGGAAAATAATGAAAAAATAAAACTGTAATTCCTGGTGTCGCTCGCGAGGTCTACAGCTCACAGAGCCACTACTAATTAACAATTTTATGACTATCGATTAGCCTAAGTTCACCGTTCGTCAATCCGGAAGTAATCGTGAAATGCCAGCAGAATCGAGCTACAGGGCTCATATGATCCTTCTGACAGATCTATTTCACACGATGGATATGTCCTCGCAAATACTCACTCACGGGTACCCGTTAGATGGGGATGACAAATGCTGATCGGAAGGGCAACAGTCGCCGGAGACCTGTTAGTCCGAAGCGGGCCATCTATCACGGACATGTTGTGACTACGGAATGAGTGGGACCTAGTGGGACAGGGGCCGGCTGTATTTATATGCATAGAGTTGGAAACTTGGATTGTGCTTACATTGAAGTCCCAATACCCAGATTCATATAGCGTTTCACTGTTAACCGATGCTTTTCTTGATGTACAAGCGGCATTTTGTAACCTCCTGTGTGATAGGCGGTAGATGGCGTGGTAAAGAAGAGACCTTTAACCAACATTAAAATAAACATCCGTCGTACATTGTTTTTTCCATAGGCTATAGATATTCCCATTGTTAACACCCATACAAACTTTAGAAACAGGAATAAATGAAAGTATAATACCATAAGAGAAAGTAGTTTCATTTTGAGAGTATAGATGGAACGGGAAATAGGTTGAACAAGCGGAACTAACGTATTACTGCATATAGGTCACGTGGGTAGTAGACATTGAACGATTTCCATTTTCATTCAAATCTATTCGTGAAAAATCTATTCCAATTCCATTTATGTACGCGGCCAAAAACCGAAAGAGAAAATGTTGCCAAACTTGCTTCCACATACTCATATGAAATTACATTTACAAAAGCAAACGTAGCGCCAAAGTTTTTCCCAAGCTAGGTAGCAGAGGTACAGTTAATGTGTTGGTGTTGTGTAAGACATGAAGGTTTCCGGTAGATGGTTCCTATTTAGAACGCATAAAGTACCTTATAAGTTGCATTTTACCGGCTAAAATATAAGTGATACGTGCGTGACATTGCCTGCGATTCGGAAGGCGACATGAACTAAACCAGTCAAACTTTTAAAAATGTGAGTTTGAAAATGGAATCTGTGGCCACCGTGCAAGAGCTGTCGGATTGAAGATTGACAGTTTAGTGCCTTAGTTTCGTGGTTTTGACACCTCCCTAACCGCCCCCAATGTATAGTATTGTTCAATACTATCACAAATGTCTAGTTTTTGCCTACAAATAGACGCAAAGAAATACTGAATGAAAGAAATGCTGCTTAAATAAATGTATCTAACAATACAAATTATTTAAAAAATAACCGGCCAATTGCGAGTCGGACTCGCGCACGAAGGGTTCCGTGCCATTATCTATAAAAAACCGCAAAAAAAATGTATGGAAGCCCCCCCTAAATATTTATTTAATTTAAATTTAATTATTTATTTAAAATAATAATATACTCAATATATTGTAAACATTTTAAGCGTCTACCTGCTACCATTATCAATATCGAGCAAAAATGAGCAAAAAAATCACGTTTGTTGTATGGGAGCCCCCCTTAATATTAAATTTCTTTTGATTTTTAGTATTTGTTGTTATAGCGGCAACAGAAATACATCATCTGTGAAAATTTCAACTGTCTAGCTACCACGGTTCATGAGATACAGCCTGGTGACAGACGGACGGACGGACGGACAGACGGACAGCGAAGTCTCAGTAATACTACCCTAAAAAAAGTGTCATCTACAAGATGTAAATGAATTAACGCAAGCAACTGAGCAACTTTCACTATGAAACCGATTTGATCAGAGGAACTTATCTGTTATCCTACTCTTGAGAAACCCGGGATTACACGAGTATTACATTTTATTAGAACTGTCCTCAGCGTCTCTACGGCGAGTTGCTGAAAGTTAGTTTAGTTTCAGACAGATTTTAATAAAATATGGTGATCTTTTTACATGCTGCTTTATGAGAAAAGAGAGGTACTCCAAACTTCCTCCAAGCAGTATGATCCATATGACCTATTTCTTGTGAATTAAAATATATTTTTGCGGGGCCGGATTAAACTAATCTCTAGCTAGGTAATCTTTTCTTTTCATCGTCTTATTCTAAAGAGAAACATTTTAATCCCCAAAAGGTACTGGTGTTGCAGAAGCTGCCAAAGCGCAGAGTTTATAATATAAAAAAGGACATGGTCTGCTTAAATTACTACCAAGATGCTGTTGAGAAATAAAATTATTATGTAATAAAATTATTATCTCTGAATAGAGAGTTCAGAATTATTTCCCCAGCAACCCCAACAAGTCTACACCACTGTTAGTTGCTATTCTACAACAAATTTTACGGCGTTTCGTGAACAAGAGATTTCCTTTGGCAGGATTGATTTAGGCCACTATTATAATATGTAAAATAGGTATAAAACTCATAGAAAGTATTTTTTTTCAAACACATCGCCCCAAGTGTTTGTTTATAGTGAGCTGAAACCGATTTGGAGTTTTATGTTGTTTTGTCTTGATATTGTTGTTGATTTATTGTTTGTTTATTTTCTGTAACTAAATATAACTAAGATCATTTTAATTTCATTTCGCAAATTATGTTTGATTCATGCCGTAAGTTTCGTTGCTTTCCGGTTCTAATAAGCTTTAACTCAGCAATCCTCTTGGTACCTACCTTCGTTTGAGAGTCCGACTCACACTTGACCATTTTTGTTTACGTCAAATCACAGATACTATAATATTAGGGGTGTTAAAATGTATCATATATGTATTTTATTGTTTTGTTTTGTTACTTTATTTGTTTTTGTTATAATTTGTTTTTTTTTTCTCTCTTTTCCTTTACGGTTACGGTCTGAAAACCAGCGCTTTGAGATAGAACATGTTTGTGCTACTCACAGCAAACGCTGAGACCGTCCCTTTTTTGTCTTTTTAAACTAACGTACCCTATTTAACTGTACTTTTTATGTACATTTTTTAAGGCAAAATAAACTATTTCTATTCTATTCTATTCTATTCTATTCTATTCTATTCTATTCTATTCTATTCTATTCTATTCTATTCTATTCTATTCTATTCTATTCTATTCTATTCTATTCTATTCTATTCTATTCTATTCTATTCTATTCTATTCTATTCTATTCTATTCTATTCTATTCTATTCTATTCTATTCTATTCTATTCTATTCTATTCTATTCTATTCTATTCTATTCTATTCTATTCTATTCTATTCTATTCTATTCTATTCTATTCTATTCTATTCTATTCTATTCTATTCTATTCTATTCTATTCTATTCTATTCTATTCTATTCTATTCTATTCTATTCTATTCTATTCTATTCTATTCCATTCCATTCCATTCCATTCCATTCCATTCCATTCCATTCCATTCCATTCCATTCCATTCCATTCCATTCTATTCTATTCTATTCTATTCTATTCTATTCTATTCTATATAGGTATATAATAAGCGTTGCTTTTACTACTTTTGTAGGGTTCCGTACCCGAAGGGTGCCAAACGGGACCCTATTACTGAGACTTCGCTGTCTGTCCGTCCGTCCGTCCGTCCGTCTATCTGTCACCAGGCTGTATCTCATGAACCGTGGTAGCTAGACAGTTGAAATTTTCACAGATGATGTATTTCTGTTGCCGCTATAACAACAAAAACTAAAAATCAAAAGAAATTTAATATTAAGGGGGGCTCCCATACAACAAACGTTTTTGCTAATTTTTGCTCGATATTGATAATGGTAGCAGGTAGACGCTTAAAATATTCGCAATATATTGAGTATATTATTTACTCAAAAAACAAATAATTAAATTAAAATTTAATTAATATTTAGGGGGGGCTCCCATACATTTTTAAATTTTTTGCGGTTTTTTATAGATAATGGTACGGAACCCTTCTTGAGCGAGTCCGACTCGCACTTGGCCGGTTATTTACAAGTTTCGTTTTAATGTATCACATAACAAGCTGTTGTTTTTGTTGTTGCAGCTGTTTAATTGCAGTTGTCAAACAAAATGTACGGCTTTGGAGATGTCAAAAGTAAAATGATTCGTTGTGTAGACTGTAATTTGTGATATTCGACACACTTGTCAGCCGATTATTCATTTATGAGCACAGTTTATCGACTTTACCATACGAGATAATAATGTTACTCACGGCGACAATCGTGAAATAATTCCCTATAAATACCGTCACGTGGATTCCTGTGTAATTAAAATATGAATATTTATAGGGCAAAATATGCCGCCTGGCCGAATATTAAAATATCGATATAAAAGACCTAATAACATTTTAGTCGGCAAATTAGCATTTTAAGCTTTATTGCTAGTATAGTTTTATTGCGTTCCAATCGAGTTCCGAACGGAAAATGGTTTAATATTTTGGACCCTAACGAGCACTAAAATAAAAATATCATTGAACTTTTACTTCTCTCATCCATGTTATGCCGCCGGCTATTTCATTGTATACTCCATTACACTTAAAATAATTTTACAATTTTCTGAGAGTTCATAAATTTAATTTAAAAACGAGAGTTGTAATGTATTCGTTTGTCTGGCCGGGAAAATACCCAAAAGACAGAAGTTTATGAAAAATAGGTATCGTTTAGGCGTCATTCCAAACGTTCTACATTCTCAAAAGCAGGCCTTATTTAAAGTTTTTACAAAATTCCCTTACAGAAAAACCTTTAGCATACCATTCCAAAGCGAATAACTTAACAAAACAAAGACAAATAAAGAGAAACCCAGTGGGAACACTTGCAAGCAGGAAAATGGTAGAATTTCTAAACCCCCAGTTCTTTCGAAGAAAAAGTAAAATTTTTATGAATTTGTGTTGTCGCTGCTCTGGAAAACTTTTTTTGGCTTCACGTGGAGGTTTCTGGTAGCTTAGAACCTGCTTAGAACTAAAGGCTTGGAACTACACATAAAGGAACTTGGATTATTGCTCCTTTCGCTTCATGGCAATTCAAGAAGTGGAAAGTAAAGTTATACTTACTAAACTTAGGCTGGATTTCACCAACAAAAAGTTATACGAGATTAACTAACTATTCCGGGGATAACTTGTATGACAAATGACAGTTCAAAATGAGGTGATCTGATCTAGGTGTCACTGTGTCTATGAAAAAGTAGAAGATACTCTTTCGTTCGTAAAATCCAGCCTTAATGTACCAAAATAAAAACAGCCAAGTGCGACTCAGACTCGCGCACGAGGGTTCCGTACCATTATCTGACAGCCTGGTGACAGACGGACGGACACACAGACGGACGGACAGCGGATAGGCTTAGTAATAGGGTCCCGTTTAGAAAAAGACTTATCGAACTCAGGCGAACAGAACTCACTCAACAGAACTCACAAGTCTCACAACGTATCTATGGTGTCGTATATGTAAAGGCATAGACAATTAATTAATTATTTGTCGATGGTAAAGGTATTAATTTGAAAGATATTCTTCGAATCAATACTTAAATTATAGTATCGCAAGACGATGCCAACATAGGCTATACGAGTATGCACCTCATAGATTAAAATATACATACCGAAAATATCAAAATGTTACATAACACACCCAAACCGAAATAAAAAAGTAGAATAATTCGATATTTAAAATAACATTTTTCCACTGCTCACAGCAAAAGCAGTTTTTATTAGAATAATTAACTGAACATATTGTTAGAAATATGGACACGGTGTTTTTAGTCACGCCACCGCCTTGCCCACACATTGTATGTATGAACCTATATTGTACTATTTGTGCCCCGCGGTTGAGGGGAAGTTTCAAAACAAACATGTGACGGGAAACAACTGGCCACATTAAATACTCTGATTAAAAGTATAAATTATATGCTAATTATTGTTTTAGCGGGCTTTCGTTAGCTGAATTCTCCTTTCATGGATTTTACTTTACCTTCTGTGACCTTGATCTGATCTGAACCCGATTCTTGGCTTGGAAGGCAGAGCCAAGTGATTTGTAAAGATAATTTCTACTTTTGGCTAAGTAAGACTGACTGAACACACCTTGAGGGGTAGTTTTCAGGCAATTCGGCATAAAGCTACTGAGAAAATCATGCCAGAAACAAGTAATAGTGAGAACCAGTAAAAACCAGTGTACCTCCTGACAGAATCTCAAGAACGATGCCTCTCATGTCTTTGTCGAGTTTTAATTAAAACTAGCATTTTACCCAGTAAACCTACTCGTAATATCAGTGGAATGCTCAGTACAACGCAGCTAAGGTATTTATGCTGCTAGCTTAATTAGTTTCGAAGAACTACGAGCAAGTATAATGAAATGATTGAAACTTTCATTTACAAAGCACTCGATCACAACAATGTTGCAAAGCTTAAATATTTATTAATAAACGGTATTAGCTGTTTCTTGACAGAGTAATTTATTATGTAATAGTAGTAGGTACCTCCCAAAGAGAATATAATTAATTAATTAATAGTTTTTTAAATTGCACACAAAAACAAATAGAAAGCAAGAAGTAGGTTAGGTACCTAAAACAGCATACAAAGGCGAGCTTCTCGTAATAATATTGCAACTTGTAGTAATAATATTGCAGTTGTAGAAAAGTATTTATACTTTTCATAGCGGCATTTCGGCATGAGGTGGCAGAGGCACAAAAGCCAGCTACTCAGTTATTCAATACTCCATTTTGCGTGACAGGGTTCTAGCCCATTCCGAATTAATAGAATAGGTACACTACAATGAGTTTATAAAAACCTATATCTACGAGTAAGCCCATTGTCCATTACTTCCAGTACAATCTGGGTAATTATTACTTAGGCCTCAATACTCACACATACACATACACATAACATAACATAGTGTTACGCACAGACCATTATGGCCTGTGGCGTTACGCCTTTTTCACATCGGGTGGCAAAGACGCAATTATGCCTTAGCCAGTAATTCAATACTCGGTATTGCCTCAATAAAAGTAGACAGAAATGTACTCCTTTATTTAAAAAAAAATGCACATACCTAATTCGTCACCATAAGCCACCATGCAGTAATAACATGCCAGGCGTATTCCCAGGTGCGAGCACACTTGGCACACGACACGCGGGTAGTTACCCCAGCGTGGGGTAACTGTGGGTTACTGCCCCCGGCTCATTCGGCTTGGCTCGGCTCCGGTGATTTTTCACCAACATTTAACGCTTGTTCACTAATTAATTATATTTCTCACTAATTGGGAAAGAGTTAGAACCATGTCATTTACGCGATGTTTTTAAAATTGGTTTAAATCTAATAAAAAGATAACTTGAAAATTATATTTAAATATATGCCTTGATTCTTTAGGTTTGTATAAGGCACATTCTCTTATTCGTATACGGACAAAGGCTTGTGCCCCTTTTGGGATATTACCTATGTTAAATATTTTAAAGGCTACATGTAAATAGCTTTTGTCTTCACTAGATTAGTCTACAAATAATACGCACACTACAAAAATATAATGCTGGGAGTGTTAGAGTAAATGCAGGCCGATTTGAACTTGTGAAACTTGTTATTTCAAGAAAACCCATGCTACCCTCGACTTGACTCTATACGTATATACGTCTCGGTCTATATACTGTATATGTCTCAGGAAAGGTACCTAGGCGTTTTAGCTACACATATTTAATTATGCGTTATTGAAACATTTCTATGTGCTAGTACTATTAACTATATAAACTCATAAAATTTCAAATCACTGAACCAATGTAAACAGTGAAGTTAACTGCCTATGTCAGAGACAGACAAAAACATACACATGTATCAAATATAAAACACCACTTTTTTGTCAGGATTTAAAAATAATACTTTTTGAATGACTTTTACTTTCCTCTGTTTATTAGATACTGTAGTCAGTTTGACAAGGTTCCATTTTAGTCACACCACACACTTGTATGTTACTATCTCTACCGTACATCGCCACTGGCAGCTGAACTTCATACAGACTATTAATTTTAATAAACGCGCATTTATTTTAATTATATTAAGTTAATGGACCTTAATTAAAATGGAATCTATTATTATAATTAACTCCATTCAGGTTGAGTTGAACTTTGTGGTGTCTATTAATAAATGACTAAAGTTAGAAAGGATGTCAGTAAAATTATTTTTAGAAGAGTTGACAGAATACTATGGTATAGCTTTTAATTACCGATAGGGGCACGATAAAAGACAAATTGAGTTCAAAGTTACTATCGAAATATTTTTTAAGATTTGAGAAGTGATGTAATCTTTAAAAGCAGTTAGTTAGTAGTAACATTTTCGGGTTATTTATTCACAGTAAATCAATTATATGGACATCACTAGTTAATGGTTCCGTATGCGTCCCAGCACTACTTGTCCAAAACGCAACGCAACGAACGCATAAAAAAATAATTTTATCAATCGTAAGTTTTTTAATCAAATTCCAATATTTCCAATTAATCAACCTTTACGAGAATCAACTTTGTATAATTCTGAACAGCGTTCTCTTTGACACAGATTTTAAGAGCTTTATTAGTCCCTTACCATTTGGGCAGCAGCTAACCATTAAAGCTGGACGTTGACTTAGCGACACGCAACGCAGGCAGACAAGGGATTTTTATTGGTGTCTTAGATCCTATAGAACCGCGTCCACCACAACTACACTTTCCAACGATCTTTTGGCTTGTGGTGACAGGTAGAACTAACGCTTTTGACAGATTCGTTGCATAAGGTAGACTGAATTTTTATGAATTTATGAATTTATTTTTATTTTATACTTAAAAAGTTTACACAATCTTAACCTAGTAACAGAATGTACAAATTTTTAGAAAAAAATACGCGTGTAGCACCGTACACGTGTTAGAAGTAAAACTTCTGTAGCTAGATCATTAAGTGGTACCTATACTATACACCTATACCTACCTATACTAAAAGAGATTTAAATTTCCAATTTTGAGATCCAATCTCTGCTTCAAGTTACTTTTAAGTTTCAGACGTCCGATTATTTGAAATTATTTTATACTTGTACTTACTTTTAATACGTCATGTCATTTATTTCCCACCATTCCTTATCTACAATTTGTCGCGCTCGTGGTGATATACTTAACTCATTCAATAGTGTCACTACTATTTGCATCTCGCTCAGATTATATACCATCTGACGTCACGTCTTTAAGCCGTCTCGCTCAAATGTATGCATTGCTTTGCTTGTCTCTGTGCCCAGTCCCTTTATTTAATTGATCGAGTACGTATTTTCAACTATTCCAAGTTAATGTGTACCTGCGGGGCTACCATAAGGCTTGCCACTCACCTCAGTCGCGCAGATAAATGACAAAGAAGATGGCTAAATCAATATATGGACGACTGCCCCAGACATGTACAAAGACTTCTCAACAGCCAATAGCATTTAAATATTCATTCATAAATTTAATTTACTGCGTCTGTATTTAGTTTGTAGAACTTGAAGAAAAAAAAAAAAATATAGGTAAATAACCCTATGACGTAACTCTTATTTAATTTTATTCTTGACATTTCCTTAGTCCGCCATACGACATACCTCGATTTTTATATTTTACTTCAACATTATTGACTGGCATGAAGCATTAACTTTAAAATTACAAAAGCTTATTAAAATCAAAATCGTATAATTTCAACAGTTATAACAACAATTCAACTTTAAAATATGTATTACAAAAATTACATACAAACAAATAAGCGAAACAATAAGCCATTAAACTTATGGCTCTGTAAACTGTAGACCTCGCTTTGGCCGTTTACTACAGATAAACACTAAATAGGTAGGTATAACACGTACTTAGTAGCTAAACTGCTAATTTGTGACTTGAACTGCACTATATAATAAAAAGTGGCTTTAGAACAGTTCTAGGTACCTACTTATTGTTTTCAAGAAGTCTTAATGCAGCCATCCATCACATCGGAATTTGCTTGAAAACTAAATATCACATTTGGATGATTCTAAGTGACTTTATGCGATTACTAGCTGCCCGTTGCGCGACTACGCAGCGCGTTTTAGGTACCTATTCCATAGTTACCGGCCACAAAACGATTCGTTCATCATTTTAGAAATCCATATCGACCCGTATGTGACATTGATGAAACTCTTTTCTTACAAACTGTATGGATCGCATCGCACAGCTGTCAAACATAAGTTCCGGTTCCAACAAAGAGGTTGAACGAAGTAGTTTTTGGTCACGTCACTGGTTTTGTTTGCCCCAGCCAGCGGCGGCGGCGCCATCTTGGCCATACCGGAAATCAAGAACTCGTGGAAGAATGCTTAAAATAATTTTTATTTGTTAACGTTTCATCAGGTTTTTCTCTCACTAATTAACATTCTTTATTGTACGAATGTATTATTATCTTATCTGATTAGTTAAAAACCGTATTGAAAATAGTTGCGGTTTTAAAAGTCTTCAGCCGACCCTGACGTCACCGATTCCAATTTCCGTTACATTTCTTAGCCACTCGTGATAGCACCCGGCTAGTAGCAAGTGAAAAGCAAATATATGAATAACCCACAGTTGAGAGGTTAAATAAATTTTACCCCCGTGCCCCAAGAAGTTTTACTTCAAAAATAAATAAATCATCTGTTTGTGCTAGAGCTAGGTTAGGTTGAGTTCCTAACCTCCTCCCGCATCTGTCACCGGAAACTATTCGCAATGTCAGATCCATAGGAATTCATAGACAACAATCAAAATTGTTGTCGTTGCCGCAGAAGCGTTGCGTGTCGGTTAATGTACGTCCAGTTTATTATAGCTTTACATTGTTTTAATACTTATATCCGTCCCAAAATTCATTTTACATTTTGGGCTTTTGTCACTAAAATTTATGGCCCACCTTGTGGCCGCCGCGGCGCATTGGGAAATGTGCGATTTGTCAATTCCAATCATATTCGATTAAAAGCCATGTCAGGCGTGGAACAGACGCTGAGGCACTTCTGAACTAATAAAAAGTTACCTGCGAAAATTCTAGGTTGAAAAAGAGCTCTTTTACACATGTTTTATTGTCTGCCATCGTCGTCGACTTCTGCCGAGACGCGCACAATATGCTACTTTTCCACGCCATTTTCCCAGGAGTGGGGTAGGCAGAGACTGTCATATTATAAAGCTCAAATTAGTCAATACTCTATTCCATGCCATATAGCATTGTAAAAATTTTGAACTTTTCTTCTTTAAATTTCCAATACTCTAAGGAATTCAGCAATAGAAATGTGAGCAACTTTATTTTTAGTAACTCCGTACATTTCGGGCCTAGCGCTCAGCTGATCTGTATGGTGGAGTGAAAAATAAAGTTGCTCTGATCAAGTCGGTCCCGTAGTGAAAGTTGTTCAGAATGATGTCCCTAATAACCCTCTTTCGGCTTGTACACCCCTTTCTGTTACACCCTGTATATTAACCCTAATTAGAAAGAAGAAAAGATCAAAAAAATCCAATGTTATATGGAATAGAGTATTAAGCTATGTCAAGTCAGTTGTTTTTATCAGAGCCTGCCAGGATGGTCATAAAGCTTCTTTTATCAGATATTCTGTTGGGGCGTCTGCACTACAGGTCGTATTGGCGCTCACCGCACGTACGTTAATGAAGCTATTGTTGAGCCGCGCCCTGCGCCGAGTCGTTCGCGATCATCAATTAACGGTCTGCGGTCCGGGTCAGTTTAATCAGACTGAATAATGCCCTAGCCGGCCTGTAGTGTTTTACAGGGGCGGCAGATTTGGATAATTGCGTGTTTTCGCGCTATTCGCGCTGCTCCCGGAATGGAAGACAACTGTCAAATATGTTGCTCAGCTATCGTGGAGAGAGAGTGAGTTTGTCATTTGTCCAAACACAGGGTAAAGCTTTGGTTTCCTCTTAAAACGGTGGCGTCATGAAGTGGCCGTAATACAGCGGTGGGTGATGGCGGTGAATGACAGTTGTTGTACTGTAAAATGGTTACCGTTAAGGTGTCAATACAAAAACGAAAAGAAAAATATAAACACGTCTGTATGGGGGGTCCTTTAAATCGTAATATCTCTCGTATTTCAGTATTTGTTGTTGTTGCGGCAACAGGTATACACATTCTGTAAAAATTTCAACTTCCTGGCTATTACGGTTCGTTCTCTAGGACCCGCTGACGGACAGACACAGAGACAGACAGACGGACAGCGTGGGCTTAGTAATAGGTTCCCGTTTGGCACCCTTCGGGTATGGTACCCTAAAAAGCGTGCTCTGTCTTTCACTGTATCGCGCGTCACGACCCCCCGCGGCAGCAGGCTGCAATTTCGAAACCAAGTTGTAATTTTACTAATTTAAACGCGACAATCTCTCATCATATCTCATTTCTATACCGGATTACAAATTAAGTTCGTGCGTTCGTTTCGTTGAGTTTGAGATGGCGGTTGCGCATCCGGCCCAAATAACTCTGAATGTTTTCCCAAATCTTTACCATATTCTCTACGCAAGCATAAACTCCAGTTGTTACATTGGAACTATTACGCAGGAAGTGCTGTGTTACATTTCATTACGTCACTTGTTATTACTTGACTAATAAACTGGTAACGAACGACTGAGCCTAAACGCTTTACTAAGCTAAGCAACCCTTTGTTTGACAATATCAGTAAGGTTTCTCCGTCGATTTAGGCGGGCAGCAAACCTTTAGAAAACTTGTGTATAGCACAGATTAATAAAGATGTGTTTAGTATAAAACAAAGTCACTTCCTGCTGTCTGTGCCTGTGTATGCTCTTTAAAACTCCACAACGGATGCGTTTTTAGGGTACTGTACCCGAAGGGTGCCAAACGGGACCCTATTACTGAGACTTCGCTGTCCGTCTGTCCGTCCGTCCGTCCGTCCGTCCGTCCTGTCTGTCACCGGGTCCGTCTGCACGAACCGTAATAGCTAGAAAGCTGAAATTTTCACAGAATGTGTATATCTGTTGCCACACCAACCACAAATACTGAAATACGAGAGATATTGCAAATTAAAGGGGGCCCCGATACAAGAGACGTGTTTAGATACACTTACGCATTTCAAAATGGAGATCTTGACTGAAACTGTTTATTTATTGTCATAGCAACCATGTCATAGACACATATACTACACATTTAATATGATAGCATATTTCGCGTCAACCCACATGGTTGTGGTTAGCCGGTGCGGTATGATGTAGACTCTCAATCCGGAGGTCGTCGGTTCAAATCTCGTGAAGGCATAAACTTTTTAAATTTTCTTTTTGTTTATTTTTTATTGTTTTGAGTGCTTTTGATTTGTTGTACGATGGTACGGTACCCTTCGTGTGCGATACCGACCCGCACTTAACCGATTTTTTTAATAGATAGAGTGATTCAAGAGGAAGTTTATATGTATAATACATGCATAATATGTATAGCGCACCGTGCATTGCACCCGTGCGAAGCCGGGGCGGGTCGCTAGTTCAAAATAATAGGGAGAGAAATAAGTTTTCCAAAAAACGTCACTCACATCACAACACTATTTGTCTAGTGTTGCAGTTTTCAAATATGGTTAGGTTAGTGTAGGTGTCTGCAGAATCGTCCAAAATTACAACTCTACCTTTGTATACTCTTGTCATGCGGCAGGCATTAGTTTGCATCATCACTACTTTCGAACACTTATGGCCTGTTCTAAGAAGTCCCGATAAGCTTAATGTTACAGATCCATCAGTCATTTACAAACAACATGTATCGAGGCATCAGTCACCTGAGTGAGAGTTGACAATAAGAGTGACGTATGAAATTTAAAATCAGGGAGGGGATTTATTTATGTATGCGATCACCCTTTTAAACACACAAGGCTATGTCATATTATTTAATCACACAATAGTTTATGTCTGGTAGCGCAGACTCAATTTAATTTGCTTAATCACGGGTTGTAAACTAATTTGATAGTTGAAACAGGCGTTAACTATATGTTACATTTAACACTTTATTATAGAATTATAGATACACTTGGCTCTGCCAACGCTCCAACGTGGAAGGTGCGGTCTCCCCTAACACAGGTTTTTTGTAAACTTTTACCAGGGGAGTCCTACTATTTGTGTTAAAATTTGACTTGAATAAACGAATTTTGAATTTTGAATAGTAATAATGAAAATGATAAATGTAGCGCATCAATGTCCCCACCGAGGGGCACGGGCACGGATTAGAGTAAGATGGAGTCATACTCCACTAAGCTAAGCTAAGGAGCGATGTCGGGCTAAGTGGCCACAAACTGTCGACCAAGTTATCAAGCTGCCCTATTAGGTCATCGCACAGCTTGCAACTACTGCCATCCGACAGCTTTTTTGTAGTGTTTCGGAGAATGTTTATATTTATTGCACTTATCAGAAAATACTCAAACAATACAGAAAACATATGAACATAAAGGCAAGCAAAATGCAGAATGAAGGAGAAGAAGAAAGAAGAAGAAAAGAAGAATGAAGAATGAAGATTGTTATGTATACCTACTATAATGTCCCCAAAAATTGACACGATCAGCACCACACCTAGAAACCGTTTCACTTTTTAACCGACTTCCCAAAGGAGGAGGTTTACAATTCGTCCGGATGTTTTTTTTTATTTTATTTATTTTATGTATGTGCCTCGATAGCGCCTAAAAGGATGGACCGATTTGGAAAATTATTTTTTTGTTTGAAAGGGTTTACCTTCCCATTGGTCCCATTGACACCAGGTCAGGATCTGATTATGGGATCCTGGATAAATCAAGGGAACTCTTCAAATATTATAGGCAGACCTATAGTGATTTTTGTGTTTTTCATAATAACTCGTGCAAATGCACATGGTAAGCATAATATTGTGATGCGGAACTGCTGATGAAGACCACATATGGCCACCAGATCTGCTCAATACTAGGTACAAATACAATGCGTGGCTGACGGGCAGGCAACGCATAGCCTAAACCGGTGGACCTAGAGCCATGAAACTTTGTACAGGGGTTCCTTAGTAGCGTGGGGTAGCACTGATATGAGATTTGACAAAATACAGTTAGTATTAAACTCAATCTAATCAAATAAGGTTTGTGGAAGTCGGTTTTTTCTAAAGTTTACTTTTTGTTTCACTTTTCGCAATTTCACTTTGCATAGAGTCCATTCAGCATACAAGCGTCACGTCTTGTCCCGTTCGGGGTTGCAGACCCACAATTGAAGGGTAATTACACATGCATAAAATATACAAACAACACACACAAAGTTTTTTAGGGTTCCGTACCCGAAGGGTGCCAAACGGGACCCTATTACTGAGACTTCGCTGTCCGTCCGTCCGTCCGTCTGTCTGTCACCAGGCTGTATCTCATGAACCGTGGTAGCTAGACAGTTGAAATTTTCACAGATAATGTATTTCTGTTGCAGCTATAACAACAAATACTAAAAATTAAAAGAAATTTTATATTAAGGGGGGATTCCATACAACAAACGTGACTTTTTTTGCTCATTTTTGCTTGATATCTATAATGGTAGCAGGTAGACGCTTAAAATGTTCACAATATATTGAGTATATTATTAACTTAAAAAATAAATAATTAAATAAAAATTTAATTAATATTTAGGGGGGCTCCCATACAACATATTATTATTTTTAGGTTTTTTATATAAATAGTACGGAACCCTTTGTGCGCGAGTCCGACTCGCACTTGGCCGGTTATTTTTCAATTGTGCCCTCTGTTAGCATGTTATTCAATAAAGCAATAAAGTATAGTTCTACAATAGAGTATTGAAGTCGATAATTATTTCCCAACCTATATTCGCGTGCTATGTAATTTATTTCATTCCTTGATAGGTACCCCTATTCGATGCATTCGTATAATTGCATGGTGTAATTTTACAATTACGACCTAAGAAATAGCCACTTTAGTCGTCATTTACAACCTGAAAGCCTAATATAATTATTAGTAACCGAGCAATTTCTTTGGAATACCGCAGTAGTGAAGTCGCATAGGCAATAAAAATGTCGTATCGGTCGTATTTCAAGAATATTATGTTTTATTTCAGCTCTCTATTTTATTTTCCATATCGTCGATTTGTTAAAACAGTTTTTTTTGTATATTGCATACTTATGGTTGCATTCGCAAATTGGGGTAGACAGAGATTATCAGAGATGCAAGATCAAGAGTTATATTTAAAGACGTGAGATGCGTCTACAAGGCTCCGGCCTTCCACTAAATAATGGCAACCGAATTGATAACCCCCTCCTTTTTTGAAGTCGGTTTAAAAGTTCAATGAGCGGAAGCGGAGCCAGGGAGCTGAGCGGACCGGGCTGCATACTGCTCTTTCTCAGTGCAAGCACTTAAATGCAGTCCGCCATTGCGAGCTAAGCGGACTCCGTACGGAGTGGAAGGCCGTCATAAAACAGGATAAAACGCAAATATCGGGTTCGATGATTCATACTGCAGTTATCATACTTAGCTAATTGCTAACATTACTATAACTAGAGCAAGACCTAGCTTCAATTGTGCTAGAGAGGTGAAAAAATGGCACTTCCCTCACATTAATTATATTTGAAAACAAATTGCCGAGGAAGGAAAAAGGAATTATTTTTCAACTACTTACACTTTACTTCGTCGCTAATAGCACCGCAATTATTCGTGTAGTGAGTTACTTGGCTATTTGAATACTGTTGCGTGAACGTTATGTATACTATGCCTTTGTTGTGGCCTCTGAGGATTGTTTGAGGTAGGTATACGTATTTTTTTATTGCTAAAAGATCACACGAACATCACACTATTCCGATCAGGATTTTTATCCTGTAACATCGTCCTTTGGTCTTTGATTACACCTTCGGGGCCGTAAGATAAAAACCATGTGTATGCTTCGAAGTTTGAATTAACGAATGACTTGGTACACTACACCCATATAAAATATCCCCCGTCTTGGATGTTTACATGATTGTGATGTCGTTGTTTCTGGTTCCCACGACACAGGGCATCCTAGGGAAGCAATGTATGTGCGAGAGATACTTCCAGAATCGTAGCAAATAGAGATCTTTAGCGTAAGCATATTTCATTTTCTTGATGCCCTATGCCTCTTCCACTTTGCAACTTTCATTCAATTCCTTAAAACATATGTCAAATCCCATACACTTTTCTCTTTAGTGTTAATCGAGTTTATCTTTCAACAACCTCTTGTTTTCAAAGGGTTTGTTTTAGTTACTACTACGATTAGTTATTGACCCTATTCGCATATCTAGAGCAATGTCTGTATTAGGCAGTGTAGCAATGTTCGTACAAAATATGCACAACTTTATACAACGACTTTCATATTTCTGTGTAACGTTCTGTGTATTTCGTTTATATACACCGTGCATTTTATTATTGGTAAGACGTCTATGTTTTATGTCAGTCTTTGATTGTCAATTCTACCTACTCTGTTTTCTAAACGTAGGGCCACGTCCACGTGCCCTTTTGTTCATGAATTCTCTCCACTGCTGTCATGTACGATGGTGTAAATTTCAGCAATCGTGATCGGAATGTTTCATTCGGTATTTCTTATCTTTTACTTTCTCATTTTATTTACCCTACTTTGATATTTTTGTGAGATTGTAAAAGTTACAATACAGAGGATTTTTATCTACTTCTATTAGAGTCAGGAATATAGAAAGATACATTGACATAGTGAGTATGTTCCAAAAATATTTGAAATCATGCTAAATGCATTAAATGCAAACTCAAAAACTAAATTGTTTGGAGTGTGTAATCTCATGTTTAGGAAACTCGAACTGAAAACACATATTTTACTATTATTGCGCCTCCATACTCTCAGTGGTAATGTTTAACTCAGGTAGGTGGTATTTATGTTCACATAGGTAGATACTATGAGACCAACCCCTTCAATTACGTTGAATTATTGGAAGGAATATTTATCGGTCGAAATTGCTTCACACTGGAAAACGAACCCGATGAAACGATGCTCAAAAAATTCCACCCCTTAATTTTCCATTTTCATGGTAACTACTTAGGAATTTATAAATTCAATATTCCGTCGCTTTTCCGAATCAAAAGCTACAACTCATAATTACATACAGTAGGGTAATGTTGGAACCCTATGGTTAGGCGACAATTACCGAGGTCATTAACCCCGAAACATGCCTGTGCTAGTTAGGCATATATTTTTTTTTAGATAATATAACATTTAGGTAAAACTACTACCCAACCGAGGGGCAAACACCTTCGACCGGATACGACACAAAACCTCTTCGTCCGTACCGCATATCCTGTACGAATTTAATTCCACAATGACTTTCCAAACAACGTGGTCACAAACAAAAACTAATTAGCTGCGTATCCCAACAAACAAGTTAAATTGCTCACTAAAATTTCTTTATTGTCCGGCTTGATAAACGAACCGACTATGTTACCCACTGGGTGCTGATTCTGCTATTTTAACAAACCGAACGCTCGCGCGTCCTATCCTGTCTCTTTGTTTCATCGAACACCTTCCGTCCTAACCGCAGTTTCTACAGTTTATTTCCCAAACATTGTATATTATTGGTCACATCACAACACCCCATCACTCTCAGAAGCACACCGCTTGAACGACCGAACAATGGCGAACTATTGTTATATTTGTCGGCGAACCAGTTAATGCCTTTTCCCTTATGGGGTGCCAGAAGCATAATCGTGCCCTAGTTTAGCCAGTTATCTAATACCTACTGCATTTTGATTTCATCACCGTTAAAACGTCAATTTCTCTTAAGATAAATTATTTATAAATATGATTGGTAGGTAGGTACACGGTCAGCACCATATGCGAAGGCGTGTATTTCCTTCTTTAGCCTGCTAAAGTAAGAAACGTGGAGAAATTTCACGAAGCTACCTTTTTGTCGTCTGCTTATAAAATAACAAAGGACAAATAACAAACCAACAATGATATTGCTTGTATTTCGATGCTGCCAGTAGCATCCAATTTATAACAATTTTCTAACAGTGACAAAGAACCTGACATAACTTTAACCATTTAAACGAAAATAGTTTAGGAAGTGAGAGCACAGTTACAAGCAAGCAAGGGGAGTGGGTCAAGTCATAGTAGAATCGACACCCTGCTCACGTGTCCGTTACGTATGAAAACGTCTGATTAGCCTACAGTGCACCGCAGCCCTTTACATTGAAATAGGGATCCAATTTCTCTACCTATAGGGTCCCTTGTCGCTTGCGGCCTGCGGTCGGCTGGATAGCTTTGAGCGGCACATAATAAGTCTATTCGCTTGCATAGTAATAATATTTTTTATTATGCGGGCGACTGTTTGAGACAGCCTTTGTAACGTGAAGGCGGAGCGAAAAATGTTAAAAAAGTATTTTTTAGTTTAACAGGGTAAAGAAGGAGGTACGTACAGGTCGCGCCAAGTTTTTTGGCACTTGAGTGCCGCGTGGAGGGGATATCCAATCACTTTTTACTATTGTCAATTCAGTTTGAATGGTTTAGAAATTAAAAAGTTCTGAGCACAGTAATATCAATGACACATTTCATACTTGATCCCGCTTGCAAGTTAAAACTTAAAGCTCCAACAGTAATTGTTTTTAATTGGACTCAAGACATCCTCATAAAACATATTTGATCCTATTAACGCGGCGTGGAGCGTTAATTACATTTTATTACACACATGCCGGCGAGACTAAAAGATTGTTTCTGCTATTTGCAGTGAAAACTCAATCGTAGGGGTTGATGTCTCATTTACTAGTCTTGATTCCCGGCAATATTGCCATTTGACCGGCAATATTGCCATAAAATGTATGGGGCAATATTGCCGGTAACGGCACATCTATAATAAATAATAGAGCTTGTACGCTCCGGATATTAGTCCAGTCAAATAAGGAAGCAACCTCGGAATGAGAGATAATATCTAAGCTAAAAACTCGTGCACACCTTTATTTTGGCGTTCTAAAAGTTGTCTCAAAGTCTCGTAAAATCTCGTGTCTGCATCGAAAATGAAGATGTATACTAGTTGAGGTTGACCCTGCGGACTAATAGGACTTAAAATAATAATAAGAGTAATAGAACTATCCAATCCAGTCCTGTAATTGACAGATGTTGCCTAGAATAGTTTATTTCATATGTTGTATGTTTATTTTTTCTTTTGCTGGCTGGATCACTATGTAGAGGCTTAATTATCCAACCACCATTATTCACTTTTCAACCATCACTGAAACTTATCCATGGATCACCAACAGCGCCCTCGGCTTTACGGCCGGATAGAAAACGTTTTAAAAAGTCGCCGAACTGGAAATAGCGGAAAATGTAAAAAAAAGTTCGAATAAAAATTTGTGCCAGTGTGTGCGGGTTGCATAACGTTGACCTAATCAATAGAGGGTAAAATAACTGCAGAAAGTAGTAGCAGAGACAAATATACTCCTTTCGTCGCATTTGGTCCATTACTAGGTTTATGCGCTAATGTTCTACTGGTAGTGGAGAGAGTTCAACAATGACACATTCTGAACTTGCTTACTTTTCTTTTCCAAATATTTGTGATCGGGGTTCTGAATTGACATATCTTAACGATGATGGAAAGTCATTTATTTTACTATACTTTATCACGAAATTGGCAACGTGACATCGTCATCGTGATTTACCAAATGGGAATTTTCTTAAATCTATTAATGATGGCAAGGAGAGACGACGGAAGGTGGACCAAGGCGGTGACAGAGTGGCTACCCAGAACCGCAAAGCGTCCAGTGGGCATACCACTGGCCAGATGGACGGACGATGTCATCACAATAGCTGGCAAGCAATGGCTGCGGGAGGCACAGAGCCGGAGTGGATGGCGTGGTAAAGAGGAGGCCTATACCCACTGGGTATTACCCAGTAATGAGTCAATGTGGGCTGATATGATGATTGACGATCTAGTTTGGTAAGGAATAAGGAATGTTTAAAGTTTAAAGTAAGTGATGGAATAATGGCGTGTCCGTCTACATATATAATAATGTTGTCGTAGTACGCAATCATTTTGGTTTAGCTCTCGTCCTAGAATTTGCAGAAAAATCAAAAACTGGTCCAACTGTGTCATTGTGATTTTTTCATAAAACTTGCATGAGGCTGTACACCGAGTCCTGCCCGACGCGACTGTTGGTTGCATGACGCCAATTACTTGGAAATACTAGTTGTATACCTACCCTGACTTTTACAGGCTGACCCGATTTCTGAGGACTTTTTAACTTTTACTTGCTTATTTGTATGGAAACAGATGAGAAGATTATTTATTTAAATATGAGCATTTGCTTATTAAAGCATGAGCTTTAAACATAGACATGAATAGTTAGTAAATCAATAAATACAATGTCAAAAATTCACAGAATAGCTTCGTCATAGGCGATCAAACTAAAATTTGTAAAGAAATATCGGGCAATAATTAGTTGCCTCCACCAGCCCAGCCCGTTCGGGAAAAGGTGTGATACCTTGCGATAATTTTCGGTTTTCTTATGTTATATTATTATATTCGATATCCTTTAACCCTCAACCTTGTAATGTTATTTTAAGCTCAATAAGTACAGGTTTCCGTACAGTTGAAATGTAATTTCATAACTTTTATGCCGTGCTGTGCAGGTAAATAGAGATGACTTCAAACTATGATTTAGTTTCACAAATCTGATATTCGTTCAAAGTAACGGTCAAGTAAATAAAAATGCTACGAACAATACAGAAAGATGCAGCAATCATTTCATTATCCGGTACAACCTGTTCAACATTCTTATCTCCGATATTGTCCATGACATCTAGGACAAAGCGTTATAACAAAGGACGATATCTAAAAGCCTCTTTCTTTGTTGCAGATTACATCGATGTGAAAGAACAAAAGATGGGACTCAAGTACCTGATCTTAATGATTGCCTTCGCGACCATCGAGATTAACGTAACAGAGAGTCGACAGAGCGATAAACGGAGATGGAAAAACGAAAAAAGTCGATACGTCAACTCAAATTACGTGAACATTTGTGACATTCAAGATCGCGTGTCGAAAGTCCACTGCTACTGCGAAAGTATCAAGATAAAGACGGCAACGCGGGCCGACTGCTGGGTGTTCAATGGCGGTATAGCAGAAGACGATCCTTTCTGGTCCAACTTCTACTCGCAACCGAACCTCGAGCGACTCACGTTCAACGTGCGAGCCGACGGAGGACTCACTTTTATCCCGGCAAAAGTCATCGTCAGAATGGAGCGCCTGCAATATCTCAACATACAATACGCAAACATATACAGCATCACGTCATTCGCGTTCACGAACTCGACAACGCTCCGCGAAATAATGCTACCGAAAAACAAGATCGCAAAATTGGAGCGGATGTCGTTCGCCCATTTGATAATGCTGTCAAACGTCAGCTTAGTGGAAAATCAGATTTCCGAGCTGAAAAGAGACGTGTTTTATGTCCTACCGAATTTGCAGAGGCTACATCTGTCTAAGAATAGTATTAGCGTTCTTCACGAGGGCTGCTTCCAACACCTGAACAATTTAATCAAATTGGACTTGGACAGTAATTTGTTGACGGTCGTAATCAGAGAGAACTTTCAAGGGTTGTCCAACCTAGTTAGTTTGGACATGAGGAGTAATAAATTGACAATGATCGGTGACCTGGCCTTCGCTGAACTGTGGAGCCTCCAGGACCTTTACCTGGATGGTAATGAAATAGAGTTTGTTTCTGAGCGAGGCTTCGGAGGACTGTCGCAGCTCAACAAACTTTCCTTAGCCGATAATAAGTTGTCAAGTTTGGACGGAGGTGTCTTCGACGAACTTGTCAAACTAATGGTGTTGGACTTGAGGAATAATAATTTGGAAACACTGAAGCAGGAGGTGATCGAAAATGTTTTTGATAACATGAAGTCGAGCTACTCCATTATCGCGCTAGATGGTAAGTTGGATAAGATTTGTTTATTCCCTTGTGAAGTTTATAGTTCTGAAACTACCGGTGCTTGCTGGAGGTTTTCCGGCGACGTATTTTATTATGCTACGGTTCTGATTTAGTTAGCCTAGATAACATTTTGACGATTATGAAGATGAAGCCATTATTATTATAAGTATACATTTTAGACCAAAGACAATCAATATAACAGGTGATATTTAATTAGCCGACCATATTTTGGCGTATGATAGTACCCATGATTATAACAACTTTACCCAAAGGAACTATATGCCCCAAAATATGCAGCTAATTAACGTCTGTTTTCAATAACCTATATATCCTCAATCTGCAGATAGATAGGGTCGTCTGACACAAGTTCCATAGCGCAACTGTCTTTGACAGTGACAGTAATGTGAAAATCACGGATAGATTAGCCTATGTAATGAAAATGGACGTTAATGTCATCCTATACATAATTATTGTAAATCTAAGATTTAATAAGGAGCATGTTTTTCTAAAAAGCTTTGCTTTATTGTAATACATTTCTCAGAATTTACCCGATTAAGATAATCGATGAAAACGTCGTGATTATTCAGAGAGAATAATTAATTAGCGAGCTTACTTTCCGGAAACAATCTTGACAGACATTATTCTAACTTATGACGTGATTGATGCTTAGCAAAAGTTCCAAGCAAAAATTATAATTTATGGTTTTCTCATGAATCTGTCGGACTGATACTACTCAAAACAAATAAACCAGCGTAGGTTTTGTACAGAATCTATTTAGAGATATGAATATATAGGTAATGCTTCTTGAAGAGTCAACAGATCCAATGTAATGTAACTTATGAGTAGGTCATATAAATCATTGATGATTTCCAGTCTAGAGTAAAATGGACAACGTAAAACCTACTTAAGTATGCCCGATAATTGGCGAATCTTGTACAGTTCTGACTAAGTATGCCGAGAGGACTGCCACTTGGCATACAAAGTGGCCAGTCCGTATGTTTGGCAAATGCGTGAATCTGCTTTTCGAGCGGATGGTCTAACCAAAACCCAGCTAATTCCCACTATCATGTATGCGGAGGAGGATAACTGCTGAATTAGGTCAAATAAATTTGTTTGTTTATTCATACGAGATTAGATTAAGCCTGATGTTAGCGTAGCTCCTCGTTTGGCTTCGTTTCAAATTTGGTACAAATTCGCTGATAAGGCAATTTTGTGGTGTAGTTGGGTTTGGTATTCTCTTCCTATTAATATTTACTGTTTTAAGAGCATTTTTATAATTCTAGAATCCGAGCTGCAGTTCTAAAGGATATGCAATTATGCAATGCAATATGCAATTCTGCAATGCAATGGCAAAGGAAGCCAAATGCAAGGCGTAACTAGTTTCATTGTCTGCCAGTGCCCAGTACGTACATCTATAACCAAGTGAGTGGTAAAGATGGACACTGCCCGGGGTTAGAAAGGTTCCTCAAAGAATAGTCAGAGATACGAAGTAATGGGAGATGGTGAGAGGGTGAGAGCCTTTGACTAGAACAAAAACGCTCTACGCGTCTTCATAGATCATCTTTTACGGATAAAAATAGCGCAAATACTACGGTATTAAACGTTTTAACGTCCTAACAACCTTAGGACTTTGGCTTTACCTCCCTGTTCTATCCTCTACAAAACAATACCTAAAATTTCGAGTCTAGTCAGCCACCAACTAAATGCAACCACAGCACGATGCCCGGTGAGTCTATAATGCAAGGAAACCAAGTGCAATATTGCATTAACAAATAGAAGCACTATGTCCGTACCCACCTGAGCAAAACCGCATCGCGCACTGCACTGCTCCTATTATACCATAATTTAAACAAAGCCAGAACCTACAGCCTGTTTTCGGGTGAAAATTTACCATCTCTCAACCGCGAAATATGAGCACCATTAAACTGTCACGCTGCAGGAACGACTGTATTTTAAGTTACATCGCCCTGATTTGGCACAGCCCTAATCTGATTAGCATCTTCTGTCCCTTTTGTTTCTGCGGCGTGGTGCGAGACAGCGCTATATTACTCGAGTCAACTGAGTGTGTCAGGGACACGATTAAGGGGCACGGATTACTTCCATTATATTATCCCCCTGATTCATTCTAGAGCCGTTCTCGTGTGGACATTAATCTAGTAATAATGTTGTGGCTTTACGATCAATAACATCTGCTCGAAAGTGGTTGTTATAGTGGTTTTTGTGGGCACGTAAGCAGTTATTGCTTCCGAATGATTTGTGTGGGGTATAACGTTTGGCTTTGACTAGTTTCATGTCGTGCTCGTGATTAAAGTCATATTTAGGAGTAATTTTCGTTTTGGAAATCTGTTATTGAATTCAAAAGTTTCCTTAAGTGGAAAAATACATTTATTATAATTCTGTTGGACAGTCCAACTACTATTGTTACGTTTTTAGCAACTCAGGCTTTTGAGTTTTGTACCTGTAAACTTCTCGATAGCAGGGTGCTGAGCCAGCGGCCAAGCGAAAAATGTTGAATTTAACTTCCATCTGAATTGAAACATGGAACATTTTTTTTAAAGTTCACATCCTTTATGTTACTACGAGTATAACCAGGGTGAAACAATTTCGGTACATAAAAATGGCATGTCTTCACCCACAGGTAACAAGCTGATATGCGACTGCCGCCTCACCTGGGTGCACAGGATTCGGAATGAAACACGAAGCAACCGACTCAAGTCAATCCTCGACCGACTCAGCTGCAACATGGGAACAGAAGCCAACATCATCGGAACCAACAAGCTACTTGAAAACAAAGACTCAAAAAACACAGTACCCAAATCCCCTAAAGACGAGAAGAGTTATGAAGAAAACGAGGACGAGTTTACGGAAGACAGGAACTATGATGAAACTATGCAAGATCAAGACACGGAAGTCAGCAAAACTAAAATAGAATACAAACGAAAGTTGCTTGAGATCCCTACAGAGTTGCTGCCGTGTCCACACAGACTTATACACTCAGCCGAGTCTTATTCGCCGCCCTCCCAAGATGAAGTGAAATACTACAAAACTTCTTCAAGTGTAAGACTCATGCCTCTATCCATTTTGTTATTCACTGCGTTTGCGATTTATTAATGTATTTCCAGAGACTTGGTTCTGAACTGATAAAGTACGTAAGTACAGGTTAAGTTACGTAATTATTAGATATACTTAGCTTCTTTTTACATATTTTGAGATACACCCTTTGACCCTAGAATATGATGTTTTTTCCAGCGATTCTTTAGACGTAAATTCAAACTGGTCAAACTTATTAGAATAACCGGCCAAGTGCGAGTCGGACTCGCGCACGAAGGGTTTTGTGCCATTATCTATAAAAAACCGCAAAAAAAATGTATGGGAGCCCCCCCTAAATATTAATTTAATTTTAATTTAATTATTTATTTTTTTAATAAATAATATACTCAATATATTGTGAACATTTTAAGCGTCTACCTGCTACCATTATCAATATCGAGCAAAAATGATAAAAAAAATCACGTTTGTTGTATGGGAGCCCCCCTTAATATTAAATTTCTTTTGATTTTTAGTATTTGTTGTTATAGCGGGAACAGAAATACATCATCTGTGAAAATTTCAACTGTCTAGCTACCACGGTTCATGAGATACAGCCTGGTGACAGACGGACGGACGGACGGTCGGACGGACGGACGGACGGACAGACGGACAGCGAAGTCTCAGTAATAGGGTTCCGTTTGGCACCTTTCGGGTACGGAACCCTAAAAATGATAAATCTGTTGATAGTATACATACAAACCGTTTTTTTATTATTTCCTAAGTGACACTTCAAGCTTGTAAGATCTCTGTATATATTAGGCGTTAAAATAAAAATAGGATTAATTAGTGTACGTTATTGGTGATGATAAGGTACTAAGGACCTGTTTCAGAATATCCGGATCAGGGAGCACTTATCCAGTGGAGAGCGCATAGATACATTTTCCTTTGAAACACAACTCACCAATTTACGGGCGGCGGGGAGCGAGCTGTGATTGGTTAGCCGCTGCGAAACTGTCTGGCGGCCCGTCATCGGTTGCGTATGCGAACGTTTGTTAAATACAACCACGGAACAGTTTTTTTTTCTATTCCGTGAATACAACAAACTTTTGGTGAGCCGCATTCCCCCGCAGGCGCATTCAATTGGATATATTATAGTCTCTGATCCGGATAAACCATAGGTGACAGATACCCGTAAACTTTTCGTTCACTAACTTTTGTGAGACAGGCCTTAAGTGACTGACAAACGCTTGAACTGATTCTGGATTCGGATATTGCAAATATTAATTTTTTTCTTCGGTTGTTATTAAGAGTTTGTGTGCGTGTTTTATTAAATAATTAAACTTATTGTCTATAATTAATCCTCTCCTAAATTCTGAGTTATATTTAACAACTAAAAATAAATAGACTGTATTGGTATGTATATTTTCCCCGCTGGACCAGTTCCATGTTGTGTCATAATTATCTTTTGCTGTTTAAAGAATTGGTCCCAGTTTGTAGTTAATTAAATATTAATATAAATGGGCCCAAGATTAAATTGAGAAATATCTCTGGGATAATAAAGTAATTGCTTTCAATGTTTGAAACTACTTCGCAAATGTTAACATTTCAATTAGCAACATTGGATGTTGTCTGTATAATTATCATGTAATTAATGTTCATCTTCAATCGTTTTATTACTTTAATGTTTACTAAGTTATTTATTTAAAGACTGAGTTTACCAAAGATTTATTCAAATTGTTTATTTTTATGTAATAAGAAAACTGCACGTGGAAATTCGAGCACGGGTTATTAATTATTTAGGTGGAGTCTCGAATTGTGATAAATATTTCTCATAAATATTTAATTCAAGTCTTGAAAACCTATTTCGCTATTCGTGAAATCTGTAAATAAGAAACTTTATTTGCTGGTAAATATGTATGCAAATGGTTTAATTCCACATCTCAATTAACTTATATAAAAACATCTTTCATGAGAGTCTATACTATAGATAGTCTATCATATTTCCACAACGTGCATTCATGATCACAACTTTTATCACCTTTATTTACCTAGATGTATTCATTGTAAATATCTTGAATAGTGACTTGAAGCACAATAGTCTGTTATCTATTCTGTCTAAGGTGTGAAAATAATAAATTGATACTTTTGTATTTTTTGACACTTATTTCAAGATCCTGCTTATATTGCATTATTGGTTTATTATTCAGCATATAGAGCCTCTCAGCCCACCTATATACTCTATAAAGATAAAGTTACTTAGCGTTAGCAGTTTAATAAACGCCCGACGACATTGATTATGATGGATGATAATTATTATGTCCTCTTCGTCGTATCGAAAACAACTTAAAGCTTTCTTCTTTCGTGTGCTCTGATGTAGCTGGCGAATTGAACAATACAGTACAGTAAAGTAAAGTAAAAAAAATATTTATTGCACTAACAATTTACATTTAGGTAAAAACTTAAAGATAATACGGTCATTTTGCATACGCTAACTTATAAACTAAGAAGTTGCCAGGGGTCTTCACACTAGGTTGGGCCTGTATCGCGAGGAACCAGTTAATATTGAAAATTTTGAAAAATAATTAAATCATTTGAGCACACAGTAATAATTACAATAACAGTAAAAGTACAAAATAAAAAATGCTTGGTTCTTCTATATTGAGATCTAAAGCTAATTACCTGTTAAATAAAAAGATAGTGAAAGTTTTAACGACGTTGTTATAGACATGTGTACTGATGTAGGGATAGAAGCTGGTTGCAAAGGTTTTGACCGAATGTTGGGCCACCTGCTGTTTCTCCGCCCAGTCAGAACTCAAAGCGCCCTCTTTCTCCATCGACGGTTGCCAAATCCAGTTCCCAAGCTTCGTTGACAGCTCGCTCAGAGCCGAAGAAACTTGGCACGGCCTGAGGTTTAGTGATTTTACTAACTTATTCCAGTGACCAGCTACTAGTTTAACCCCAGGCTTACGGCACACGGATGCACCCGAGATGAGTGTGTACGAAGACGGGGTGCATTCCACGCGAAGACTCATTGTGTAATTCTAGAATGAAAATTTTAAAGGTCGAAGGTAAGGAAGGAACAGTGGCACACTTCGTAAGCAAATCTCCTATAGCACCAAAATCAGTTGTCGGACTACTCAAAGTTTCACATACAGATCTGCCAATTTAACTGTGAAATGACATGACGGGTGTTGCTAGTGCCTTTCTAGTATTGTCATAATTATGTGGGAATTGCGTCCGACGTTTCAAAGATTGCGGCCGTAGTTCTGAATTCTGACATTTCACAGATAACATTACAATCTATTATAATCTAACGAAAATAAAATCTATCGATAAATAAACAAGATCGACAGGGTTTAGCATTTATGCTTTTTTTGGTACTTACAAGCCATGAAGGATGGCTTCGCTTCGCTCAGCCCCTTTATCTTTCACCTACCATGACCCGGGCCACTTCGCCCAGACATTCATCATTTCAGCTTATCAACTAACGCATTATATTGTAAGAAGTACGGTACAGTTTACAAATTATCGACAGAGACAGATTACAATCTAACGAATTTTAATTCGTTAGATTGTAATCTAACCGGTTTCACAATTTCACGGTGACATAACTACACTCGAAGTCAAGCTGTAGATGTTTTCGCTCAGGAAATGACAGCTGCAGTATGAGATTTAGTGGCACTTTGTCTGCTCATTCATGGTCCACGCGCAAGGTAGAGAGGTAGTTATAGGATTATAGGAGAAAACCCTTATTTATTAATTCATATTTTAGACCTAAGCATAATGACGAAGGACATACACAAATTACCATTCACACCAGAACAAGACCAATTTAGCACAAACGTAATCCAACTCAGTTGGACCCACAATTGCTCAGGCTTTATGGGGATTACATAGGAACCAACTATTACCGCGCTTGGGTTTAGAAATGTCGGGACAATTTGATGTGGTTTAAGTACTTATATGCTAAAACAGTTTCTTACACTTTGGTTGCCAAGATAAGGTCTTAGAAATAGGCCCACCTACTTAAATGTCCCTCTAAGATTACAGAACGATGCAATAGGTATTGTTAGGAGTTTGGGTCTAGTGTCCGAATACGAACGTGCCGTCGAGGTACAGCCCGGTGTATAAAAGGCGGTGGGAGCGGTGGTGCCGCCATTTTGCCCGCTGCGCTCGCCGAGGAAACGTCAGGCTGTATCTCTGCGTCGTTAGTTTTGATCTTCGGTCACGTGAGCCATTTTGTTATCATTTATTCGAGGGATATTTAGTTCTAAATCAATTAATTTGTATGTGTCTTGCTAGTTCAGGTTAAGGTTGATTTTGTTCCAATAATTGATGAGATTTTAATAAGAATAAACTGTTAGGTTTTCTTTGTATTTCTTTTTTTAATTTTTATCACACTTCTGCCCCTAAAATCAGAAGTGGGATAAAGATCAAGTTATTACTAACTCGCCCACTGAGTAAAGGAACAAAATCTACCTGACTTAAACTTTTTTTTGTAAATTTTGTTTTTGTGCTTGTACAAATGACGCGAAGTAGGTCAAGTTCACGCGGCCGATCGAGGCATCGTTCACAGAATGGCTCGCGTGTCCGACGGGCTAGATCCCGTTCTCGTAGTCGTTTGCGCCGTCAAACGAGATCCATATCTCGTTCTCGTTCCCGAGATACACCGCGCGGTCGTTCGCGCTCCCGTGATTTATTCCGGCGCAGATCGCGACGTCATCGTTCGAGAAGTAATCGAAATCATCGTCGATCCCGTGTAGATTCGCCTTCTCCTGCTAGGCGCCGTGAGCGATCGCGTTCCTACCGTTCTCGTGAACAGTCGCGCTCCCCATCGCGTGATCGCATAAGGAGACAGTACCAGTCCCGTAGTAAATCTCCAAGGCGTAATTACAAATCAAAATCCTCGTTCACGCCGCCTAGACCCATACATTTGACCAATTCTGCAAGTATCCGCCAAAACAAGTCGAGTTTACAACCCTCGCTAACGCCACCGCGGCAAACCATAACTACCACCACTACTGTTAACCAGAATACGGATGCTCGCGGTCCATCTATCGATTCAGCCGCTCGCTGCTCTGAGACATCTACCCTCGCACACGCTATTGTTGAAGCGATCAAATCCGCACAACCTGTCAGATCAAACAAATATTTTGTATCCAATTTTGACCCTACCATCAATAGTATTGACGCGTGGTGTGATGAGGTGGAACGAGCCAGAACCGCGAACGGTTGGAGTGACCATGAGTGTCTATCTCGTGTTGCCTTGTGTCTCAAGGGTGACGCCAAGGTATGGTTAACAGAATGGATCACCAATGATCGTACATGGTCTAATTTTAAGCGGGAATTCAAACCACTCTGTCCCGGTAAGCTGGATTACGCTAATATTCTTTTAGATGCCATGAAAGCTACATCCGATCAGTACACCACGTACGCTGAGTATGCCCGTCGCACTTTGTTACGCTTGAGGATAGTTCAGGGCCTTAGCGACGAGCTGAGAACTCTTATCGTTATTCGTGGGATTGATAGCCCACAAGTTCGCGCCGCGGCTGCCAATGCAGCGTTGACATCCGAGACCTTGGTTTCTTTCTTATCTATTTACGTCAAAAGTAAACTAAATAAGCCTAAACAAGACAATCGTTCTCAGTCCGGACCTAAGAGTAGCTTCCAACGCAAACAGTCAAGGCATCCCGAAATCAAGTGTTTTTCCTGCGGGCAGATGGGTCATTTCGGTCGGGATTGTAAAAACAAAAAAACACAAAATTTTCCGCAGTCAAAAGTTAACACCAATGCAGCTAATTGTTCGTTTTGCAAAAAGCCCGGTCACACTGAGGCGGTCTGTTTTTCCAAAGCACGTTCAGAAACCCGCAACCAACGAAGCGTAAACCTGTGTACCGATCGGACTTTTTGTACTGAGAAAAATAGCGATATTACAACAGCTGTAGTTGAAGGTATTCCCATGGACGTTCTCATTGACAGTGGGGCATTGAACGTATCTTTGATTTCATCAGACGTATTGAAATACCTCCCGTGCCAACCAAAGCATACCCACTGTACATTAAAAGGTATTAGTGATAACGAGATAGTGGCCACGTCATACGTGACTGTTGTAATCGAGTTCAGTAAAATTTCAATCGAGGCTGATTTGATCGTTGTGCCAGCAGCATGCATGAATACTCCGATTATAATTGGCACAGATATACTAAATCGCGATGGCGTGACGTATGTACGAACAAAACACGCGCAGTACCTTACTCGGGACCCAGATTTCCATCTACCAGCAAATATTCACACCATCCAGGCTAACCGCCCTGAGATAAATACACCACTTCTTGGTATAGAGCGTGAGGCTTTAATGTCAGTCATTGGCGAATTTTCAGAATTCCTAATAACCGGCACGGCTGCTAGCACAGTAAAAACCGGCCAAATGGAGATTAAACTAACAAGTCCTACACCAGTAGTTTACAGGCCATATAAGCTTTCCTATCAGGAAAAACTGAAAGTTCGCGAGATGACTAACGACCTTTTAGATAAAGGGATCATAAAAAAATCGCAGTCCGAGTATGCGAGCCCCATCATATTAGTTAAGAAACGAGATGGTTCCGATAGGCTTTGCGTAGATTACAGGGCGCTCAATAGGATAACTGTGAAAGAGAGGTATCCTCTTCCTTTGATTGATGACCAGATTGACCGGCTGGGAAACTTTGAGTACTTTACGAGTCTTGACATGGCTACGGGCTTTCATCAAATCCCTATCAAGGAGGAGTGTATCCGTTTCACAGGTTTTGTGACCCCTGAGGAGCATTTTGAGTACGTTAAAATGCCCTTTGGCCTAGCAAATTCACCGATAGTTTATCAGCGTATAATAAACGACACATTGCGCAGCCATCTAAATGATGGGAACGTATTGGTATATGTTGATGACGTGCTCTTGCTCAGCAATGCTATAGCTGATGGCCTTGAATTGCTGCGCAAAGTATTGTTCACCCTCACCTCAGCTGGATTTTCAATAAATCTCCGCAAATGTTCATTCCTCACGACAGAGATCGAATATTTAGGCAGGGTTATAAGTAGGGGTCAGGTAAAGCCGAGCCCTCGGAAGGTAGAAGCCCTCACCAACACTTCACCACCAACTACTGTGAAGCAAGTTCGCCAATTTCTCGGACTTGCTGGTTACTTCAGGCGCTACATACAGGGTTATGCCATCAAAACTGCCTGTATCGCTCATCTAACTAGAAAAGGGACAGACTTTAACTGGGGACCCGAACAGGAGCAGGTGCGTCAAGACCTAATCCAACAGCTGACGAGCGAGCCGGTACTTTGTATTTTCGACCCCCAGTTCCCTACGGAAGTGCATACGGACGCGAGTAGTGCAGGATATGGGGCTGTACTTCTGCAGACCCGCCCAGATGGTAAAAAACACGCTGTGGCCTATTTCAGCAAGGTAACTCAGGGCGCTGAAAGCAAATATCACTCCTACGAGCTTGAAACGCTTGCGGTGGTGAAAGCCCTTCAACATTTCCGCCATTACCTCGTGGGGCTCAAATTCCTTGTCGTTACTGACTGCAACGCCCTGAAATCAACAGAAAAGAAGAAAGATCTCCTGCCACGAGTTGCGCGCTGGTGGATGTATTTGCAGGACTTTGATTTCACAATCGAGTATCGTAAGGGCGCTATGATGCAGCACGCAGACTACCTCAGCCGAAACCCTCCGCTCCAAGTAAACCAAATCTCTAGACCTCGCAACTGGGCACAAATTGCTCAAGCAGCGGACAACGAGACTCAAGACCTGCTGCAAAAACTACAGGAGGGCAACCTTGATTCAGCTCGCTATGTCTCGAGGAACGACCTACTTTACTACAAGTACACCCCTGTTGGCGAAGAACCGAGGTTGCTGTGCTTCATTCCCAAGGGCCATCGGCTAAGTCTTCTCAGAGTCTTCCACGACGAACACGAACACATAGGAGCTGAAAAGACAATGGACCTTATTTTAAAACACTTCTGGTTCCCAGGACTTCGGCATTTTGTCCGAAAGTATGTAGCCCACTGTCTTATATGTCTGTCCCACAAGCGAGTTCCTCGGGCACCCCTCCAAAACATCACATCATGGGAAAAACCTGACACTCCCTTCAACACCGTACATGTGGACGCATTGGGACCATTACCACTGTCAGAAAGTTTTAAATTTGTGCTAATAATAGTTGACGGGTTCTCCAAGTTCACCCTACTATATCCCATATGCCGGCAGGACGTCTCCGAGCTCAAACGAGTTATGACACAAGCTGTCGCACTGTTTGGTGTGCCCAAGGTAATGGTAACAGATAAAGGTCGCATGTTCGAATCGAACGAGTTTATCGCCTGGACCAACGGCCTTGGCTGTGAGATGCACTTCATAACACCAGAGATGCATCATGCCAATGGGCAAGTTGAACGGTATGTGCGAACTGTACTCAACATGATCCGCGTAGAAGCCAACCACAAAAAAGCATCGTGGTCGGAGTCTCTATGGAAGCTTCAACTAGTTCTAAATATTACGACACAAAAGACAACTCAAACCTCTGCACTTAATCTTCTAATTGGCACAGATGCGACTACACCATTGATTCGTGCTCTAGTGCGCGACGTGGCTGTTGATGATGCTAGACCAAATCGCGACACTGTCCGCGAGTTGTCTCGAGACCGGGCCCGACAGTTGCTCAGGAAAAATCAAACGAGTCAAGACGCATCTGCAAACCGACACAGGGAACCACCTCGCCAGTTCCGCATTGGTGATCTTGTCTTTGTAATAAAGATATCTCAGTCAACAGGCAAGCTGGACTCGGGCATGCGCGGCCCGTACAAGGTGATCAACGTGTTACCGAGCGGACGGTACACGCTGAAGCTGTTGGCTGGAGGCTACGGCAAAACGTCACAAGCGGCTGCCCAGTTCATGGTGCCGTGGAGAGGCGAATGGTGCCCGGAGACTTGCGCTGCTTTCTTCGGCGGTGAGTTTTGCTAAACATATCCTTATTCAAGAAAAGCGTTTCTGTATTGCTTGTTGCCATTCTCAAATCATAAGCTATAGCTTCACACACATTGCTCTCAATTCAAGTTACCGACTGCTTTGCTCTTTTGCGATTAAACCTCCTTTATTTACATTTTACTAGCTCATCTCTTCGCTTCCCCTTAGCTGGCCCATTCTCTTTAAAACTTGAAATAGGTACTCAGGCTACGTTAGGTAAAGAACGGCAACAAACGGTGCAGTGCGTATTGAGTAAGATGTGTGTGAATGTGTAAAAGCCCCGTTTCTGCATAATTGCATAGTCGGGCCGGCGTGAGTAATATCGCCGTGGCGTGAGTAATATCGCCCTGGCGTGAGTAATATCGCCCTGGCGTGAGTAATATCGCCCTGGCGTGAGTAATATCGCCCTGGCGTGAGTAATATCGCCCTGGCGTGAGTAATATCGCCATACAGGCGAATGCGTGAAGCGTAGTCCTGTGGTCTGTTTGTGCGTGAGTCATATCGCACAGACAGGCGGCCCGTTGCGTTGGTTCGCGAAAAGGGCATGTTGCAGGTGGAGTGTTCCTGTGCTGCAATACGCTGCGGCTGTGCTGCTGTCGCGCAAGAAAACTGAAAACTTGAAGAAAAGGCCTAAGGTTTACGAAGCTAACACTGAGACGTCTCATTAGGTGTTGATGGATGAGTTAAGGAGATGAAAATTGATGAATGCTATGGAGGAATGAATTAAGTGAATGACAGTATGAAAGTAATGTAAGACGAAGGATGCATTAAGTTTGCAGGATCGTTTTCTTATACTGATATTTGTTCCAGACGATGACTCTGATGATGACTCCTCAGCAGGACCGTCGGCTCCGCCACCAAAAGCCAACGCGGGAGCATCGCTAGAAGTTGATCCTGAGGAAGGATCGGCATCAGTCGAGGGCGACTGAATATCAGGAGAGGCCGTGTTAGGAGTTTGGGTCTAGTGTCCGAATACGAACGTGCCGTCGAGGTACAGCCCGGTGTATAAAAGGCGGTGGGAGCGGTGGTGCCGCCATTTTGCCCGCTGCGCTCGCCGAGGAAACGTCAGGCTGTATCTCTGCGTCGTTAGTTTTGATCTTCGGTCACGTGAGCCATTTTGTTATCATTTATTCGAGGGATATTTAGTTCTAAATCAATTAATTTGTATGTGTCTTGCTAGTTCAGGTTAAGGTTGATTTTGTTCCAATAATTGATGAGATTTTAATAAGAATAAACTGTTAGGTTTTCTTTGTATTTCTTTTTTTAATTTTTATCACACTTCTGCCCCTAAAAGTATAGTAAGTACAGAAAGATACACGTGGCATGATTCTCGCGCATGCGATATACGATATCTACACCTATATCGAGTGATTTTGTATAGAAATCTGTCAATATACGTCTCGATATCCGTATGTCGAAGGCGCGAGAATCATGCCAGTTTGATTCGATAAATCTTCTACTTTGCCCTACGTTAGGCAGTGGCCAGGGAGCACTTATCCAGGCGGGGGACGAGGTAAGAGAGCTGTGATTGGTCAGCCGCTGCGAAACTGTCTGGCGGCCCGTCATCGTACATAGGTTGAGTATGCAACAAATGTTTGGCGAGCCACATTCCCCCGCAGGCGCAGTCAATTGGGTATATAGGCTCTGACAGTGGCCAACATATTGCTCGCACATCTATTGTTAGGCTAAGGATACCTTCCTTAGATAACATTATAACGAATTCGAATCTAGAGTTTCCTGTAATAAGTAATCTGATACCTATTGGATCACTTTGTTAAGTGTTATGTGTTAGTCATGGCATCGAAAATATCATATTCTGTACAATTCGGAAGCCCCGGAATCCGGAATCAGTACAAATTAATTATCATGACATATGGAGGCGTAGTAATAGGATACTCCGATAGGTATCTCTACAACAATGCCCGAAGCTACAACCTTAGAACAAATAGTACTTAATGGAAATAACATGAAACTGCCCTCCATCCGTTTATAATTTTTAGTTCGTATACTGTGTTTCTAGGGCAGGCGAAAAAACGTACAATGACCTAAAGTATTATGTTAGCGTCGAAAGAAAACGATACGTATCGCCCTCTATGCACTTCTGTATCGTTTCCGCGTTGTGCTGCGTTTCGTGGTACGGGGTGGGGTGAGCGACGCTAACAGTCAGAGATAATAAACATGTTCAAAATTGGTTCTAGTTTTCGAGTGCGAGCTTTTAGTTGCTCAGGTCCAAAACCATGTATATATGTAATTAAACATCTTTCAGATATCAGCAAACAATTTTATTATAAATAACATACATAAATATAATAAATATTTTTTTTAATTATAATTTTATTTATTCCCTACATTCATACGACTGATAATTGAACCTCACCAAAAATGGTTGGTGATCACTGTGGTAGGCACAAAAGTCAATGTCCGTGTTTTCGCCTGCCCTAGGAACACAGTATAGCCGACCGCAACTGCAACGACAAACGTGTCGCGTGAGTAGGAGTACTAGCGTAGTCAGCTAGCGAGTGAGCCCCGAAGCATGGTAATGCGCCTGACAGTTCTATACATTTGATAGATTTAGATAAAACAGCACTTATTCCTATAGACATAATGTTCATAATTCATAATTCATAATTCATAATTTCTTTATTGCACACAAAAAGTTACATAGGACAGTAAAAAACATAGAAAAAGTGTACAAAGGCGAGCTTATCTCTAATAAGAGATCTCTTCCAGCAAACCAAATAGGGATGAGACAGGTGGATTGCTGAGCAGGAGTAGATGTTCATTAAAACTGTCAGATCTTTGTAATTACGCTCGTGTTTTGCTCCCTCGCTTACGCGACACGTCTTCATTGCGGTCATAAGTCGTGTTTCCAAACGAAAGGCAGCTCCAGTGATAGTAATACTGAGCTACGATCTATCAAGATGGTTTCTGTTGTACGCTGTGAGGCGATGGGGGCGTTATCTTCTCCTGGGTGTCGAATTCTAATCTTTGAAACTAAGGAACTCCAACATCGAAACCTCCGAGTGACATTTCACATTTGGCCCACTTTTAGGGTCTTCTTCTTTCAGTGCCTCTCCACTGCTGGAGGTTGGCAGTCAGCTCTGAGTACCCCTCTCTGTCTTTCGCCAGGCGGAACAGGTCTTCGACGCCGACTATACTGGTCCATTTTCTTATATTCAAGAGCCACGATGTCCTTCTTTAGGAGTATTATGAGTATAAATATAGCTTAGGGCTTATTACTTGAACTACTCGATAAGTCTTCCGTACCAAATCCACGACCAAACGATTTTTAGCATACCCACATCGAGATAATAAGTTCAAGTATATGGAAAAATAGAACAAAAGACGTGTACGTTGTGCGACGGGCTTCTCACACACCTGCCGCAGGGACAATCTAGTGAGCCGCCTGCTGTGTGTGAGTTCACATTTAAATTCCTATTCCTCTAAAAGTAATGCGAAGGTGAAATTCTAACTTTTCCATTGTCTTGGTAGACGATAGTCCAGCAAAATGCCCATCTTTAAAAAGTTATTCCAGCAGTTTGGGATACTTTCTGAATCCACAAAAAATATGTATTATAAAACAGTCCCTTGGCTAAAAATTTAGTGTTTGAAAACAATATAATGTCATTAAAAACTATATGAAAAAAATAATAACCTAATAGTTGTTTTTTACCTAAAACGAGTTATTCCAGAAGTTCTACAAGAAACGCTGATATAATTCTTATGTGTAAAAATTGGTAATCAAAATATCTAAAAATTTAGTGTTTAACATTTTAGAAATCATCAGCGGTTTTTGTGTAATTTGGAAAAAACACACTTTTTTGCACTTTTCGCGCGGTCGTAAGTGTCGCGCTGCAGTTTACGCCATTATTTGCTTTATTTTATGAATTTTCTTTTATGATTTGTGAAAATTTCCACCACCATAACCCAGTTGCTAATTTTAGCGTTACCAGGCGCCTTAATAATTTTTCCTATATCTTGCTAGACTACCCTGAGTTGCATGAAACAAAGAAAGGGATTCAACCATTTTTGTACGAAACCTAGGATACTTGAAACTTCAATTACTTAATAAGAAGATTGCTTTGCGCCACATTTTAAAAACCTGGAGTATGAGCTAACTTTGAGCTCCCAGGAAGTTTCTGTTCGCCCTCGTGCCCCTACTAAATACTCCCACGTAGAAGCAGAAGGAAACCCTTTCAAGGATCCTATTGTACATAATAATGCTGATACTTGACTTCAAAATTCGGTTTGCTGGTAGGAGTACCGTATGCGATGCACGGTACATGAAATTAAAGCTCCTACGAAATATTTTAACAAAAAATCATGTGTTAATTTCCTCAATATTGATGCATATCGTAAACGTAATGAGATACCGATACCAATACCCCAAAATATTTGAATTGTTTTCAATTTCCACAACGGACCCCTTGGCATTATAAATTGTTTTAAAGCAAAACTTTCTACCGTTGCGGGAGCGATAAATTTCGCCTTTTTTCCGCTAAAATAAGTTATTGTTCCGCGCGGATTTGCTGCGGTTTTTATTTCTGTTTTTTTTTTCGAAAATTCTCGGGTTTAATTTTCATTTCGGTGAACTAATTAAGAAGTTTTGCGTGTGTGGCCAGCAATTTTGGCAATAAAGTGAGATATTGATATTTATTACCTGCGCTTTTTAATGTTGTCTTTATAATAAATGTAACCTTCATCAAATTTAAATCAATACCTTGTGTATATAGTTTGTAGTTATGTCTTAGATTTAATCATTATTTTCTGTTGTAATATATCATTCGAAACTATTGATATTCTATTGTAACTTTTGAAAATCCAAAAGCTTCTAATTACAGCCATAAACAAATAACCATTGGAGCTAAAATGTATGAAGAATTTAGAACGGGGTATTATGAAATAATATTTTTAGGTGAGGCCTGCAAACGACATGGAGATATTATTAAGGCGAAGCACCCTAGGTCGCAAATTTTATAGCATTCTGTGTAATTGGAGGGGTGATGCCTGTTTATTGATCCAATATTGTTACCAAAAAACATGCAAATAAACTTAATTGATTTGATTTGATTTGCTTCTGCTGACGAAATTAAACTACGAATTTTGTGTTTAATTTTAGTTTTAGAATAGTTTTTTTTTCTTCAATATATGTAGGTAGTAAATTTTGCAGATTTTGTAAGTCAAATCAATCAAAAATTAAATAGTTGGTCAAAAAATATTTAAAAAAAAACCTGGTTTACAGATACTTTTTTTCAAATTGAGCCCTCAACTCTGCATTTAAGAAAATGCGTAATTTACACCGTCTTATTTCCCCGCCTCTCATATTACTTATCACCTACCCCGGAAAGGTGTCTGAAAATTAAATTACGAAAGCAATCTCAGCTTCGCTTTAAAAGACAAAGCATGTTTAAAGGGAAAAGAATGCTGCAGCTATTAGTCCCGCTACATTATCCCGTTGTTTGTAGGAGCTGGGCAGAGGGAAGGGGCGACGACATCTGTTCCAAGATTAACACTCATACTTTATACTTTATTATGTTACTCCGCCCTAGCGAATTTGCGATAGTAGTTTTTGAGCGGGGCTTAGGATACGATTTGGCTTAACCGATAATTCTAATGGCATTTCACTAACAATCCCTATCTTTTAGGGGACGCTTGATTTCTTTTCAGTGGCCACCTAGAGGTTGTTTCGCTTTGACAGGGATCACTTATCCAGTGGAGAGCGCATAGATACATTTTTGTTTGAAACACAACTCAGCAATTTCCGGGCGGCGGGAGACGAGGTAAGAGAGCTGTGATTGGTCATCGTACATAGGTTGCGTATGTGAACGTTTGTTGAATACAAAAACGTTTGGCGAGCCGCATTCCCCCGCAGGCGCAGTCAATTGGATATAATATTACAGTCTCTGCGCTTTGACCTTAGTGTAAGGGTCATCTATCTAAGCTACTAAGGGACCCCTTAAATTAAAGAGACGGCCTCCAGGAAAATTTAAATAGATATAAGAAAGAGATCTAAGTGTCTCCTAACTGTGGATGAAATCGGAAGCTCTTCCACCGTGGCCGACACCATCAACAAGAACTGCCAATGTCGTAAAGGGAGTATAGTATAGAGATGGCACATCGTCAGAAAAAAAAGAAAAGAAAGAGATGACATAATACGAATCATTTTTGTGTAAGCGAGAAACAATAACGATCACCTGTCCCTTACCCGCGTATGCGTTTTTGTTGTTGGCCACAGAATTGTCAAATGCTTGTTTGCTCTTGTTTTGACAGATGAGTGGCAGAAAATCTCTGATTTTGAACCTTATGCTTATTGAGAACCAACTCTATCTCCATCTCAAAGGTGTACGCATGCACTCCGTCTATTCCTTTCTCTGTCTACGGTCAATGTACAGTTTTCAAGCGATCATTTGGCTGGTGCGTGACGTTTACAGGGGGCGCCAGCTCTGCGAAACGGATTGCAACGAACTTGTCAAGATCTTTCACTCCTCATTGGTCATCAAGCGTTGGTTCCACCTGTCACTGTGCGCCAACAGATAGCTGGAAAGCTGTAAATATTTTCAAAGTCAATTTGTCACCTGCAATCCGTCTTCTTGGGTTTTCTCACTTTCAGGCACGCACGAGGTATTAGGGACACACACGGAACACGGGATTTCTGGATCAGCTCAGGCACAAAATCACTTATTTCACGTGCTTATGGGCAGGAGCGTAACACGTCAGTCCTCAGTCAACTACAAGATATTTGCGGGTGGGTGGTAATAGTACATTACTTCAGAGGGAAGAAAGTGACAGTTCCATACCGAGATTATAGCATTTGCGCCACGAGCTTGCGAGGGGCGCAAACCATTTGAGGTATGGAACTGTACTTTATCCTGAGGTATGTATAGTGCTTTTTATTACACCTACGAGGAAAATTATAGACATAAATGCATAGAAATGTTTATATTTAGTTAAAAGTACAAGTACTGTTGTATCTGCATTTAGATTTTTCCGGCAACAGATTATCAACAACTTCTTGGGCCGTCTCTAATATTCTGGCGGTGTGTTAGGGATAACATCATCACTGTCGCTCGAAGTATCCATATTTTACAAAAAACACAAAGATAAATGCTAAATCAATCGAAGTTTTTGCGAAAATGCGCGGGCTTTTCCTTTTTTTATTCGCCCGTTTCTGGAGTAGGCTAAGATCATAAGGTCATGCAGCCACTTCTTCCGTGATTCCGCGCGTTTTATATACAAAAATAATTTCGTTTTTAACCGACTTCCCAAAGGAGGAGGTTTACAATTCGTCCGGATATTTGTTTTTTTTTTTTTTTTTTATGTATGTTCCCCGATAGCGCCTAGACGGATGGACCGATTTGGAAAATTATTTTTTTGTTTGAAAGGGTTTACCTTCCCATTGGTCCCATTGACACCAGGTCAGGATCTGATGATGGGATCCTGGAGAAATCGAGGGAACTCTTCAAATATTATAGGCAGACCTATAGTGATTTTTGTGTTTTTCATAATAACTCGTGCAAATGCACATGGTAAGCATAATATTGTGATGCGTAACTGCTCATGAAGACCACATATGGCCACCAGATCTGCTCAATACTAGGTACAAATACAATGCGTGGCTGGCGGGCAGGCAACGCATAGCCTAAGCCGGTGGACCTAGAGCCATGAAACTTTGTACAGAGGTTCCTTAGTAGCGTGGGGTAGCACTGTGATGGGATTTGACAAAATTAATTCCCCAAGGGGGGGGGGGGGGGGTAAGGGGCTACAGTTTGTATTAAACTCAATCTAATCAAATAGGGTTTGTGGAAGTCGGTTTTTTCTAAAGTTTACTTTTTGTTTCAATTATTAATTTTCTGTATGCACCAAGGAGGTTGGTAACTGGTAAAAAAAAAACTGTATGTGGCCAGTAACAATTTACTTGAAATTTAATTAGTAGACAGTTAAAGTCTCTTTGCAGTATGACTGCTGACAAATAAAAATAAAAAAACCGGGTATGTAATGGAATTTCATACATACTTCCCACCCTTGGGTCGGAAGGATTTTCATACAAACTTCCATACCTTGGGATGAAAGGATTTGAAGGGCGGGATAAAGGCGTTTCTTCCCTCTAATTGGTATAATTAGTATGTATTTTCAGAGCAGGTGTGATAAAAATTATATTTTATGTAGGTAGGTACACACACATACGAACGAAAGGCATAGAACTAAACGTTTAAACAATCTTCAACAAATAGAATTCTATTGTTTTAATTGTCTAGTTCGTAATTATTATGACACTATTCATATTCATATTCTTTATTGCACATAAAAGTTAAATAATACATGAAAAATACACATTTGCAAAGGCGAGCACTATTATGTATGTGTCAAAATAATTGCACACAACAGGGGCACAATTTCATCAAAGCCAGCTATGGTGATTAAATTGAAACATTCTTGCATTTCGAGGATCGTATAATTTCGAAATAAAACGAAATTATACTTCTACATAAGTAGTATTAATGGAAAACTAGATCCAAAATGAATAATTTCATGTTCATATTTGTAGAAAGAAATACAATCCATTTGGCTGAAACTCGAACTTCCACAGGGAACTAAAATATGTTTTTGCTAAGCTAACTAGATTTATAACTATATTAAAACCTAGGAAGTTGAATGTGAATATTCACATGTGTATGTCTAATGTTAAAAAGAGTCGTTTTAGATATACTATAACTTATTTATGAACTCACTCTAAAACAGTTACTAGTCAAAAAAAAATGCTATTATCAACGAACTCGTAGATATTTAGATATATCAAAGAATTAAGTATGTAGTATTGAAGATGGAATGAGTTTAGAGTTGTATCCAATAGGCATCACGAAAGATTTTGAATTCCTCTGCCATAATGTGGGTACACATTTACTATTTACGAAAAAAACTTTATTTCGCTAATAAACTAAAGTTTAACGGACTTTAAAGCCATTTTTCTAATATTTTGTAATAGTGCGCGAAAAAAGCTCTCATGTGTCATGGCGTCGTCGGCTGTGATGTCACGCCTAAGTAAACATGTCAATATCCAAATGAGTAATCAGCATAAATCAGATGATGTTTACATTGTCATGTTTATATTTTTTTTATGTTTCTGGCCAGCCCTGTGTACGCACTCAATCGCAATTGTCAGTATCGTCTTCTTCTCTGTACTCAGCTAACCAAGGGCACAAGAAATTAATTCAGGCCCTTCCTTGAGTGGTCTTACGCAAAGACTGGATGGATTAAGGAAGTACCCTGACCATTTGTCAAGGGGACTTCCCCTAAATTACCCCCTTTTGTACGGCGGCATTCTCATAGATAATAGTGACTAGTTGAGGGCCCAACTTCCGTCCTTAGTTTATGTACAGTACAGTGCATTTCCCATTAGATACATGGTCGGTATCAGAGCAGTCGACGATTATTGCTGGAAGCACACGAATTATTACTGCTCATAATTTTACGTTTAAAAAGTAAAGTCTTTAAAAATCTATCTAAAATAAAATTTGCCTTGAAAATAATTTTCTGTTTATTGACGTAGTTTATGTCATAAAGACAAATGTCAAGTACTATTCGAAATCAGATTTTTTTCCCTTGTTGTGTATATCCAATAATATCCAGCGCCAGAAGATAGCCTTTATACCGACCAAAGATCTAAAAGGGCATGCACTGTTCATAGAGTGGTTGAATTAAATCAACTTTTCATTGTTTTAGTTACCTTTTGTCTTCGCAAACGAGAGTTATATTATATGATATGATATGAGTAACTTTGTTACTCGCATCGCAAGATACGTACTTGTTGGTGAGTTTTTTCTTTGAAGTCTGATGTTGAATTAGGGCTTCGAAATAATAAAGTATTGTTAAATATCGTATGGGTTGTTCCAAAAACAATGTAGGTACAAACAAGAACAACCCTTTAGCTTTTGACAGGCCAAATAACTTTCCTAAATTAAGGACCTTGATGAAAAATATCACGGTTTAGGAGTCTTATTTTTGGAAATGGGTCAATCAACATTTTTTTTGTCCGAATCTTAATTTTTTTGTTGTTTTTTCAATTTCATTATTTTACATGACAGATCATCTAATATATTTTACGATTCTATAAACTATAAAGAGTAGAGCACTAGGGTTGGCTTTACAACACTGACAGATTGATACTTAGTAAAAGGTTACTAGGAGGGGGTTGATGGGGTTACCTTGAACCATTTATCCTGCTGTTTGTAAGACTAGGAGTTAAATATTAGTTAATTATGAATTAAACGAAACGGAAACGGATACGGAACTTTTTTCGTAAAACATTGTATGGGATGAATGTCAATTAGACGTATGCCCGGTTTCCTGGGCGCTGATTAAAGTTAACAGGTTGGTTAAATCAGCTTCAGCCAATCACGAACCACTATTATTTAAAATGACGGAACTTGATTGGCCGAAACTGATTTAACCAACCTGTTAACTTTAATCAGCGCCCAGGAAACTGGGTGTTAGAATGCGTGGAACAAAGCGCACCTACAAAAACTTCGTGAGGTGACAGCATTTTTTAACCGACTTCCAAAAGGAGGAGGCTTACAATACGTCGGGATATATTTTTATAAATATTAAGTCATGTATTACAGCCGGTGCAAAATTTGTATGAAAAACTGAATTTTAGGGTACTTTTAGGGTATTTTGTTGGTGCTGGTCGTAATAATGTACGAAGCCCTCTCAACGCGACTCCAACTCGCACTTGGCAGCTTATTTTTTACTTAGATACCTACCACGTGTTTGCACATGGTTTTTTTAAACAAGTCGTAATATATGTATTACACTGAGTGGATGAATTTAAAAGTAGAGCTCGTCTAAGCTGAAATGACGCGCCCCACTCCTTGGTTTTGTATGACAAGTAAATACACAACCAAGGAGTGGGGCGCGTCATTTCAGCTTAGACGAGCTCTAGTTGCAAACATGCGACACGAAAAACGCCATTCTCGAAATAAAGGTAAACCTGAAGGTAGTGCAATTCAAAATAGAAGCAAGCAAACCATTTTAGTCCCTATTTGCGAAACAAATGGGCCCGCTTTTCTATATCGAACCGAGCGCAATACAAAGAGCCATTATTTACAGTATTCGAAACTGCATCCACTAAGATGGTTTGAATACATATCCTATATTTATTCAGGTACTTCGTATAGGTACTTCTTATTTTAGACAATATTTACTAATAAAAAAAACAACCTTCAACATCAAGCAACATCTGGAAGGGCAGTACAATATGACCATCAATTCCACAAAAAATGCGATTAAATATTTATCGATACGATTTAATATTGATGCATGTAAGTAATTTAACTCAGGCAAATCACCTTTTTATCCCTTAAACTACCAATAAATAAAGTGCCTCTTTTATCAAAATAGCAATCTACTACTAAATAAAATGAAATAAGCGGCCAAGTGGCGGACCACCACGGTTCATGAGATACAGCCTGGTGACAGACAGACAGACATACAAAACAGACGGACAGCGAAGTCTCAGTAATAGGGTCCCGTTTGGCACCCTTCGGGTACGGAATCCTAATAATTAATGGCGACCCCTTTTGGAATTGAATAAGAAATCTGACTATAATAGTTTTAACCAAAATGGCGGTGTCCCTGCAGGCTACTACGGTTACGCGGTGCAAAAAGTTGTTATTGAGTTACTATAATGCGTAGGCAATTTTTGACGGAGCGAGGTTTATAAAACTTAATACGTCCAAAATCTAATTGATTTTGTGGCCGATTTCAATTAATCCAATGAATTTTATGTAGAAGATTTATTTGTAATTTAAATTCAATCAATCACTCAGCCCACACATACCCACTGCTGGGTATAGGCCTCTTCTATACCACGCCATCCGCTCCGGTCCTGTGCCTCCCGCATCCACTGCCTGCCGACTGTCATCCGTCCATCTGGCTGTGGTGGTCTGCCTACTTGGCGTTTTGCGTTTCTGGGTAGCCACTCCGTTACCGCTTTGGTCCACCTTCCGTCATCCCTCCAATTTAAATTACAACGTTTAAAATCTGTCTGTTCAATTGTTTGGGCTTATCGGCCCTCAGAAAATAAAGAATATAAACTCACAAACATTACTATATAATTTATTCTTGTCTCAATGGATTGGTGTTATGTGCTTATCGAAGGAGGTGTATTTTTACGGATCTCTAAACGTGAATCTACATGCAGTGCCAATGTTACAGCGAATACTGTGTCCTTTAAGTAAATGAAAACAAATCTACTATAAAATAACCTGACCTAACCTAACAACTAAAATAGGTACTGACCTGAAAACCATAACACAGGGTTTATGATGGTAATTGTTAACATTTTGCTACGAGATTATTCATTCGTTAATATTGCGAATCATCTCATGATCTTTGGTGATTTTTAACCGACTTCCCAAAGGAGGAGGTTTACAATTCGTCCGGATGTTTGTTTTTTATCTTTAAATAAGAACTCGGTCAAAACAAAGTTTGTCCCATGCGATCTCTTTAACGGTAACATGGGCGTAACTAAAAATCTTTCTTTTGGGCGTTCGATAAAATAATTGTTTGCAACGGACGGCAAAGTTTCTTCCTTCCCGTAACAAAGTAAAAGGATTAGCAAATTGGATTCAATCGTTTTTAGGGTTCCGCACGACTGACATTTGTGACAAAAATATCGATATAGTTATGGTCCAGTTACGATCACGAACTTCATAGATCGACTGCGACACGCGAAAATTTCGCTCGATCGTTGTTCTTACGAAGTGCAAGGAAAACAAAGGCTGACTGATGAAAATATGCTATCTGATGCGCATCGACCGGTCGAGACGTCAGTTACCAAAACTATAGTTTTATGTTACGCCTCCAGTACGTCTCTAAAGGAGGAATTCGAGAGGGAGTGCACTTTATATAAATAAACGGTAAAAAAAAGATACGCGTGTAGCACCGTACACGTGTTAGAAGTAAAACTTCTGTAGCTAGATCATTAAGTGGTACCTATACTATACACCTATACCTACCTATACTAAAAGAGATTTAAATTTCCAATTTTGAGATCCAATCTCTGCTTCAAGTTACTTTTAAGTTTTAGACGTCCGATTATTTGAAATTATTTTATACTTGTACTTACTTTTAATACGTCATGTCATTTATTTCCCACCATTCCTTATCTACAATTTGTCGCGCTCGTGGTGATATACTTAACTCATTCAATAGTGTCACTACTATTTGCATCTCGCTCAGATTATATACCATCTGACGTCACGTCTTTAAGCCGTCTCGCTCAAATGTATGCATTGCTTTGCTTGTTTTAGAAATCCATATCGACCCGTGTGACATTGATGAAACTCTTTTCTTACAAACTGTATGGATCGCATCGCACAGCTGTCAAACATAAGTTCCGGTTCCAACAAAGAGGTTGAACGAAGTAGTTTTTGGTCACGTCACTGGTTTTGTTTATCCCAGCCAGCGGCGGCGGCGGCGGCGGCGCCATCTTGGCCATACCGGAAATCAAGAACTCGTGGAAGAAGCTTAAAATAATTTTTATTTGTTAACGTTTCATCAGGTTTTTCTCTCACTAATTAACATTCTTTATTGTACGAATGTATTATTATCTTATCTGATTAGTTAAAAACCGTATTGAAAATAGTTGCGGTTTTAAAAGTCTTCAGCCGACCCTGACGTCACCGATTCCAATTTCCGTTACATTTCTTAGCCACTCGTGATAGCACCCGGCTAGTAGCAATTGAAAAGCAAATATATGAATAACCCACAGTTGAGAGGTTAAATAAATTTTACCCCCGTGCCCCAAGAAGTTTTACTTCAAAAAGTATGATGTCACCCATGTGAAGAAAAATTCATATTTTTGCAGAAAGACAGAAATATACAGTTTTTAGATTTTTCCCTTCACTTGTACTGTAAGACTGCTTTGTGCCGAGTGTCTTGATTCTAGGTCAACGGAAAGTACCTTGTAGGTTTTGAGTCCATTGCGACACTTTATATTGAGAAAGAGAGAGAGCGAGAGAGAGAGAGAGAGAAGGAGAAAGAGAGAGAGAGAGAGAGAGAAGGAGAAAGAGAGAGAGAGAGAGAAGGAGAAAGAGAGAGAGAGAGCGTTCTTACACATCGCACGCGCGAAGACACGGGAAACACCTAGTCTTTTATAAAGCTGAAATAAAAAGATATGATTTAATAATTGAAACAAAAAGTAAACTTTAGAAAAAACCGACTTCCACAAACCCTATTTGATTAGATTGAGTTTAATACAAACTGTAACCCCTTATCCCCCCACCCTTGGGGAATTAATTTTGTCAAATCCCATCTCAGTGCTACCCCACGCTACTAAGGAACCTCTGTACAAAGTTTGATGGCTCTAGGTCCACCGGTTTAGGCTATGCGTTGCCTGCCCGTCAGCCACGCATTGTATTTGTACCTAGTATTGAGCAGATCTGGTGGCCATATGTGGTCTTCATCAGCAGTTCCGCATCACAATATTATGCTTACCATGTGCATTTGCACGAGTTATTATGAAAAACACAAAAATCACTATAAGTCTGCCTATAATATTTGAAGAGTTCCCTCAATTTCTCCAGGATCCCATCATCAGATCCTGACCTGGTGTCAATGGGACCACCCTTGAGGTATTACCTATACGCCGAAAAAAGATTTGTTCAAATCGGTTCATAATTGGCGGAGTTATCGCGTAAGCGTAACAAACATAGAAAAAAAAAAACATACGGGTCGAATTGAGAACCTCCTCCTTTTTTGAAGTCGGTTGAAAAGAGTTTATATTTTTTCATTCCTTCCTCACAACTCTATCTCTAAAATTACGCTATGCCCGTAAGTTAAATTCCCGATTCGAGTCCGATAATTTATAGATGTCGTAGCCATATCGTCATTTATCGCCATTACTGGCCATATTATGATATGGCTGGTTTTAGTGAAAACATGTCTTTTAAGACCATTTTTATTCAGCACTACGTGATGTTTTTTTGTGATATACACAAAGACTATTCGGGGGCTTCGCTGCGCTCGCCCCTTTTGGTCTTCACCAGCTTCACCTAAGCTACCACATGTTTTCCCTAAACGATTTCATCGTTTTATAATATTTGGGCCTGTGCCCCTCGTTGGGGACATTAATGGGCTACATGTACTTTACTTTAACTATGATATTTCACGTTTGACCAATTAGACGATATGGCCACGACATGGATATTGAATAATTTTTTTGTAAATAATTTTTGTACAGAACTACGGAGCCGTTCACCTTCAAATCGGATTCCTGCTTCGTCGTTTTTTTGTTTCGTGAAACCTTTTGATCGGGGCTCCTTTGTGAAAATTAATTTGTAAATGGATTAGAGGTAGAACCTGAAGTACAACTTGTAGTGGGGCCATTAGGGCTCTTAATTTGCTAAGTTATTTTTATTGCAAAAGTAGGTTGCCTACACAAACTTGCATTAAAGGACATTTTTCAAAATCGTTTCATACAACTGAGGGTTAGCGGTTAAAAATATTCTATTAATTAAAATCCTCCTATTGACACTTCTTTTACGTTACGCTGCCGCTGATCTGATGATATGTTCCGTGTTTCATTATATTCTTCCTATGAGCAGGTTTTTAATCAGGAAAATTATTGTTTTGAATAACGACGTAGGTACTCAATGATTTCTAAGTTCAAAATCGACGCATAAACTTTGCCAGTACTGAAGCCGAGCCAATAAAGGCATCCCACACACAATTCAACTCGAACAAATCCAACATGGAAACTGAGTGAAGTACTTCTAACTTGTTATACCAGGGTATAACACAAAGGATAGGGTGATACTGATACTTTTGACCGAGCGGGCCTAGATTGGGTTGGAGCGTACTTGTCTATACAAAATAAACTTTTATGATGTGAATGTAAGAGATGATCAGAATAGTAGATATCTGTATGAGCGTTGCATACAAAAATGGGAAACACGGCGCTCAACGGGTATGAAGCATGTATGAAGTCTGGATGTTATCAAATTAATCAAATTCTAGAGAATGACACAATATGACATACACATAATTGAAACAAAAAGTAAACTTTAGAAAAAACCGACTTCCACAAACCCTATTCGATTAGATTGAGTTTGATACAAATTGTAAACCCTTACCCCCCCCCCCCCCTGGGGACTTAATTTTGTCAAATCCCATCTCTATGCTACCCCACGCTACTAAGGAACCCCTGTACAAAGTTTCATGGTTCTAGGTCTACCGGATTACGCCGCTATGCGTTGCCTGCCCGTCAGCCACGCATTGTATTTGTACCTAGTATGGAGCAGTTCTGGTGGCCATGTGTGCTCTTAATCATCAGTTCCGCATCACAATATTATGCTTAACATGTGCATTTGCATGAGTTATTATGAAAAACACAAAAATCACTATAGGTTTGCCTATAATATTTGAAGAGTTCCCTCGATTTCTCCAGGATCCCATCATCAGATCCTGACCTGGTGTCAATGGGACCAATGGGAAGGTAAACCCTTTCAAACAAAAAAATATATTTCCAAATCGGTCCACCCGTTTAGGCGCTATCGGGGCACATACATAAAAAAAGAAAAAAAAAACATCCGGACGAATTGTAAACCTCCTCCTTTGGGAAGTCGGTTAAAAATGGGATACACGACGCTCAACGGGTATGAAGCATGTATGAAGTCTGGATGTTATCAAATTAATCAAATTTTAGAGAATGACTCAATATGACATACACATAATGCGTCCCGCTTTTGTCCACACGGGGGTTGGCAGAAGTAAAATTGTGTCCGCGATTAGCCAGATATTCTGACTCCATTTACTTACTATTACCTACACATAATAAATAAAAGGCCTAATACTCTGTCCGTTTCTCTCCTCGTATGATAATAACCGGCCAAGTGCGAGTCGGACTCGCGCACGAAGGGTTCCGTACCATTATCTATAAACAATATATTGTGAACATTTTAAACCTCTACCTGCTACCATTATGCATATCGATCAAAAATTTGCAGAAAAAAACACGTTTGTTGTATAGCTCCCTTAAATATTTATTTTATTCTGTATTTTAGTATTTGTTGTTGTAGCGGCAACAGAAATACATCATCTGTGAAAATTTCAACTGTCTAGCTACCACGGTTAATGAGATACAGCCTGGTGACAGACAGACAGACAGACGGACGGACGGACAGCGAAGTCTCTGTAATAGGGTCCCGTTTGGCACCCTTCGGGTACGAAACCCTAAAAAGTAACTCCGGGAGTTTATTAATAAGAGGGTATACTTTGTCAAAAAATGCTAGACATTAAACGATAACAACATAATTTGAAGTATTACTCCTTGGTCTCATGTCAATCCGTTCTCAAAGAATTCAGTTTGAATGCAATTTTTGACAACAATAATGAGTTAGGTTAGGTTAGTCGAGGATAAATCGAATGAAGGAAACAATAATTAAGCATCCGTATTTATCTCTGTTAGACCCATATTTAGATATGTCGTGGATATACAATATAAACTAAACGAACAGCTTGAAAACCGGAAGATCTTTTCTGGTACTGTTTTTTGAACCAACACTTCTTTAAAATAGGTTTAGCACCTACATATGAAAAGCATTTCAGTTGAGTAAACAAGGACTTAAAATAAAATGTTACTATCAATCTGCACAAAGGAAACGCCTCAAAACAATAGATAGATAATTATAACATAAATTATATTGATTACTGTCCGCTTTCCGAACGCTGATGCTATCTAGTCCCACACTCAGTAATTACATCCGAAGGGGCCTACATTTAGAAGTCGTAAATAAGAATTTATGGTAAGCAATAACAGTAAAAAGTTCTGCGCACAGAGTAAAGTAATTTCGCAGCGAAGCACGATTTCAGTGCAGTGTGAAAGTTGAAGGAAGAACCGTGAATGCCAAGTGACTTGCAGATTTATGCTGGATTTTTGAACGGCATATATGAACAAAATGTCTTTTAGTCATATTGGGGAACCATTACCCTAGTAAATGTTATCCAATATGAGTAAAAGGCAGACCCACAGACAGGGCCCCAGCCCATAATAATAAATCGCACTCAGCTCAAGGAGACTCAGCTATCTCGCTCAAGCACGTGAAAATTACAGATTGTTTCAAATAGCTGAGACTATTCTCAGAACTGAGCGGTTTATTATTACGGGCCTAGAAGAGCCATCTACAGTATAAGAGCACAGTGATGCACAAGGATTTATAGAAATAAAGATGTTATCCATATGTCAAACATCATAATTTGAAGGACGTAGTCGTAGGTGGGAAATTAAAATATTGAAAACAAAGTAAATTTTGAGTAAGTACATATCTATATATTTTCAAACTGATATTTTCTCTCAAAAATGTCTTCGGTGTTTCGGTTTCAAATGAACAATCGCAATGTTAATGTCAGCACAGCACGATGCCGTACTATGTTAAAACCATTTTCATCTCTGAATTGCTTACATTCTGACCCAAATGCGTAAAATACAGTTGGTACTATACTCTAATTTGTTTCAGCTGTGCAGTTCTTGAAACCCAGGATTAGGAGTTCTAACTAAAGCTGGATCAACAAAGGATCATAATATTCACATTGTTACGAAATTGCATTTTACACATTACTAAGTACCAGCCTCGATTTCGGGTTGCTAATATTATACGCCAAGAGGGATGCACTAAGGTACACAAGGAGGGGTACACAAGATTACTACGTACAGAAGGTCCGTTCGAATCAATTCGTTGTCCGTCTGTCTGCCCGTCGTCTGTCTGCTAAGACCCTTTTTCTCAGGAACTTTTTTTGAGATATCAAGTTGAAATAGAAGGATAAGGGTGGGTTAAGAAAAACCCGAAAACTGTGAAGCAGTTTCATGACCAAAAAGAGGATTTGTACGTCTACGGGTAAGTACCGTCCGCGCGCGAATCGGACTCACACTTAGCCGTTTTTTTATTTGTGGTAGGGAACGCTTTCTATCATTCGAACTAAGAAATATAAAAATATCTGGTCAATCGAAACACTATATACCGAGGGGGAATCATCACTGGCAACGTCCTAATGGTCGGTCAATGAATAGTCAATAATAGGAGAAGGAAGATGCCAAATAGGGCTTAGAATTGGCTACAACGTATCGTAGTACTTAAACCAAATTTCATAGACAAGAAAGATTCTTTTAAAGTTAATCATAGCCTAACTAGTAGAACCAATGAAGCAGAACAATAATTAGCTATTTATAGCAGGCAAATTCCGCGCTAACTACGAGTAATATCGCATCGTAAGAAGACCTTCATATCTCCATAGCATGGCGATTGACTAGCCTCCAGTCACGAAATATAGGGAAATATACATACAATGTATAATATACTGTACATGTACAAATGCGATTTAATCTCTGTCAAGATGTGAAGATTAGCGATTGATGATGATATGATGACGATTATTTCTGGTTATAATTTCTTTTGATTCTGAAGCATTGTATTCTATCAGTATCCGATACTCTACGCTCATCGCATGTGAATTGTCATAAACATGTGCAGTATTGTGGTCGGATAGTACATCAATGATAATGCTACTACAGTCAGTCAGTAATAATAAATGTAGTGCTTTGTGATCTAGGTTTGATTGAAGGCATATATTTAATAGAAGGTTCTTTAACGAGTATTACAATTTACATGACATGTAAACATGAAAGTAGTAATGATTGTTGTGTGTCACTCGTGAAAGAGAAATGAGAAGACATATGTTTAGGGATGTTTTAAGGACATGTGGATAAACGAGTTGAGATGCCTAGATTTAAACAAGTACTTGCTATGCCACTGCATGATGTGATGCCGGACCGATCCCAAAATGGGTACTAGCAAACATGCAGTGTCTAGGCAGTTATGAATAAAATTTTAGTTTATTTAGGTTAATTGATGGAACGCCAGTCACTGAAATATATGGCTGAATGTGACCTTAACTTTGTCTTTGCCATTGAAATGCGTAACGCTAAAGTGAGGTTTTCCCAATTTACTGTCTAGTTCTTCATTGTTTCTTTTTTCAGAAGCGCAGAATCGAAAACGTAGAAATAACGCAACCATCGCAACCGCACATATCTGACGTATCCAGTCCAAAACAAAGAGGATGGCAAACTGGTAATTCCTATTAACTAAGAAGTTTATCTTCGCCAGGCGAGTGGAGTATTCAGTAAACAATCGACGAAGCAGCGTCGAAGAGTTTTAACGTGTAATGGAAAAGCAGCATACTCGTATAACCGCATGTACGTAGAACCTATGGTGTATCTAATATAACAGACAACTTGACAGATGTCAATCTTAGCCTGTTAGTGAGGGGATATTGCTCATAAAAATTGATTAATCAAAAGAATCGATACACCCTTCAAACATTTGTGAAACGGAAAGATGTGTAACATTTTATTCTTGATTCTTCAGTTACCTTACATACGGTTGAAAATTAAATAATAATTTCTTTAAGTGCTAATAGCAGTGATGGCGATGTCAACTCTTCCGTCAGTTCAACTGAATAAACAATTTCGATTCTTTCCGATTGTTTTGGTAACATCTCTAGTGGATTTTGTATGTAAAGTTGTATTGATTAGCCGTTTAGTTACTTTGATCATTAATTAAGTAGCATCGCAGTGACTGTATCTCCAGCCTCTGCGAAATGGAAGTTGCAACTGCTCTCCCTTAAAACAAGTAACAAAGGAACCGCCTCGGGAACGGAAACTATTTTGTTGTCATAACAAATGAACATGACAAGTCTGGACACCATAATAATACTTTTAAACGTACAGGCAAAATAATGCATTCTTTCCATACTTGTTCTAAGAATAGTGTTGACACGCGTTTGAAATAGTGAGCCTATACTCTATCCAAGATTAGAAGCAACTTGACAGCTTACTTAAAACTTCATAAAAGCCACTTTTTAAACACTAGGGATACCAAAAACAATAGGAAAGAATCGAATTTGTTTATTCAGTTGAACTAACAGAAGAGTTGTCACCGTCATCACTGCTAACCGCACTTATAATTAATCAGTTCATTTTCAACTACAATTAATATTGTCTATTCAAATGTCTCTTTGCAAATCATCTAAAATTATTCCCGATTCACAAATGTTTAAAGGGTGTATCGATTATTTTGATTAATCGATTTTTATGAACAATATCCCCTCACTAACAGGCTAAGATTGACATCTGTCAAGTTTCATGTTATATTAGATACACTATAACTGTACTTGTTTTACTTTACTGTATTACACAAAAACAAAATACAGACACGGAAAGAACATTTAGAAAGGCGAGCTTATCTCTAATAACAATAGGAGATGTCGCTGGTTATGAAAAAATCTTTAGAACGCCATGTGACCGAATTTCTGCATCGGGGCCGAGCGGGGTAAGCTGGTGGATGGCGATTCCATCTCAAATTGTTCTGAGCTTTCCCAATGAAACCCACTTTGAAACTGCTTTTCAGAACTCGTCTCAAACACTCGTTAATATTTAAAACTATCGTAAGTACTTACCGCTGGTTAATCTTGATTAATTGTTGGTGTCGGTCCTTTCTATTTTTAATAAGAGTAATGAATCAGCCGCCTGTCGGCAGTTTGGGCTCTGATGAACATACAGGGTGTTTAATGATGCTGATAATTTTGAGGAAGGCTTTTAAATTACATTTTTGTATTGCTCTATCATGAGGTTCACTGTATTTCTCAAACTTAAACATAAATAACAGGTAGTTATTAGTTAGTTATCTTCTAAACTAAAAAGTCTCAAATAAATAATAATTTAAAATTAAACAAAAAACCCGATTGCATAAAATTACCAGTAAAAAGGAATAAACAAGCTTTAATTTTCATTAAAAAATAATCCGGAAGAGTGGTAGGCAGAGACTAAGAACCTCCACTTGCTATGATGATCCTGGCATATATTCCTCGCTTCCTCAGCATTCATAAGTTTCTCATACATGCTCGTCGCCTTCAGACCTAATTGATATTATATGATAATGAAACGATTGCCTACTAAATAAAAGTAAAATTCAAATTGTCTGTGCGAGAGTCTGTTGTTTTTGGTCTCAAACAGTACATAAGGTTTTTCTCATTATACTCGTAGCTAACCCAGGTTCATACCGAACGTGTGTTCTGTCGTTATTGGATTATCGACCCCGGGAATACGAGGTGTGTGTTAAATAGGAACCAAAATTTTAATCACGTAGGTATCCTAGACCGTGTTCATAGTAAGGGGGATTAGGTAGCGACAATTTTTGTGTAATATCCAAGTTTTTGGGATATTTTACTGGCTAGGATAGCTCGCCTTTGTACATATCTATGAAAAATGGAATGAAATGAAATGAGTAGGGAACAACGCGCGACGGTAGATGGACCAAAGTCGTGAAGGAATGGCTAATGGACGTATATAGACCTTAAGGCAGACCACCCGTAGTAGGTCTGCTGGACTCTCTTCCGAATGCTACCCATGTAAATCGCAACACCCTGTTAACTGGTGGCGCGTTCAAAATATGGAAATGACAAATGGGGTGGAAACTTAGCTGCTACTACATTATGTGTTATAAATAGTACATTATAATATAAATAAAACATGACATAGTACGACAGTTGAATGAGTGGTCAAATCATAATTATGGAGTGTCAAAACAAACAGTATAAATTATTAATACATATAAAAGCACAATAATTCACCAAGTTTAAAACATAAAAACCGGCTTCATGATCTTTTACCTCAGACTAATAATCCTCCAAGTCTTTTACTTACCCCCAATTTCTGAGACGCTGATAACAGGTCTGAGATTAACTAATCGGTGGTTAATTCAAAATGGCGGCACACGATTGGCTGATGGCGGCACGAGATTCGCTAAAATCAGTTAATCGCTCTGTTAGCTAATCGTAACCTTTGACAGCGTCTCAGAAACCGGGGGATAGTCCTGTCCGCTCGGAATGCGAATGACGTCTAACAATTCACAATATTACACAAAATAAACGAAATCGGTCCTTACAGCCAGAATTCATCTACACCACATAGTCACGGAAAGGCAAAAATATGTAATTTTGGATACCTGGATGACAGTGATTTTTCTATGTAACAATCAACTTACACCGATCGGAGTAATAGGACCTGTGCGTACAATAAAATAAAATTAGTTATATTACTTATTTTATAGGTACAGTCTGGGACCCGATTGGCTGGGCCTGCCCGGACTGTACACACATACCTTATAAGTCTAATGGTTTAAAGACGTAAGTGTAATTCTCCAATGTGGAATGAGCGGTCTCCCCTAACACAGGTTTTTATTAACTTAAAAGGGGAGTCCCACGACCTGTGCTGCTGTACTTACTGAAATAAACTAATTTTGTTTGTTTGTTTGTTTGTTTGTTTATGTAGAAGCCTAAATACTGGACCGATTCCCGATTTCCAAAAAATGGGACCAACTTGAAGGTCCATTCTTTCATATAAAAATAATTTTTGAAATCGGTTAACAAATCGGTACCTTAGAGGCAGACGCTAGAAAGTCCACTTTTTGAGAATTTCACAGGGCATCCTTCTGTGGGGCCAGAAGCAATGCGAGTGCCTATATGATAAGTTATATAATACCTACTGCTGTTCACTTATTGCATAACATTATTCCTCGGGTCCATAAACTACGTAAGATTCGAACCAGAGAGGCTCTGGGAAATATATCGGGTTTTCAGGCTAAAGAAAAACCAATTCTATTTATATTGCAACTAGGTAGAGTTCTGGAGAGTCTCGAGAGATGTTCCGATAAAGGCAGCAGTGCAAGCGGTTTCCTCGTCATGGAGGAACGAATATGCTAAAAATTAACTCTATGTAAGTACTAATAACTCTACTTATAGCAGAACATTATCTACAGAACATATTTAGTGGGTAAAGTAAAAATAGAGAAAGAAAAGTAATAATTAATGAATTTTCTGTATGGCGGACTTTTTGACCCGATTTACCCTCGACTCAACCCAACTCAATTGATCGTCGGTCGTCAAAAATGGCATACAAATTCTTTGAGGACCCTTTGACACTTGACATAATACCATATCAAAGACCTGTCAAGCAAACGACCCACTTGTTACTACCATAGACCATAGATAAAAAATGTTTGTGTCACCGTGAAATGGTCTAAGTTACCGTTAGTTTATATTCTAACGAATAACCTAACTAAACTGTTAGGTTGACTAGAAGAACAAAAAAAAAACATTAATGCTAAACCCTGTCGATTTCGTTTACAATTTATCGTCAGTTCATAATCTAACAAGATAAAATTCGTTAAATTACAAAATAACGGATTCTTCTTATTTACGATGACACATATATAAGGGTTACTACTGTCGTTTCAAAAACGTAATAGGATTTGAACCTTGGTATACTATATAAAATCACTCATCAACTTTCAATACTTCAGTCACTTCTGGGTTAGAGCTCGTCTAAGCTGACATGACGCGCCCAACTCCTTGGTTTCGTATTTACTTGTCATACAAAACCAAGGAGTGGGGCGCGTCATTTCAGCTTAGACAACCTCTACGGTGTTAGCGTTCCTACCGCAACGCACTTTGCCAATTTGCTTGATTTTATTCAAGATGGAAGCCCGAGCACCGAACTTCGTATCCCATTAAAATTGGTGCACTCGTCTTGAGCACCTTCACAACGTTTAAACTAGAATTACTAGCTCGTAGCTATAAGGTAAACAAATGGTTTGGAAGGGCAATTTTTTTTTTTCGTGATATTATTATACCATCGTCGATGTGTTTGAAAATATCTATTGGAAACGGTTAAACTTCCTAATGAACGACTGAACAAAAGATTTTTCGACTTTTTTCTAGTTTAATTTTTGCCTATACCACTTCCGGACTATGGAGGGTAAAATGAAATAAGAAGGACGTTTTATTTAAGGTTTTTAACCGACTTCACAAGGAGGTGGCTTACAATTCGTCGGCATATTTTGTTTTTGATTTTTTTTTATGTATGCGCCATATGGACCGATTTGGAAAGTTATTCTTTTGTTTGAAAGGGTTTACCTTCCAATTGGTACATAGACACCAGGTCAGGATCCGATGATGGGATCCTGGAGAAATCGAGGGAACTCTTCAAATATTATAGGCAGACCTGTAGTGATTTATGAGTTTTTCGTAATAACTCGTGCATTTACTCATGGTAAGCATAATATTGAGATGACCAGAACTGCCCAATACTGCCCAATACTAGGTACAAATACACAATGTGTGGCTGACGGGCAACGCATAGCCTAAACCGGTGGACCTAGAGCCATGAAACTTTGGACAGGGGTTCCTTAGAAGCGTGGGGTAGCACTGAGATGGGATTTGACGAAATTAATTAACCAAGGGGGGGGGGGAATATGGGGTTACAGTTTGTATTAAACTCAAAAAGCATTTGACATTGGTTTCTAATCAAATAGGGTTTGTGGAAGTCAGTTTTTTTTTTAAGTTTTACTTTTTGTTTCAATGATTATTTTTTATTTTGGATCAAGTCAAACCGATTTTAGATTCGATCCAGTCCAGAGGCAAAGTAGCGCGGGAAAGACAAAGAATATGTGATTTGTGTCAGGTTCGCATTCTCTCAGCGGCCAGGGTATAATTGAAAAGCTGATCCCAACAAAACATGCATATGCATATACAAAAACGCCAGTCTCGCAGCCTGCGCAGTTTATTCTACCGTAAAAAGTTGTGAGATCTAATTTTAAACCAAGTCGGTTAATTTAACCAGTATCTGTGTATGGTAGAATCTTTCCAACAACTTTATTATCGTATACTGTTAAGTACCTACCTAATTAGTTAACTAATAACATTTATAGTGATCGGATCAATATAAGACATCTTTATTTCTTCAATAATAATTAGAAAAACTTGGCAATCGCACGTAGAAAAGTTGTCGACTATAGGACCGTGTGTGCAACGTAATGTACCTATTGCTCTCGCTCCGAAATAATTCGTTGTTTTCTTATTAGTTAAGTTTATCTTTATTTAGAGATATGTTGTGTTGAGTAATAATATTCATTTGTGCTCAGGGTGCTATAGAGTGGTCAGTTGAGCGCGATTGCCAAGTTATTCTAATTATTATTGAAGAAATAAAGATGTCTTATATTGATCCGATCACTATAAATGTTATTAGTTAACTAATTAGGTAGGTACTTAACAGTATACGATAATAAAGTTGTTGGAAAGATTCTACCATACACAGATACTGGTTAAATTAACCGACTTGGTTTAAAATTAGATCTCACAACTTTTTACGGTAGAATAAACTGCGCAGGCTGCGAGACTGGCGTTTTTGTATATGCATATGCATGTTTTGTTGGGATCTCATTTCTTTTTGTAAGTAACTTTCCTTTTTTTCTTTTCGGGTACTATTTCTTGTGCGTTAGCTACCGACTTTCTCAAAGCCCACTCCCTATCTCTATGGGCTCTTCTCTGTGGCTTTGATGTTACGATTTGTGACAAGTCTGGGCGGTGAATTCTATAAATATAAATCATACCTCAAACCAAACCATACCGCGATTCAGGAAATGCACACCTACACTCAGAGAAAAATCGGCTGACAAAGCGACAATAAATGCTTTGTTAGAAATTTATTGTTACCACACGTAAGTGCATCGTCGCTGCAGCTATAGGCCCATAGTGCCTGTGACATCTTTTTTATTGTTGAAATTGTTTTTTTATTTCAGCTAAAGACACGTAGATACGGTAACTATGTTAAAAATATTTAAACGGGATAACTACGGCACGTTGCCAACTTATCACCTATTATGAAGTGATGTTGTAGCAAAGTTTAATCTATCAAAATAGGCGTTGTTACTATGGCTAGTTGTGTTATTGATACGGCTAAGTGTGTTTTTGATGCGGCAGTAGCTCAAAGTACTTGTTCGTCGCAAGCGCAAACCTTTTCTCTGACTCTGCCAGTTTCAACGTGAATTTCGTGCAAAGAACACCTGTGTTTGTGCTCGTGCCGTCGTCGTGCGTGAAGAAATATGGATTTGCAGAAAATTTAAGCACCAAGCAGTCATCAGCTAATTTGTATGGAGAAGTGGAAAATAAAGATGCTCCGATCAAATCGGTTTCACAGTAAAAGTTGTCAGGATAATGTCTCCTACTCCCCAAAAAGTGTTTTCACTTGATACACCAAACACTCGGTATTAAATATTTTGTTCTTTGTTGTAATCCTAGTGTGACTCGAGTAGAGATTAATATACCATACTTTTGATAGAAATGTCTTCGTTTTTTCTTTTAGGATTCCCAAATACCGCTATCCTCTTTATCATATCTTGTGCTACCCGAGTAATGTAACATTGTAGGTTTTGGTCCCTTCACTTTGTAAATGGTACACTGAAAAAATTATATATTCCCCGAAGCTTCTGTGCCTTTATTATTAGAGGTATGCTTACTTTGACCGGAGTTCTCTATGTATGCACCATACGCATGTATGGTGTTTGGTGTACAAAATAAGCATATTTCAGGGTACGCATGCTCCTGGAATAATAGGCAGTAGCTTCGTGGAGTATATAATTTTTGTTCATGGTGTACTATTAACAAAGTGCAGGTATCCAGATCAAAAATGTTACTTTGCTAGAGTAGCAATATACTTTGTCATCGGAACAAAGCAGATTTGATACTGTAGCTAAGGGAAATTAGACGTAGGGACAATATACTTTGATATGATAGTTAAAGGAATTTGTCATGGGAACAAAAGGACATGAAATCCTATTGTGACATGAACAATTTTAGCATTGTAATTTCAACAGTTGTTTTATTGCTGTTACATCAATGTTGGTAAATTTGTTGCATTAGCAATTGAAGAGTAACAATAAAAACGTCTTCATTACTATGCACCTTTGACGACTGTCCAGCATCAAAGCTTTTTTGTAGCAATGGCAATATTTTTTTGAGAGTGTAGCGACATCTAATGGGGAATAGCGATATTAGACAATATTGTAACCGCTTTATTAGGGTTCCGTACCCGAAGGGTGCCAAACGGGACCCTATTACTGAGACTTCGCTGTCCGTCTGTCCGTCCGTCCGTCCGTCTGTCACCAGGCTGTATCTCATGAACCGTGGTAGCTAGACAGTTGAAATTTTCACAGATGATGTATTTCTGTTGCCGCTATAACAACAAATACTAAAAATCAAAAGAAATTTAATATTAAGGGGGGCTCCCATACAACAAACGTGATTTTTTTGCTCATTTTTGCTCGATATTGATAATGGTAGCAGGTAGACGCTTAAAGTGTTCACAATATATTGAGTATATTATTTATTTAAAAAATAAATAATTAAATTAAAATTAAATTAATATTTAGGGGGGCTCCCATACATTTTTTTTGCGGTTTTTTATAGATAATGGCACGGAACCCTTCGTGCGCGAGTCCGACTCGCACTTGGCCGGTTATTTAAATCATAGCTGGAACCAAACCATACCGCGATTCAAGATACACATAGCGACTAGCGACATCTAATGGGGAATAGCGATGAATCGAAGTAGTCGTGTACTGAGCTTATTGATAATTAATATATTATGAAATTGGGGCTAAAATTGCGCAATGTTTGAGTTTTCCTTGGCTTTGCAGGCTAAACTCTAACCATGCTCAAAATTTTAAGCTTGTGGGTTCGCTAGAAGTAACCTTTAGAGTTTTCATGATCGTGAATCAGTGAGTCAGTGAGTGTCAAAATTGAGGAACTTTGAATTGCTGTACCTTCAACTCTACTGGTTCAAATTTATTGAAATTTTGAGAATATGTCTTATGACATGGTGCCTTTTAGCCGCCGGGAATTCAGGTTTCTATCTTTATCCACAACGGAGCAACAGGTAGGTCAAATATGCTCTGAATGGCTTCCTGTAAAGGATGTTACTGCTGCGCCCGTATGTTTTGCTTTTTGCTCGACTTGGCTTGGGGGCGCTGCCGCGCCCCCAGATTTGAAAATTGAACCTAATGGCAGCCGAAAATTAGCTGTCTGTTTGTTAGTTTGACGCTTTCAGATTTAAGTATTTAATTTTTTGAGTTAGTATGTCACAGGAAAATAAGAAAAATCGTCAGTTGATCAATTTATGAATTTTATCCAGTTATTTGAGAAACCGACGAAAAATTGTAAAACCGTACTTCTTACAATATAACGAGTTCCTTGATAACTAACCGTAAAATAGTAAACTGGTTTTAACTTGATTTTGTCTCATTTACTATTATTTTTTTCAGTTTACTGACTGGAAAATTAATTAACTGACGATTCTTGTTATTATTTTGCGTTGACATATACACGATTTTACTCTTTTCTCATTTAAAAACCGGGTAAAAGAGCACTTCCTCTCTCTTTCGTATTGTGTATTTATTTAGTATTTTTGGTATAGGTACTTATTATATTATGTTTGAAGTATATTTATTTAGTCATTTATTGTGCACTGACATCCCTCTCTGTATCTGTTTTTTCCTGTCATACCTAGGTTTGCTGGAAGAAATCTCTTTTTAGAGATAAGCTCGCCTTTGTACATAACTTTTTGTAAATGTTACGTGTTTTTTATGTTTTGTGCAATAAAGTGTAAAATGATAAATGAAATGAAATGATTTTATATTTTTCAGATCAGACCAGACCTTGACCGGTCCTGGATTTTCAAGAAACTTCGCAGAAAAGGCATTTTCGTATAAAATATTATGTATTACAAAGGATAAAGAAATCACAAAGTATAATGAGCTATAAAATATAAAACTAAAAAGTCGAGCGAGGGCAAAGACTGTGTGACCTACTAAGGGAACCATGTTGTATTGTATACTCTGATCAATTAAATTGTTCCTACCTATAGTCGGGACAAGTAGGTACTTAACAGAATGTAAACAACATGATAGTTTGCGCTTTCGCATGAAACGAACAAGGCTAATATATAATAATAAAATACTCTGTAAAAAATCTATGGTTAGTTTCGACGGAATATTGATAACCATTTGACTTGCTCTTTACTTATTTTATTTTATTTTAGAACTAGGACTAGGACTTGAGGTATAATTCCAAGAAAGAAAATACTTAATGTTTTATTTATAATTAAATTGATGTTGAAAAAAGATACTCTAAGATAAACTTTATTATACTTTAGGCAAGATGTAACAAACTTTGCTGTGTCTTATGATACAGAATAACTCTAGTATATGTGTGCCTCCGTGAAATAAATAAATTGAATTCAATTGAATATACCCTTATTTTAAAATATGTTTTTAGGTCATATATCAAAAGAATGGTCTTGGTCCAATCATAGTAGTCCGTCATAAACAACGAATTGTCTATTTTATACTCTATCATACCATTTCATAAATTGATTGATTATCGTAATTGGTTCGCCGACACATCTCATATATTATGTAACAATAGTTCGCCATGATTGTTCGGTCGTTCGAGCGTTGTGCTTCTGCGAGTGAAGGGGTTAATAAGAGGAGTATACAACCCAATTTAGGCAAGGCAACTTATTAGAAAATTAATTCAATACTTACATAAGTTCAGTTTTCTGCGTCTACAGCGCCACCTTGTCATTCCACAACCACCAGTTAGACTATAGGTATAATAATTTACATGGAACAGCGACATCATTCCATATAACGAATCGTTTCCTGTGCTGAAATGTGTTTCTGAAACTTGCCCTATCACTGTCGGTAATGAACGGAGGGACTCTTTTTGTTTGACATACTATACTGTGTCCTAGAATCTGTTTTGTTTCACGCAGAATACGGTGCATTGAATTTGAATTTGAATAGTTTTCAAACATTTTCTAAAGTTGTACAACATGGAATAAGATTTTTGGTACTAGCTCGGTGGTTTTTAGGTAAATTAAAATATGTTTCCGCCAAATAAATGGGTATTCATTGGGTGGATTGCTCATCTATAACTATATCCTCATGTCATGCATGACAGAACCTACTGTATAGCCTACTTGTCAAATTAACTTGTCTCTATTGTCAATATTTGGCTAGAGTAGGTTATTGTGGCTTAATTTAAGTTGGGTTTAGGTTAAATTGGAACTTCAAAGAAGCAAAGCGGAGCAGGGCGAGCGTATGCAAGTGAAGAACAAAATTTTACATAAAAATACCCTTAGGTTCTTATTTTTCAAATAGGTAGATACACGGAAATTCAACGGTACAGTACTCATTCCATACATTGCCTGGCCTCGTTTTGGTATTGAATATGTCGGCGGCCAATCGTAGAATCGGGCACATCATGATGTGCCCCGCCATTTCATGATATGCCCAAGCAATTACTGGGCACATCATGATGTAGCGGGTTTTAACGAAAACATGTCTTTTTAAAAGCATTTTTATTCAGCACTACGTGATGTTTCTTGTGTTATACATGTCAAACGAACACGAAGATTATCTGCGCTCGCCCCCTTTAGTCTTCACCTAAGCTACCGCAGATTTTATCGTTTCATAATATTTCACGTTTGGGCACATGGTGTGCCCAATTTTACAATCGGCCGCCGACATCTAGAATACCTAGGTAATGCCGGATTTCGTAATTTGCCGGTAACAGATATACCAACAACATGATCTGTTAAATCAGCAACAGCATGATTTGATAAATATAAGTTAACAAATTACAAATATTAATTGAAACCGCCGCTGTGTCACTTAAATCCTAACAACTTCGGGGACACAGAAAAATCACAGCCATTATGACGCTTAAAACAAAACCAAACAACTCTTTTAATGTTTTAATGACGTAAAAGGTTCCCATCAAGGATTAATGAGTCATTAAAAAGTATTTCCGAACTCTAATGTTCGGACACGCCTTCTGAATGCAAAATGAAGATTTAAGAAGTGCCCCTCCACTTGGAAAATTGGCTCTCCGAAGTTTGATTTATAGCAATTTTTACGACACCCTAAAGTAAGTTAGCTTATCTTTAAATCAAGGTAAATCGACGGTGAAGCGGTTCCGGTTTTGGGCCAAATGGGTGAAAAAAATGACACAATGTGTTTTCGTTAAAATTTTATCAAAAATATGGAAAGATTAATATTATTTTTATTTATATATAGGCGCATACATTGCTTCCGGCCTCACACTAGGATACCCTGTGTCGTGGGAACCAGAAACAGCGACATCACAAAAATGTAAACATCCAAGATCTGGGTTTTTTTTTGTCCCCAGCCGGGATACGAACCCTGGACCTCTCTCATGGTAGGCACCGCTGCGCCACAGATTGATGATACGATGATGATTGCTTTACGGCCGATCCCAATAACCTATCTCTATCCGTGATCTGCAGATTACGCGTTACATTTGACAGTTGCGCTATGGGATTTACCTATGTCAAAATTGACACTATCAATCTCAAATCTGCAGATTATGGATAGAAGATAGGTTATTAATTTCGGCCGTTAGAGAATGTTATTATTGTGGCCTGTTTCACAATTTCCCTTAAGGTCTATGTCATTTTAAATAGGTACAAATAAGTATATGTCCTAACCCTACATTCCCTCATGGTCTGACCGCTACGTGCAGTACCAATGTGACTATTATTTTTCTTATCACCAGCAGAACTCAATCCAAATCTCAACCTCTTTCATGAACTTACCCATCCTCGCGGGGATACCTAAAAATAATATAGGAGACCGTAGAAAAAATTAAAAACAACAGGATAGTCTCCGAATATTTTTTTCACGTAACTTTTTTTACTACGTCGCCACTCTTATCGCGGTGGGAGATTTAAAACGCTCTCCGTCGCGCTATTTTATTGTGTTCTCTAACTGCATACGAGTACAATGTACATTGTACACGCAGTGGGACACCAACTTTATTTTTATACATATTTTTGTTGTTGCCCGGAGTTTGGTAGCAACTTCAGCTGTTAGCGCGGTACGTTCCCATTTTAAAACTACATGCTAATTGTGAGAAAACCTAACAGTTAAAGTTTGGAGCGTGGCCAGTTGTGCTTGTGCATCGTTTAACGTGACTTTTTGTGTTTTTGCTTTGCTTCTAGCTTAGCAGCAACGAAGTGCTCCTAAATCCGAAATAGAGTAGAACTTGTCCATTTAGAGTTTACCTGTGCACATTTACCATCGTTAATTGATATATTTAGTTGCCAGAAGTTTTATTTATATTTGGCTCCGTTTGCGTTTGCGAGTCATAATAATAGTCTCTTGCAATATGAAACCTTTCTTAGCAATGTAACATATTACATATTACTATAGGAAGAAAAATCACAACATTCTTATCCTTAAGCTCTAAAGAGAAACACTTGATTCATGTGAAAAGAAACAGACAGCTCTGGTTTCCTAGAATAGCGGTGCCGTCATAATTAGCGGCCGTAATATAGCGGTGAAAAACGTACTAGAACGTCTTGTCTATGTAAACAAAATGGCGCGGTTTCCTAAACAGCGGTAATTGACACCGTAACGTCAAAAAGCGGTGCCGCTATTTGCATGATGGCCGTCTTGCCAGTCGGTGTCGGATAGTTTGTGTACGTTATATTTGATAGCGGTGAAGCTATTTTTATAACTATATTGTAACGTATTTGTGTTTTTTCTGACCAACTCCAACTGGGGCAGCGAGGACGACGAAACTTTAATAGGTTTCGTTTATTAATACATTTATTTGAAATCCTTAATATAACGGCCGCTATAATATGACGGAACCACAATCCTAGGAAACCAAAGCTTAAAACCAGGGCGGTTTGCAGAAACAGCTTAAATCTAGATTAAGCGACTTAATCGATTTAGCATCTGTCTAACGTATGAAATATACGCTGAATCTATCTAGATTTAGGCAGGTCTGCAAGCTGCCCTAAATGGTTTCATCTCAAATGTTTTTTTAATCCAAACTTCAACACAATCTTACTTAAAATCATAACCGCACATTGCGATAAAATTAACTTTCCTTTTCCTGAACACGGATCCGGGTGCTATTTAGATGCGCAAATGGAGATATCTGTCGGAAATTTTTCACCACGTAATCATAGAATAAATAGACTATTTCAATTAAAACTACTCTGTGGTCTACACTTTGTTCGCTGAATTCATTTGCATCTGTTTATTCCACCTTGTTTGCTCGAAAACAAAAACCAACAGATTGTTATTTTTAAAGAACTCAATTTGTGAAAACCATTGTTTCTATTATTTTGCATTGACTATTTCTTGTTATTACAGGTATTAATTAAATATATTTAATTTAAGTATGCTCTTGTCTATTAAAACCATAAAACCTAAGCTAAACATGTTATTTCTTAAATCACTGAGACATAAAGTTTACATATCATTCTTTCTCAATTATTTATTTTTACCTAGTGGGCGTTGGTGTCTTTGGTTTAAGCAAAGCATTGTTTTTAAGGAAATCCGTTAGTTACTTACCTATTTCTCAAAAATATAACACAAACACACAAGTTTCAGTTGCGCGTAAAATTTAAATAGATATCTACTTTTTATCAGTGTTACGTCAACATTTATGTAATACAGATAGCTATTAGTAAAGTAGAAAAGCAGAAATGAATCTTTGATTTGTATCGTTTAAAAGAAATAGAAACAGTAGAATTGTGGCATAGACGGGGCATCTATATAGTCGGATTCAGTGGTGTAGCCTTAAAGACCAACAGGGAAGATTTGTAAGTTTGCCTTTTCCGGGCATAGTGCTTACGTAAAATCCGGCATCTACGTATTCATGCAATCTCGCGTCCAATGTTGTCAACATCTCGCCTCGTGCCATTAGAGAATCCAGCAAAAATCGCCTGGTTATCCTATCCTCTAATGCTGTGTTGATTTTTTCTGTTTATCTTTACTAGCACTTTGGTTCGTTGAGCGTCCCACCCCATTCAGTGGAGGTTTACTCACTCGCGTTAACAAGCTGCGTTAGATGGTCGGCGATTCTAGGCACGCCATCTGATTTATTTGTATTAAGGTAAAGTTCATTGCGAACTATACCACTCTACTTTGGGAGCTCGGGTTTCGCTGAATCGAGTGAAAGGGACTTTTTACACGCGATAGGGTTCGTTTTTGGGCGCAATTTTTCGGTGGTGTTTTTGTGCTTTTTTATGAGTTGTTTCGGCGTTAATTTGAAGGAGCGATGTTGTGGCGTGGTGGTCCGGGGACTGGAGAGTTTAGGGAGTGGATTTTGTGGCATCGGATTTTTCTTTTCTGGCGTAATAATGAATATATGATTGGTCCTCGTCTTTTTGAGATGTATATTTAAGAACCCGATGTTTCTCTATACAGAGATGGTTGTTCTGAGATCTGGATGATGATGATTTGGTCATTTTGACAATGTCGTCATGAGACCGTCCACGCATCCACTAGCTGGTCCAACGTCCACAAAAGACCCAGATCTTTTGTTCTGTTTTTAATAGTTTTGAACTTTATTTGGGTATGTTGAAAATCCCGGGCCGTGGACTTTGGACGGAAGCGTCAGTCTAAGATTGTGCCTCAAGCCAACCGTAATTTGTGAATGAAACATAAACCGTTTCATTAGTTTATATATTTTACTAAAATGAACTTTGAACTCTAAACTTACACATACAAGGTACCTACTGAACTGACCACATACTGTAACCCGAACATACAGCCGTGTTTGTTTTCGTATTACGTAAACTATAGACTCAAACAGAAGCAGTAAGCAAGTTCGGGCTGAAGGTATCTTCATTGCGAGATGGCCAGCAACACACATATTTGTTCATACCGGTAGTTTAGCCAAGCCACAGCCTATCTCACGTTGTGTGGGTTGTGTGGGTATGAAGATGAACGGATAAAGCAATTATTCCGCTATTATGTAAAGTAAAACACTGAGGCTGGATTTCACCAACAAAAAGTTATACGAGAATAACAGAGAATAACTATCCCTGGGATAACTTGTATGACAAATGACAGTTCAAATGAGGTGATCTGACCTAGGTGTCACTGGTGTCTATGAAAAAGTCTCGAGTTACTCTTTCGTTGGTAAAATCCAGGCTGAGTAAGACATAGCGAACACTGCGGTCGCAATAAATAAAACATCATCATTCCATTAAACACCTCACTTGCTTTTAGTTGGCTGTTAACTTTCAAATCACAGAACCAATTTTAATCAAACTTAACTAAGAACCATCGCGGTTAAGTGCACTACCAATAAAATAAACCATGACTGGCGAACTAGGTGAGAGCTATGTCTGGAGACATTGCTGGAATAGTTTACTTAATTATATGTACGAGTATATAGATTTAGGGCTTGTTTGTTTATGCCTCGTATATACGAAGTTACTAATCGGTCTTGTTCCTTTTCAGTAGCTCTATAAATAAAACGCTTACAAATATAAGTACACAAACACGCCTTCGTTATACGCTAAACGAGTAAAATTTAAAATTTTATGGAAATTATCTATAAAACGCTTTTAATATACGGGCGTAGACCCATTGATTAGTTATTTATGATCTCGAGAACCCTTTCCAGAATTTCTATAGAAGCGAATAAATTATTACGGAACGTAGTAAATTAATTTCGTGTATTTAAAGATAGGATGTTGGTTAGGATAAGGACGACAAGGGTTAGTTGAGGGTCACAATTTATTGTTTTTCTTTTGCGCTTTAATTTCAGAATACGACCAAATTAGAATTACGTGATTCAGTAATTGTTTGTTGAACGCTATGGCTGCGGCGATGGGCTAGGGCCTATCACAGGCTTATACCATCTGCATGGGAAAAGAGCTGTGTTATTACTGCTGTAATTTGTAAAATAAAAGTAACAATAAAAATTTAATGGAATAGAACAGAATATGCGTTTATTTAAGCGTCACAATACACAACACATAGCAAAAAAAAATTTTTTTAATAAAATAATAATACTAAAAAACATGAATTGGCGGGTTTGTAATCAAACGGCAGTAAATATTATATTTTACAGGCTTTTTGGAGTATTGAATAATTTTCTCAAAGTGGGTACAACTGTTTTTCAGCCACCCCGTATGAATGAGGCGTGACGCTATGGTATGTTATTTGAAAGTGTTCACCGACGCAATAATTTCACCAAATACTGTATGACATCGCAAATCCTTAACAATCGTTCCAAAGCCATCGAAAAACAGACTCAAAAACAATTTTTAAGTATTCATTAATCAAGTTTCTGAACACAAAGGGTTTTGTCGTCCATGGCGGGACAAATTTGTCGTGACAGGGACCTCAACAATGGACCTAAAGTGTGCCATTCGGATTGGAATGAGAAAGGGGTTATAGGCCCTCTTTAATCGTTTTCTTCTTTACCGCTTTCCTCATCCAAATGTAATAAGTTCGTTTAAATTCTTTTCGTATTTCGTAGTGTATATTTGTAATTAAATATCTTTGGCTGTATTATTTGTATCTGGCTAGTTTTGATGTCATTATAAAGTTTATATTTCAAAAAATTAAAGAATATATTAAATTGTTATTTCCGACAATTTTTCATTTGTTTTTCTTTCTGTCAAAACGAGTGAACGAAGAAATTCGATGTATTTTAAAGTTGTCGTATAATTGAATAAAGGCACAATTTTTTTTTGATGATTATGAACCTAATAGCGTTTTCAATCTGGAATTTCTTATGTCAAAGATACACCTTTTTGTTTGCCCTGTTACAGTCTTCATACAAAATACGAAGAATCTTTTTACCCGACCTACTTAAATGTTTTATTTTCTTTTACCCGCAATCAAATAAGTATGACAGATACGGACCGATTGAAAAAACCTTACTGAAATGGAAACACATTCGAATGCTAAAAGAATCCATCCATCCCACAGATTTATGGTGCAACCTAATTATTTAAAATTTATGTGTGGCCCGTAATCTTAAACTGCTCTTAGCTCTGAGTGCCATCGAGAAACAAAGCTGAGTCAACGCTCAGAGCTGAGAGCGGGTGAAACATCCACCCGAACCAGAACAGAAACCACGACATTTACAGTCAATTAACAGAAACATAAAACATAAACATTTACATAAAGGCAAATAAATACACATTAGGATATCCCTTCGTCAGTTTAATTGGCTGAATCGGGCAGATAACAATGGAAAAGTAATTGTTATAAAGTACCCACTGATGAGCCTTACTTGTCCAATTTTTTAAACATAAAATACATTACCAAAAAACTGTAATTTCTGGTAAAGGAAATTATACAAATTATACGAATGAACAGCCGATATCTGATAGAACTGAATGTTGAACGGATAAAATTAATTCAAATATAATTATCATTTATCATGATTAACTTTGCGATTGCTTGTAACTTTTCGACAAGTAAGTATAAATAGAACATAAACAAATACACATTTTCTTCAAATAATAGATTATACTTTTCTACATATCACACGGGCTCACACGGACCAATGTTTTTGTTTGTTCAGTCCAACGGGCAACATAAATAAGAAACGGTTGGAAGTAATTCATTATTATAAACACACACAGAAAGTCCGAACCCGAAAAGCAAATACATATTTTATCATAACGTAAGCAGCGATGAATATGTACATACATATTATGTCGTAGCCATATCGTAGAATTAAACATATGATATGGTTGTCGATTTCATAAAATATTACTATGAAATGAAATGGCCAACATAAACTGACCATATCGTTTAAACATCAACGATTGACAACATGGCCATCCTCGTTTGGCCTTATCAATAATTTAGAGTATCTGTGGTAGCCATATCGTAGAGATAATCAACCATTTCATAAACCATTATATATAAGAAATGAAAATAATCCATACAAATCAGCTGATCGCCCGTATCAAAATGTATGGAGGAATGAAAAAAAAAAGTTTAATCAAATCGGTTTCATAATGAATGTTGCTCAGAATGATGTCCCTAACATAAGTTATTTACTTATTGTGGCACACTTCCTATTCACACCCAAGTTAAGTTTAACCTACTGAAAGAGGAATTCTTAAACAACACTATACAACACACAATAGATCACCCCGTAGGCACACGTCGCAAAGCTCAAGGCAATCTCACCACTACCCGCGCTAATAACTATTACGGCGAGCGAACTACTGCCTATTTGATTCCGAGACTGATAAACAGCTTACCCACAGATCTCAAACATTCAATAAATCATACTAACATAAAATGGAAACTTAAGAAACATTTCTCCCTTTCCATCCTTAACCCCTAATTATAAAACTTTGTGTGAAATAAAAATACTTAGTTCTGGTATTGTAATATTACCAACTTGCTAGTTACTTGCTAATAGTGTAAATACCTACTTGTATTATTACTGCGTAACTCCGAACCACGCACAAACCTACGTGGTTTTTTGTGGTTCTTGCAAATGAACATGTATTATATTATGGTTTATAATTAAATAAAAAAAAAAAAGTAGTTTCTCATTTTCCGTTAATTTATTTTCACCTTGTATAGCAGTAGTCAGCAGTGTTCGCCGACACATCTTAATAATAACAATAGTTCGCCATTGTTCGGTCGTTCGAGCGGTGTGCTTCTGAGAGTGAAGGGGTTAAGCCAAATATTTAATGCTATATTTTGCAAGATAGGCTAGTCCATCGCCGCAGCTATGGAGTTGAAAGGAATTCCCTACAAATTTCCCACGTTTTTCCATCGCCGCTACTAGGAGAAGTATTGTGAAACCTATAAACCAATTTGCTCTTATTTCTACTTGTCTCTTAACGATTGGTAACCAACTTCTATCAATCCAGGTAGCACTTATCCAGTGGAAAGCGCATAGATACATTTTCCTTTGAAACACAACTCACCAATTTACGGGAGGCGGGGGACGAGGTAAGAGAGCTGTGATTGGTCAGCCGCTGCGAAACGGTCTGGCGGCCTGTCATCGTACATGGGATGCTATGTTGAATACAACTAACGTTTGGCGAGCCGCATTCCCCCGCAGGCGCAGTCAATTGGATATATAGTCTCTGTATCAATCAATACATCACCTCTCGATCAATAGGGCCTAAATAAACTAGCCGCCCGCAACAAGCGGATTTAGCCGAGGAATTAATAACAAATTCGCAAACAGGCAACCCTTACCGCAGTTAGCAACTGCGAGGGAGGTGGCTGGAGTAGTGAGGATATCAACTTTTGTCAACATTTGTCATCATCATATCATAATTAGCCGACTTCAACACTGCTGAGTAAAGGCCTCTTCTCTATAGCGCCAATTCACGCGGTCCTGTGACAACCGCATCGGTTGAATGTCTTTGATGTCCATATCGAGCTGTGGTCTGCTCACTGGCATTTGACCGGGTCCCGCTTTAATGCCCAAAAAAGAAGAAAATAAAATTTCAATTCAATCAAATTGCGTCATTATATTACATTCCACAATTTATACGATAACAAAGCTTGTTGCGAGATTCACTTGTGTGGACTAGACTAGGTGGGTAGGCAACTATTTGCACAGACTTGGAGATACATCCCGCAACAAGCTTTTATATCGTATAAATTGTGCAATGTAATAAAATGAAGCATTTTATTGAATTTAAATTTTATTTTCTCTTTTTTAGGGCATTAAATAAAAGCTTTGTTAAAAATGATTTTTTACTTTTAATTTATTTTTAACTTTTTAGTTTTTATCATTAACGGACAAAACATCTGAACTAGAATTAGAGTGCTTGACAAGACGAATCAAATGAGACCAAACACGATAGGATTGCGTCATTTGGTAACAGAGTTCCCATGGCCATCTTCCGGCTCCAGCATCAGATCAGCTCCAGGTCATACAAAATATTTTAGGATTAAAGTACTTGTCAAGACAAATCAAATGAGCCCAAACACAACAGGATTGCGCCGTTTCGTAACAGAGTTGCTATGGCCACCTTCAGGCTCCAGCATCAGATCATAAATAATTGAAACAAAAAGTAAACTTTAGAAAAAACCGACTTCCACAAACCCTATTTGATTAGATTGAGTTTAATACTAACTGTAACCCCTTATCCCCCCCCTTGGGGAATCAATTTTGTCAAATCCTATATCAGTGCTACCCCACGCTACTAAGGAACCCCTGTACAAAGTTTCATGGCTCTAGGTCCACCGGTTTAGGCTATGCGTTGCCTGCCCGTCAGCCACGCATTGTATTTGTACCTAGTATGGAGCAGTTCTGGTGGCCATATGTGGTCTTCATCAGCAGTTCCGCATCACAATATTATGCTTACCATGTGCATTTGCACGAGTTATTATGAAAAACACAAAAATCACTATAGGTCTGCCTATAATATTTGAAGAGTTCTCTCGATTTCTCCAGGATCCCATCATCAGATCCTGACCTGGTGTCAATGGGACCACCCTTGAGGTATTACCTATACGCCGAAAGAATATTTGTTCAAATCGGTTCATAATTGGCGGAGTTATCGCGTAACAAACATAGAAAAAAAAAAACATACGGGTCGAATTGAGAACCTCCTCCTTTTTTTGAAGTCGGTTGAAAAAATTGGAACCAAAGTATTTGTTAAGGCAAATCGAACGAGCCCAAGCATGATGGTGTTGCGATGTTTTATGATAGAGTTCCCATGGCCACCTTCCGTCTCCATCATCAGATCAGCTTCATGTCAAAAAAATATGGGTATTTATTGATATGTATTTACAATTAACTGACTACTAAAAACAATTAAATTAAATAAAAAATATACTTAAGGTCCCCGCCGCCGCCGTCGAGTGGCAGGGTGCCCAACATGCTGGCACCATTACCTCGCTGTATCGCTATGCTAATTCGCTGAGCGAGGTAGGTGCCAGCTCTAGAATCACCTGACGCTTCGACGAGTCTCTTTGCAACCTCCTGAAAGACTCGCCGAGCGTCGGTCCCCCACGGCCCGAGGGTCTCTACGCCAAACGGCACAAATATGTAGCCCTCCCCAAGGGCGGCATATTTGCGCTGTTTCAAACCCTCTGCAGAGTCCGCCGCGGCACCGGCCCTGGAAGAAGTCGCCGGTAAATGGGATGACGCTAGTGTGTCAACACACGTTGCATCCCATACCAACGACTTCCCATGCTGCCACGGAATGAGTGTCATTCCTCCGGGCCTCTTACCGTCGTCGCGGGCTATGCCTGGCGGTTCTAATACAGACGGTACGCCCGCGCTAGAAAGGGCCCGACGGATGATATCATTCTGGGAAATGTCTGGGAAAACGGCCGGCAGCTACAGGACAGGCCGTGGTGTCCTTGTTGGCACACCCTGGTGCCGCACCGGCAGCGATGTACCTCGTTTGTTTTTACCCCCAGTCGCAGGCAGACAGCGAGCGTGAGGGTGGTCCTGTCCAGAAGCGTGCCAAGCTGTCTGGACGGGATGGCGTGCAGCCAGTGCCCTGACTCTCGCTCCCTGGTTGCGAGCAAACGAGCACGCTCTGCCGAGTCACGAGCTCCGGCAACAAGACTCTCATGCCTTTGGAGGCAGAGCGGCTCGTCCCACAACCTTTGGGATTTTAAATTTAGGGGGAAATTTTTACTCGGACAGGCTTGTGTCCAAGCATTCCTGGCATCGGCCAGGCCCGTGACCTCAACATCACCAAGTGATGGATATTACGATACGTATGCAAAATTTCAGCTGAATCGGATAACGGGAAGTGGGTCAAATTCAAGCCGACATTTTTGACGCGAACCATGATACCCATCCACCCAGATACATACAGTGCAAGTTAAATAAAAGTTTTTACGGATTACCTTTTTAATAATAGGCCCCCCTATTAGAATATCTATATTTTTGCTACTTCGGAAACGATCCTTAATTCATTTCTTTTTCCTTATACAAGTGCAAAAGGCATTACTTGCCTAAAACATCCGTACTCAACTTTTATTCCACACACTGTCCCCAGGGACTCTCTCGCGACTCACATGTCTACATTTCCCCCGCTTCCTTTGTGCATTTAATTATTCCTTCCAAATAAGCCGATCACCCTGTAGCATCTCCGACTCCGAGCTAAATAAACATGGCTTGGGGTGGGTAGGGTAGATAGCATTTGGGTAATTTAGACGTTAAGGTGCCATTAACTGACGATCCGGTTGGTTGATTGGATCGAGCGATATACGATTGGATTTATGGAGCGAACGAATATTGTAGGTACCGTTAAACACTACGGTAGTTTAGGCGAAGAAGGGAGTTCCAGATTAGAATCAAATATCTCAAATTACATCCGTTTACTTTGTCTAGGCTTGATGTCTGTTATTTTCAAAATAATATTGCCGAATTTCGACGATTGCTTGAATGTTTGTGATATTGCTGTTTCTAGTTCCCACGACCCAGGACATCATATTGTTGGGCCAGAAGTTAATACCTGTAAGTAAGTTTGTTTTCAGTTTTTAATGATCCGAATGGTACAAAACAATGGTAATTATAGGATATGTTGGTGTCAATATGAATATGGTTTTGCTTAGTGGAGGTGTCTCAGTAATAATATAATTCTACAGTCCGGGTTGCGAGCCAGAGCCGAGTCCGAAAGTGTGTGGATTTTGACGCCTGACAGCAAATAGTAGCAACTCATACTAAACGGAAATTATGCATGTGTCTGAAAAAAGATGACGTCATTAAGTTCATGTTACAACAAGGTTTGTTTCATTAATTATAACTAGTGATGCTTTTTGTAAGTACATTGATAAATGAACGTTAGGGAAGGGAAGGGCTGGCCCTTGTAATACAAAAAGTAGTATTAATCTCAAGGGTGGTGGGTGCAATATGCCCTTACCGCCTTATGTGATTTTAACGATAGTTTGTCCCAGGGAGCACTTATCCAGTGGAGAGCGCATAGATACATTTTCCTTTGAAACACAACTCACCAATTTACGGGCGGCGGGGGACGAGGTAAGAGAGCTGTGATTGGTCAGCCGCTGCGAAACTGTCTGGCGGCCCGTCACGTCAGTCATCGTACATAGGTTGCGTATGCGAACGTTTGTTGAATACAACAAATGTTTGGCGAGCCGCATTCCCCCGCAGGCGCAGTCAATTGGATATATAGTCTCTGGTTTGTAAGTACATTAATTCCATACTAATCGTTAGCTAGACCAGAATACATACAAGAGTCTGATCCCGATATATTTATGCAGACTGTACTGTTAAATAAAAAAAGTAAAATACTGAATTAGAATGTTATTACCATCCTCTGCCGGTGCATCATGTATACAGAGTGTAACAGAAAGGTGTAGTCATATTTTAGGGGGTTATTAGGGACATCATTCTGAGCAACTTTCATTATGAAACCGATTTGATCAGAGCAACTTCAATTTTCATTTCTCTACAGGGTGTAACAGAAGGGTGTAATCATATTTTAGGGGGTTGTTAGGGAGACCATTCTGAGCAACTTTCACTATGAAACCAGTTTGATCAGAACAGCTTTATTTTTCATTGCTCCATAGGTTTTGGTCCGGGCGGCGGTCAGCTGATTTTGTATAGAGAATGAAAATTAAAGTTGCTCTGATCAAATCGGTTTCATAGTAAAAGTTGCTCAGAATGATGTCCCTAACAACCCCCTAAAATATGACTATACCTTTCTGTTACATCCTGTATACAAATCAGCTGACCGCCCGCCCGGACCAAAATGTAAGCAATGAAAAATAAACTAGCTCTGATCAAATCGGTGTCATAGTAAAAGTTACTCAAAATTGTCTCCCTAACAACCCCTAAAAAGTAAAATGTTACAACCCTTTTATGTTACACCCTGTAGTTACCAAAACTAAACTAAGTTACTCAAAATTGTCTCCCTAACAACCCCCTAAAATGTAAAATGTAACAACCCTTATGTTACACCCCGTAGTTACCAAAACGGGAGAAAAAAAAAAACAAACTTTACCCTTTCACGTGTCTTCAAATAAGAATTGTACTCGTATAATTTCGCGCGTCATATACCGTGACACGTGTCAGAATACACCCTTCCGAATAATTTCACGCTCCGTTTGCTGTAGAGTGAGGCATGCTTATTAGGTTCCTTGATTTTGATACTGACTGTTATTGACCCTAACTTGCAGTTGTGAGAGCGGCTTGCATGAGCCGTTGGATATGATCAAATGAAATAATGTTAACGTCGGTATGGTGATTGATTATATGTAGATGTTTTTAATAAAACTAATGTGTGTAGCCTGAAGTGCACAAAACTTTTTTATTATTTTTATTTTAGCATATCATTAGTATCAGAAACAAATAACAATCATATGAGATTCTCGCCCTTAAATCAGTAAGGTAACAACCTTAAATATTAAAATTGTTTAGTGTAATGCAGGGTAAATAAATTAAAATTTAACTATACGTTCCGAACCCTTTCAAAGTTCTTAACCGTTTAGTTAAGAAATTCTTGGTTTTATCAAAAACGTCCAAAATCTTCCAAGTACTGAATTATTTTCAGGATTTTTTTTTAGGTACACTTAATGTTAATAGTACTCGAAAGCATTGTTTAAACAGTAATATTATTGTGCCCTTCGGGTAAAACTGAACAGATATAAATCCTTAGCAATGTGGTAGTACAGAACAAGCCCAGACAAAGACTCAAAGGCCACGGTTTTCTTTCAGAAAATACACTTTAGTTTGATTTGTCAAAACCCTAAATACGTACTGGTTTTCTAAGATTAGCTTTAATGCTTCTCTTAATTTTATTAATTAGATAGTGGCATCATTAAATCAAATCATCACAAGGGACATCGCGTTATCAGAATAGATTTTATCAAGTGACGTATCGTATTATCAAGCAGAGATAACATCAACACAATGAGTTACACCCAGTTTCCTGGGCGCTGATTAAAGTTAACAGGTTGGTTAAATCAGTTTCGGCCAAACAAGTTCTGTCATTTTGAATAATAGCGGTTCGTGATTGGCCGAAGCTGATTTAACCAACCTGTTAACTTTAATCAGCGCCCAGGAAACCGGGCATTAGTGAGGGGTGAAATGAATAATCTAATCTTTAGTTGTAGTAAAATGAAGAGAAAATAGTTATTTAGGCCAACGTTCGTTTCCACAAGTGATGACGTAGATCCTGGTCTGTCTCCGAGAAACAAGGGTGAGTCTCACTCACTGGCTCACAACCCAGATTTTTATTCAATAGAAAAATCTAAATGATCATGTTTCGAATTATAAGATAAGGATTCGTTATGCCTAATAAATTTATTCGTTTTCTGTAGACGCTATTTATAAGCGTTACAATATGGCATGATTTTTATTCATCAGCATAATCTCAGCCCACCCCCCAGGGGTGATCTGTGGCCCACACCGACCTATTTCCTGGCACTCGGCATCTTTTTATCTTCGTATTATTAAATTCTTTCAATTTAAATCTCTCCTTTCTCCCTTAAGTTGTACTTAGTTAGTTGTAGTAGCGCTACCTAAGCTCACTAATTTCATTATCGCTTTCAAGGAATTCAAGATATCTCATTTTATCTTAAGAAGCATCCGATATCTCATTAACCAACAGAACGAATAACAGATACTATACTTGTTTAATTTAAATCTTGCTTTATCCAGGGTTCCGCAGTTGAAATGATTAGAACCCTTGCGGTTTGACTCGGCCTTTCCAATTCCCGAATTGTGGTGGCGCCTCGACACGCTTGCTTGATTAACAAGAGAACGTAAGCACTTACTTAATTTATTTGATCACAAAGTGTGTACATTGTTTGTGTGTAAATGTTTATTTATATAAGTAGATTTGCATTTACTTTCGGGAGAAACTTGAAGGATAAAGAGAATTGACTGTGGCAAGTGTTTAGTTTTACTTTTGTTGCATGATTACTATTTTTATGTGAATATTACTTATTTTATTTATTAGACGGGTGGACGATTTTATCCAATCCTTAAAAGAAGAAATAAAGGAACCCTGTCCGTCTGTCTGTCTGTCCGTATGTCAAGACCTTTATATCGAGAACGCTTAGACGTATCAAGCTGCATATTAATTGCTCAGGTTTGGAAAAAATCAACCTTCTAACTCAACGCAATCGAACGCTACGACCGTTTATGTTGTATTTTTTTTGGATTTTTATAGTAATCGCAATGGACCCAAAATCTATAGTATATATATACTTCCCGTAGGCCAAAAATCATGAAATTTGGCACAAAGCAAGATCTTATAGCTCAAATAAAGGGAAAAATCTAAAAACTGCAAATTTCTATCTTTCTGAAAAACTATGTAATTTTGTTTACATGAATGACATCATACTTTATTTTTTATGTAGAAACCTAATTACACCAGTTTTGCTCTCCAAGTGTGATCAGAACCCTTGACCGTTTATTTATTTGCGTCTCACTGCGAGTACTGTATTGTAACCATCCGTTTTCTCATCGAAATAAATTCCCGTTTCGTCTGGGTATCTCACCGTGTCTGTCGTACCGGTTGCCATTTATATCGCATAGTTTCTGCGATAACTGCCAAACGTCTTATATACGAAACAGGAACTAACAACTAATTCAAACAAGTATTACAACAAATTCGTAATTGTAGTAGTTTATGAAACTTTTGCATAATGAGGGGTATTAAAACACGAGTGGGTGTTTAATAACAAAGCCGTAGGCGAGGTTTTTAATAGTATCCCACGAGAGTTTTAATACCTAGTTATGTGCAGTTTCATACACTACTTTATCTACTCTCATACTTATGTGTCTCTCCTACAAAAATCAAAGTTAAAACACAACAATATTTCCACATAAATCAGTGCTTACGTTGACGCGCAAGTACGTCATAGTTTATAATTCGAATTTTATGACATGAGAGTAGATAAAACATACGGAACCCCTATTCCGAAACTCCGATTCGCCTTTCCATAGTGTTTGTAGCAGATAACTAAGCTACTGAGCAGTTGTTAGGGTACTTCCGTGGGCAGATAGGTACACTGGAGTGCAAGGAAGATCGATGGGAACCACTTTATCGCTCCACTGACTAGGGAGGCAGAGTATAACACCATTATCAAGCGAGCAAATAACGTGCTTATTACGCGATTTATTCATTCTAAAATACATTCTGATGGGTGCGTTCCGTAATGTGGAGGGGAGATTTTGCTATTTGATTGTGGGGACGTCTCACTCCTGGCAGTTAGATGAGGGAGATTCATTCATTTGTGTGGTGGTGGGTGAGAAGATGGTAATAATCCTGTTTAGAAAGATCTCTTTTTGATTAGGAATTGTATTTTTTTTAACATGAGTAATGAGTATATAAATTTTTACCTACACTTTTTATGATGAAAAACAACATATTCATCATCAGGAAACCTATAGTATCTCGATCATCATATATCTGTGGATGGAGTTATAAATAACTAACGAGATCCGAGTTATGACACTGAGGGGAGATCTTTCAATACCCCGTTAAACAAAACGGGTTCAATTACTCAGATAAACGCTATCTAAGAAGTGCAAGATTTAGGATAAGCTTTTGTTATAAGAGATTACTGCCAACCTGCAGCAGTCGAGAGGCTCTATAGGCAGATAAGAGGTACGTGAATAGCATAGGGCACGCGTGTAAAGATTACAATCTTGATAAAACGGTTTGTTGAATGCAAAGACTACTTTGATTGTATCAAAATAGCTTTATTTATAGAGTCACTTTACCAATCTTCTAATAGTGTTATAGTGTATCTAATATAACAGAAAACTTGACAGATGTCAATCATAGCCTGTTAGTGAGGGGATACTGCTCATAAATACCGATTAATCAAAAGAATCGATACACCCTTCAAACATTTGTGAATCGGAAAGATATATATAAAATATGGTTGAAAATAAAATAATAACATCTTTATGTGCTGATAGCAGTGATGGCGATGACAACTCTTCTGTTGGTTCAACTGAATAAACAATTTCGATTCTTTCCGATTGTTTTGGTAACATCCTTAGTGTTTAAAAAGTGGATTTTATGAAGTTTCAGGTTAGCTGTCGAGTTGCCTGTTATATTGGATAGAGTATAATTAGTATTAAGCGACTTATGATTATAAGGAAAAAGAAGGTTCACTACAAAACCGATTGGGTAATGAGTATCTTGTTTGTGACTTCTCTAACAACTTAATTCAACTTCCTTTTGACCTTTTGACCCGGCCGGTCAGCTGATTTGTTTGACGAAGTGATAAGAAAAGTTGCACTGATCAAATTGGTTTAATTTATAAAGTTTCTCAGAATGATGTCCCTAAAAAGCCCTCTTGTACACCCTGTAGATCACCAAACAAAAGTCAACACATTACAAAGACCCTCAAACATACAAAGGCAAAACACCCCACTTTATACCACTATGCCATCAATCTGAGCTGTTAAATATCCTCAATATCCTCATTGTGAACATTTAATAGGGTTAGTAACAACATCGAAACCAAGGAGGTTTTTGAATAGAGACGCCAAATACTGTGTTTACCCCAGAGACTATATATCCAATTGACTACGCCTCCGGGGGAATGCGGCTCGCCTACGCATACGTTCGCATACGCAACCTACGTACGATGACTGACGGGCCACCAGACAGTTTCGCAGCGGCTGACCAATCACAGCTCTCTTACCTCGTCCCCCGCCGCCCGTAAATTGGTGAGTTGTGTTTCAAAGGAAAATGTATCTATGCGCTCTCCACTGAAAAAGTGCTCCCTGGCTTACCCCTTCGCAGTAGATAAAATATAATGGGCCTAAAGCTTTAGAAGAGTATAACTTGATAGCATTATGATATTAGAAGGACTTCAATCTCTGACAGTTATTGCGTCTCGGATTTTAATTTAAATTTTAAGAAAATATCTTTCAAACTTAAGCTGATTGAAAGTATTTGAAAGTAACATTAAAACGATCATGCCAATCAAAATTGTGCTCTGAAGGGCGTCTACCATCCCTCCTCATACCATACATCCTCATATTTATTTGATTGCGATCCGGATTGATGGCAGTTAGAGATCACCACAAAATTGTGAAACCCGCGAGAATACACCCAACCCTCAACACATTCGGCGGCGCATCCAGAGACAGTTATTCTGATGGTGACGGTAGAGGGGTGACAAATGGCGGGAGTCGTTTATCTTTTCAGCTGTCAGCGGACAGACGCACTCATACAGGATGTGATCGCAATGTGTGTTTGTAGTATAGAGATGAGCTCGCCTTTGTAGCTATATATATATATATACTTTATTGCACACAAATCAATACATTATGACAATTAAAAATGGAAATGACGTGTACAAAGGCGAGCTTATCTCTATCGAGAGATTTCTTCCAGCAAAACCAGGATGGAAAGGATAAATAAATCAACAATAAGTAGATCCAAGTGTACAACATCAAATACTTAAAAAAAATATATAAAAAATAATAATAATAATATAAACTACATACAAATACGTACATATATACCAGAATTAATGGATATAAATAGGAAATAAAACATACATAAATACAAATACTTAAATTTAATATGGAAGAGAAAGGTATAGTGTTCTTTCAACCGACTTTTAAATATTCCGAGTGACGGACTGTCTCTAATGGCACTTGGCAGCTTGTTCTCCAGTTTATTTTTTTTATGTGTTAAAATTGATTAATGAAAGTGTAAATTACTAATACAAGTTGAAACAGACACAGAAAGAACAAGAATTAGTTGATAGTTGCTGACGCAGGTTACAACCAAAACTTATCTATGAAAAAAATACCTCTGTTATTAACAAGCTTTATGAATATTAACAACTGTCACTTTCTTTTAAATTTCTTCTGGTTTAGACTCTAAGCCCTAAGATATCACAATGGCGGGATCATGATTAATTTTCCAGACGAAAGTTGATCTCGAAAATGTGTTAATTTTATTGCTAAAAACGTGTTTTATAAACTTTTCTGGGCCCGGCGCGGCGAGGTGAATTATTTTAACAACGTGATACGTTAGGGCTTAAACACGTTCGGAGTCGGGTTGGAAGCCTGCCTTTATTATATCCACAATTTTATTATTCGCATTTATTTTTCTATGTATTGAAGAATCAGTTACCTATGTACTTTATTGGGGGGTGATCTGAGACTTTATTACACGTAAGTGGTATACATAGCGGTATGCAAACGAACATATTATTTAAACAAGAATAATTTAAACTAACTTACTGAAATTGAAAGAATTCTACAAATTGTATACCCCTGAATAAAATATTGTTAGTTTATAACGCGTAGAATGACAACTGTAAATCTGTTTATGTTACGGGCAATTTGATAAGTTCGGTCATTATTCATAACTTGCCAATTTGATTAAAACTATCTACATTATTAATCACTTTGCCTGATCATAATGAACAATGACTACCCTATCTTGGGCGAAGTAATAAAACAGATGCATTGTAGTGTCTTCGTGCATTTAACCCAACAGCTACGCTCGCTTCGCTCGCTCCGCTGGTTACACTTCAAAGTTCTGGCCTACCTGACCTACATTCACCTACATTTACCGACCACTGGCCGTCCGGCATTGTGGATAGGTACAGACCGGTCGAAGTAATACATTTATCAAATTGACCATGCCAATTCATATTGCCCGGTCATTATTCATACTGCACGGTTAATCAAATTGCCCGTGACATATATAAATTATGGAACGTTAAAATAGATTTATTTTGTCGAACTGAAATGTGTTTCTAACTGTTATTTTAGCACCAAAGGTTTTGAAATAGGGACTGAATAAGTAATGTAATGCTGAAAGTGTCTTTAATATATTTTGGGAGGGTTACCGTAAGCTTTTGGTTTAAGAACTATGATTGGGTCAAACTTATAATGATTAATAAGTGCTGTTACATTTTAAACCATTTTTGGCGTAAAAAAGATATTTTTCAAATATCTTAATATCTTCTTCTTCTTTTTATTAATGGCGTCCTAACCTCAATTGAGGCTAATTTTGCCAGTGACAAGTGGTAAGGTTCTCATTTGAGAACCTGGAAATTATAATGTGCTTAAGATATCTTTGACCCAAAATTAGTGCTTGACGTGTCTTTGATAGGTATTGTAAAACTCTGAGATATGTTATGAGGTGATATTTATTTTGGTTTGTGGAGATTTTTTCCATCAAAAATTATCAAACTGTAAATCGAAAAAACTCACAATAATTATATGGATTAAACACATCAATCACTCTCCTACTGACTCCCTCGAGAGACAGTTGTATCTTAACGAATTTGAGGGGAACTGAGAACTCATGGATTTGGGGTGCATTAGAATGAATGAATTAAGTAGGTAAGTAGCTTATAATGTGATATGAGCGTTTGCCACGCCACCTTTTGTCATTTTCTATAAACTGCAGTGCTTTCAATGTTCAACCTATAAATTGCTAGGTGCTCTCGTAGCACACTATTTTTGTAAAAGGAATACCTGTAAAAAGATATGTTTTCTCGTGCTTATGTGTACCTATATCTTCAAGAAGGGAACACAAACATTCGTTTAATCTTCCTGATTTATGTAAATAGCCGTGCCCGCAATGTAAGTATGTAATAAAATTAGACCAAGGCATTGTCACTGACTCTCTATCTACCTGCACCATCATAACCAAACAGCCACAAGAAAAAAAATATTTTGCAGTTCGTTAACCCAAAAGGAACTCGTTCAAAAACAATTTAATCACCGAAATTGGCATTAAAACGCGAAGAATATTCCGCGGAAACATTAACGCGTTTAATACACTACGGTATAACGTCGTCGTCACAGCGCTATCATTCCGACCAAATGCGACAGACAGACGGACGGGCGTCTATTTCAAATGGCTTCCCCGCAGAGGAGATATTTTCAAATATATTCTGTACTTATACCCGTTTCATGCAATAAAGTCTTGTAAAATGGCATCTTCAATGTTCGTTGGAGTTCGTAAGTGTAGATGGGGTATCTGCGATCGTGTTGAACCGTGCGACAATAAATTCGACACAGTCATACCGTTGAACACAAAATGGAACCAGATATTGCGATTATGAACAAAGGTGTTCATGTAATATATTTTGTTGAAATAGCTAGAAACTAACAATAGAGGATACGTGAAAAAACTATACCATAATGATGAGTATACTTAATCGCAGGTTTAACAAATTGAACTAAGGTGCCATTTGCATGTTGTATGATCATATTTCTAAAGTCCACAAATATAAAGTAGCTGTCAACATTTAACACGTGAATGCCCTCATTGGCGCACTTATGTCAACAAAAGAACAATCTGTCCTATCTTGCCTAGGTTTGCTGGAAGAAATCTCTTTTTAGAGATAAGCTCGCCTTTGCCTATTTAGCTTTGTTTTAAGACTATGTATCACATTGTTTTCCGTGCAATAAAGAAATTATGAAATTATGTGAAATTACATGATCATGAATTAAGTACTAGGGAATCAATCTGTTACCTTCCACAAATTCGTTAAATTGCAGTCATTGAAAGCGAACCGTAAGATGTTCAAGTATTGAAATGTCGTCGAATGCTTGTCCATACCTATCTCTTTTCCTACAATACGTATCTTTGAACAGCATCGACGAAGCCGCTCGTTCCCCATTATTTGCGGATCAAATGGGCTATATTCGCTGCAGATGCCTCCGCGACAACATTAAACAATTTTATTTGCGGGTCTTAAAAAGTTCGCGCCTGGCGGGTCTCGAGTGATAAAATGTTTATTTCGTGTGCAAGTTTGGCGAATGTGTTCTGGTTCTGTGATCAGTGGTTTGGAATAATTTATTGTTTTCTGTTCTTATGTCCAGCTTTTACAGCTTAGGTTTTGTTCTTACTGTCTGATTCTGAACTGCCGACTTTTTCCTTTCCCTAAAATTTTGACAAGCCGCTAACTTGAACGATCAAAATCATCAAATTATCAAAAACTGCATCAACTTGTCTTTGGATAGGAGGAGGAGTAACAGTTACAGCTTTCTGTTGAGTGGAGTCTACAGGGCGCTGATTCTACGCAACGAACCTGTCATCAAGCGTTAGGCTAAGCGCATGCTGGAGACGCAGGCGGCGCAGGTCGCTCAGCGCAGGGCAGAGCAGATTTTGTAAAGTATGGAACGTCCTTGAGCTACGTATGCTGCAACGCAGGCACGTGCGACGCAGACATTTGTCTGCCCTGCTCTGCGTCTCGTTGTAGTGCCGGCCGGCACAGATTTCTGCGACACGCGTGCAGGTCGAGACGTGTTTTTGTTTGTTACAAACTGTAAAGCAGCAACAACTCGTACATTTCATTATCAGACTCTGACTCCGAACTTATTTTGTCATCAAATTTCTTTTCCTTGTGGTAGCTAGGACGCGAATGGACTCCGCGTGCTGTTTGCGACTGATTACGTCTGCTCTGCGCATGTCGCAGCATGCGCTGGGCGACTGTGTCTGCCTCAACTGCCCTGCCATGAAAATTTCTGTCTGTGCTGTGCTGCGCCGCCTGCGTCTCCAGCATGCGCCTAGCCTTAGTTCCACCTATCACGGCGCGTAAAAAGAGATCGTTGGAAAGCTGTAACTGTTACTCTCTCTCCCGTCCAAAGACAAGTCAACACAGATTTTGATAATTTAGTAAATCATCTTTGGGTATATGAAAAGTTTCAGAATTCCAGGGACTGGACTGTTCACTTAGTTTGCGTAAGACACACGTGGGCCAAACTAACAATAGCGAACAATAGATGTGGGAGCGAGAGGGTTGTTATGAAAGCAGCGATTTAGATATCTTCCACGACACTCTACTTAAGTTTAAATCAAAACTAACTTCCTAATTTATAAGAAAACTCAATTTCTAATGTATTGTATTGTGTATTTTTGAAGTAAAACTTCTTGGGGCACGGGGGTAAAATTTATTTAACCTCTCAACTGTGGGTTATTCATATATTTGCTTTACAATTGCTACTAGCCGGGTGCTATCACGAGTGGCTAAGAAATGTAACGGAAATTGGAATCGGTGACGTCAGGGTCGGCTGAAGACTTTTAAAACCGCAACTATTTTCAATACGGTTTTTAACTAATCAGATAAGATAATAATACATTCGTACAATAAAGAATGTTAATTAGTGAGAGAAAAACCTGATGAAACGTTAACAAATAAAAATTATTTTAAGCATTCTTCCACGAGTTCTTGATTTCCGGTATGGCCAAGATGGCGCCGCCGCCGCCGCCGCCGCTGGCTGGGACAAACAAAAACAACTATGACTCAAACTACTTCGTTCAACCTCTTTGTTGGCACCGGAACTTATGTTTGACAGCTGTGCGATGCGATCCATACAGTTTGTAAGAAAAGAGTTTCATCAATGTCACACGGGTCGATATGGATTTCTAAAACAAGCAAAGCAATGCATACATTTGAGCGAGACGGCTTAAAGACGTGACGTCAGATGGTATATAATCTGAGCGAGATGCAAATAGTAGTGACACTATTGAATGAGTTAAGTATATCACCACGAGCGCGACAAATTGTAGATAAGGAATGGTGGGAAATAAATGACATGACGTATTAAAAGTAAGTACAAGTATAAAATAATTTCAAATAATCGGACGTCTGAAACTTAAAAGTAACTTGAAGCAGAGATTGGATCTCAAAATTGGAAATTTAAATCTCTTTTAGTATAGGTAGGTATAGGTGTATAGTATAGGTACCACTTAATGATCTAGCTACAGAAGTTTTACTTCTAACACGTGTACGTTGCTACACGCGTTTTTTTATTTTATTTTATATTTGTTATTTTTTTACTATTTAACGTTGTTGCGTGATCAAACTGTAAATGTTGTGCATGTCTGTAAAAGGAACATATATCAGAATTTGTCATTGAATATCTCGATTGAGTGTAAAAATATGTATTCTGTTGACGTGTCTAAAAAAAAGCGGATATACGGAAAGAGATCGAAATAATTAAAACAAATAGTAATTCAAATTCTAAATCGGTCCATCCGTCTAGAAGCAATCGGTGTATATACTTAAAATAAAAAAAATAAAAAAATCCCGACGAATTGTAAACCTCCTCCTTTTGGAAGTCGGTTAAAAATAGAAAACATCGGTATATAGAACTCATATTATTAATACTTTATGTCCCAGTTAGTTTGCTTTAATACCATTACGTACTGGTACCTACGTTATATTTTAAAAGTTAAATACGCCTTAATAAATTTCACCTGCCCCCAGCGTATTTTGTGCTTCAAATACACAATGAGAGTGTATTTGAAATGAGTGAACGTGCCTTGGGCTTGGGTGAGGTAAAATGAATAACAGAAAAAATATCCACTTCAAAATGAAACAAATGTACAGTTCCATTGTGCAGAGCACGAATCATTTTAGTCCATTTAAATAACTTTAAACATGTTGTTTGCTACCATAAAATGTAATTATATTTTTTTCCTAAAATAAATAATAAGGTAAGAAAAGTTTGTTAGAGACATTTAGATAGATACCTATTTATATTTAACAGGTAAAAAATTACATTGTTTCGAGTAATGACGATAACGATTTCGGTGGCAATAAACCTATAGGTTCCTCAACCTTAAGAGGATTTACATCATTAAATAGCCACACAACACATGTGGTTACTTGTACATTTATGTCGTTGCGTATCGAACTCATACAAAATGTATGCCAGTAAATTCAAACCGCTTACGCGAATATTGCTCCTGCATCTCAAAGAGCTTTCATTCTTCCCAGTAGACTTGAGTTGTATTTACACCATTTGACACCTAAACCGGCTACGCGGCGTAGCGGCGGCGTAGCAAACGTGTTTTAGACGTCCGCGTAGCCCCGAGAGGGCGTTTACGTGACACAGGCATGCTACGCGGCGTTTCGACGTAGCGAGTTCAAACTGGGATGCTATTGGGAAATTTTACTGAGTTTATGAAGAGATCATATCGAAGTTTATTTTACACATGATTTCTTTATAGCACACAAATAATTGAGAAACAGTAGAAATAAATATACACAATAGTGCACAAAGGCGAGCTCATCTCTAATAAGAGATCTCATATAGGTACTTACTTTTTTAAATGACTTAACTAATGACAAATGAGTGCCAATAAACTTAATATGGTTTGACTAGGCACTGGAAGTTATTAGGTACATAGTTTAGTACACATTATTCTATGAACCAAATCTCCTCCCTTGGAATTAACAGTTGTTTGTTCTTTCATGTATTAGAACCCTACTGCCTGTTCTGTAAATAAAAAAAGAAATATCAAAAAACAGATTATAATAAATATTAAAGGGGGCTCCCATACAACAGACATGATTTTTTTGCCGTTTTTGTAGATAATGGTACGGAATCCTTCGTGCGCGAGTCCGACTCGAACATGGCCGATTTTTTATTTATTATTTCGTGAAAGGTTGAAACGCGGGTCAATCATCATTTACCATGAGCGTAAATACATCAAATGGGTGATTTCAATCATGCTTGAATCATTGTTTCCATGAATACAATTTCTTTTTCTAGAAACCGCGTTTCCAGAAATAGTGTCTGTGTAACGAGAAAAAGCGAGGAGTCTAGAACATAACAAAGAGATGTTGTTCCAGTTTTCGCGCTTATCTAAGCGCAATAGAGTATAAAAGTGGAACAGCAATTCACGGAAGTTAGTCAGAACAATTTGTGTGTATCTTTTATAAGTTTTTAAGCAGCCTGTATCATTTTAGACTCATAAATGTCACCGGAAAAAGAAGACTCGTCAGCAGTTGATCTATCTACGAATTTTATCAGTTTTTGACTTTTTTTACAGTGACATAAATAAGTCTAAGTAAGTGTCGAAGTTAATTTTAACTGATTTACTTTAGAAATCTATGATGCCTCTTCTCTAGATCGTACTACTGTGGGATTTAATGTACTAACATTTAACTATATGTTATTATGTAAATAAAAGTCAACAATAAAATTAATCACAAAGGTTCCCAGTTACATATTACTTTTTCTTGACTTCAGAACATTTTTTTTACATTGAATTCTCAGCCTATCCAAAACTTGGGAAAGTTTTCCATCGTTGTACACAAAGCCTCCACTTGTGAATAAAATAGGACCGAATTTATTCAACAGAACGGCACTTGCACTATTGTGTATAAGTTTTCAGTGCAGTTTTAGGCACTGAAAACTTTCACACAATAGTTCCTTCTTTCGCAACATAAAACTAGAATTATTCATTGTACTGTCAAACAATAAAGGTGATGCAACACATAATAAACTTATAAACGCCATGTGCTGGCTGGCTTGATGATATTACCCCCCCCCCCCCCCCTTGAAATATAACTTATTACGTGACACCCGCTCAACACAGGCGCTTGATCGGACCTCTATCGTGACTATTTCACCCGATAATCAGAGTTTAAGCACCAGTTTCTGTTGGTTCATATGTTACATGTAAAGCTCGGAGGCCGGGTAAACCTAGAATTACTCAAGCCTCTTGGGTAAAGTCAGAAATTTCAATCATCTTCAATTTGTCTTCGGGCTGTACCTGAATAAACCTAGGTTTACCCAACACTAGCTGGGTAATGTCAGAATAATTTGTAAAATGAAAACCAACTACATTAAAAAATTAACTTTTATTTAATAATATCATACATCTTCATATGGTAAAATTAAGAACAAATAATAGCTTTCCAAAGTAATTAATTAACGACAGCCGGCCTGCCTACTATGCGAGAGGTCCCGGGTTCGAATCCCGGCTGGAGATAAAAATAAAACAGGTCTTGGATGTTTACATGTTTATGATGTCGCTGTCTTCCTACGACACTGGGTATCCTAGGGTGGGGCCAGAAGCAATGTATGTGCCTGTATGTAAATGTTTATGATATTACCCAGCCAGTGTTAGGTAAACTTAGGTTTATCCGGGTAAACCTCGAAGACAAATTGAAGTTGATAGAAATTTCGGACTTTACCCAAGAGGCCTGGGTAATGCTTGTTTTACCTAGGTAAACCTAGGTTTACCCGGCCTCCTAGCTTTACCCGTAACACATACAATCTAACTCCCCGAATCTGTTAGGTACTTTTATTGAATCTAGGATATCGTTTGAAGTAGTGTTCGCCATCTCACATGACGCTTGAATACACGACGCATTCTCCCAAAAAATGCTGGCTAGTTTCCTCTAAGCTAAACGAATACATTCGTCCGGAAAACTATATCTATAATATGCATTGAAATAATCTATAAAAAAACCGTCAGTGTCTCTTATGCACAATGACTTCAGCTTCAGGTTTATTTCATCTGAATCTGAACACTTTTCGATCTGTCAAATATTCTTGCTCCCGGCTTTCGGTCCGTTAGTCACGCTAGGGCCTGTTTGTTGCCTGCAGCGCAGCGGCAGCGTCTGGCTCTGAGAATATTCAAGATTTGCCACCTTATTGCTTCTATTTCTATTTGAGCTGACATATCTGTCATAACAACTTGTAAGTCCGCGTCACGAGCGAAAGGTTTAAATAAGTCGGTGTATTCCTAAGTTTTATGTATAGTCCAGTAGAGGTACATAGTGTTTCCACGATATGTGGACGGATTTTATTATTCTATTTGGCACGACCCACACGACAAGAGGCTAGCCCATCGCCGCAGCTATGTAAATATTAAGGTTACCTCTCAATGTCATATTTCATTTGATTCCAGTTAAATCACACCCAAAATAAAATAGAATTCAGGTTAAAATAGGTTATATTCAAGTCTCTCAGTGTGAGCAGGCTGAATGCTAGCAATGTCTTTGCCTTGAGCCGGTCGTCTTATTAATATTTCAGCAGATCCCGGCCGCCGGGTAAGTGGTCTTGTCAATTATGTGAAAAATTAAAGAACGCACTCCGAAACGGGTGCCATGGTGAGGGCGATTTAGGGTTTTTAAAACGATAAATAAATGTTCTTGGAAAGTATAAGCTGTCAAATATGAACATGTTTTTTTTAGCCATTGTGTCCTCTGCTGAGCAAAGGCCTCCCCTATTTATTTATTTATTAATCTAAATTATTTTGTGCCTTTACAGCCGAAGCTAAGACGACACAAATTACAAATAAAATACAATATTAATTATAGATTTATATTGCAGCTACAATATAAAAAATCACAGTATAAATTCAAAACAAATGTCAGACCACTCCTCCCTTTCCTGTGCCGCTTCTGCCCAGTCCAGCAAAAACCTGTCGGTCGTCCCGCCATCTAACAACAGTAGGTATTAGTGTATTTATAGGATACATATTATTATTAATAAGTTGTATTAACTCTGTATGTATTAAATTTCTTAGTAATTAAAGGGATTATTTGTATGTGTATGTATTTATTGATATATTGTATTGTATAATTGTACGCGCAGGTCTTTCCCCCGCTAAACTACTCGTATCTACCTTTTCCGTTCCCAATGGTTTGCTGGAAGAAAATTCTTGTTAGAGATAAGCTCGCCTTTGTACTTTGTCTATCTATTATAAGTTTTCTGTGTGTCATTCTTGTGTAGCACAATAAAAAAATTACGAATCACGAACTTTATCATGATGCGGGTAGGTTGAACATCGCTCAGCCTATCGCTTGAGCGCGCGTGGCACTTATATTTTCCATGAAACAAATTGTCTTTTATTTGCAAGCCTCAAGGCGTGGCTTGTCTTCGTCTGGGGAAAACATTTTTAGATATTTTTAAAGAACCCTTTCGTTATTGATGGGCAGGGTTGGAAGGAAACCCTTAATTAATAAAACATGAATTTACAAATAGGGCAATTTTGGGTATCGGAGATGGAGTTTGTGTGCGTATGTTTATGGGCCAGTGTTTTAGCGTAAAACGTCAGACAGCCGCCGGGGTGAATGGAGATTATTGGAGATCCATGGTGGTGAAGGGAGGGATGTCCATCTCTTTTTCCATCTCATTCCGTTTTATTATTGCTTGTAACTGACAAGACTGTTGGCCAAAATCTGCATATAAAATGGCCCTTTCGTCAAGATATAGAGAGTTATCTAAATAATTTACAAAGTTAAAATCTTAAAAAAAAGCGAATGTTGCCTAAAAACACGAACAACATTACAACATCTGTGTTCTGGCGGTTAAGTCCACACATATTACGCAATATACTTAGACGAATATCGGTCCCTTCAGTCAGCCCACAGTCACAGAATGGAAACAATACGTGATTTTGTTTCCCGTTAATTAAACGTTAACTAAGACATTATACTTTTCAGATATTTTCATGTGGTGACCTAACGACCGATTCCTGATTTTGAAAAAATGGGCCCAAGCTTATTATGAGTATGCCTTTCAAAAAATATTTTTGAAATCGGTTTTTAATTAGTACCGGTTTTGAGGTAACACACATTAAAAATAATAATGATTAAAAAAACATTCAATCGAATTGAGAAAGTAAGCGCCAAAACGGAAAAAAAATCATAAAAAATAAGCTATTACAGGGAATTACATTTCAATCTTTAAATCGCTAATAACAACAATTCCCCGCATATTACAATTAATAGAAAGATCATATTTACTACTACTGCGGTAAAAAAGGAAAAAATATTGGAAAAAGGGTTGACTTTGGATTTATTTTCTATCGAGAAAATTTTATCCAAACATGTTTTCCTTCATGAAAACCCTAGATTATACAGTCAAATTACATATACCAGAAATTGATTACGATTTGCCTAGTATTTCCTGAAATACACATGAAAAAAGCACCCCTAATTTATTCATGAGGCACCTTAACCTTTGACTCTGCCACCCCGTATGAGAAAAGTCGTGACGCTTTATTTTGTTGATGCAATAAACTCTTGTTTACTTCTCTAGCATTCCATATAGCGACTCGACTCGATTCCTATGCGTTCGAATACGACCGAAACGTTTTGCCGCGTGGAAATCTGACAGGAAATTGAAATGGGCGGACCAAAGAATATTGCCGTCTGTAGGGGTGGGCCACCAATAATCCGACGGATGTTGTCGCAGTGGCTGGACTAGCATGGACGGCGGGGAAGTATCCCTCTAGACAAAACAATACAACATAACATAACAAGTACACACATGCACATGCCTACATTGATACTGGCCACTGGCACACAAGGATACCCTGTGTCGTGGGAACCAGAAACAGTGACATCATAAACATGTAAACATCCAGGGTTTTTTTCAACGAACAATCTTATTGTCATCCGGTCCAAATGAGAAATGACAGCAACAGTTTGAAATTTAAGCAGCACCTAATTTGAGCAGTGATCTGTGCATTCCAAAACATCCTCAATAATGCGTCTGAGCAGCAGGACTGACCAAAGCCCAAATTCCTACCCAAAATAAATCAATGGCCTAACAATGACCATGACGTGTCCTCACCATGCTAGTGTCACTGAAGTGCAATACCGCCCGGCACGCGCATCGTCAGTAAACAAATCTCTCACTGGCTGATTACTATGAGGGAATTGAGTCCACACCTTTCTATGTGCTCTGCAGCCTGTATAGAAAATGGACGGGAGCTTGTGTTTGATTTCAATCAAAGAGCCAGTGCACAAAGCAGTGAAGTAAAATGTTAATCAATATTTTCACTTCTGCGAATCGATCACCGTTATCGGGTTAACTATAATGGTTCTGTGTTCACAAAGGATCACTTTATGTTTGGCTTGTTTGCTTAAGTATTATGAAGAGGTGACCAATAAAGTTGATTTAATCAAATTGGTTCCGTAGTTACCTTTTTTATAAAGCTACCTCTTTGTGTGGGTTTAATTTCCTCCTGAATTTTAACGATTGAGAAATTGAGACCAAAGGACATGGCTAAGTCGATTTAAAGCCTGGTGCCCCAGCAGCAGATTGCATGCACATTCCACCTAATTCATTGCACCTAACCATACACTTTCCTGAATGATTGATTAGGTATCATTATTTCAAAAACCAGGTTTCGGATTTTCAGCTCTTAATAATCTAGTCTTGCTTGACGCCTTTGCAATTCTATTGAATGCCCAGGTAATTATAGAACAACTGCTTATGAAGCGTGCCCCCGACTTGCCCCCCGCAGCTGACCGGACCCCCCCTCGCTAACCGGACCCACAGTCGATCCAATTAATACCCGACTGAGTACCCGCTACATGTGCGCCGGTGTATTGTCAGGTGAGGTGCTGGAGGTGGAATGGTACTGGAGCAACCACAAGTGGGAGGAAAACTGTCAATTTCTCACACTAGGTGGCGCAATCGCCACTGTATGACACGGGAACTAAAATTGTGTGAAACCCTACACTTACCTCTAGCGTAAACAAGGTACAGTCAACAAAGCGCCATCTGCGTTTAGCTTGCAGTTTCTTCCTCATTACATGGCGTCGTATAAATTTAATTAATCAATTAATTAATTTCTTTGACGACGTACCGATCTCTTTAGTTGAAAATAGACACTGACCTGTTTTAGATAATATTTAAAAATTGTATTGCACTACTTTAGTGCTATTTTTGCATGTCACCACGTGGCTAGATGTGCAGTGCCGGTAATTGTTATGTTATGTTACCACCTACTATGCACTTAACCATGTCTACGCAAAATAAACATATTTGTACTTGTCTCGGTTCCCATACGGGTTGGCAGAATGCGATTAGCAGTAATTGAACTAACAACATAGCGTCACAAATTTTCCCATACGGGGTGGCAGAGGTACCACAGTCCGTATATTAGAGCATTCAACCACTCGTTTTGTTTCTAAAGTCTACTAGACTAGACAAAAAAGCACAATTTCCTGCTACACAAGAATTCTCCAGGGTAGTTTATCTCCATGTACGGAAATAAGTTTTTCGTTTCGTTTCCCGGAATTTGCTGAATGGGGGGTAATCAGGCAACCGAGGGTTCGCTTTACGTTTACTCTCAACGACATTAAGCTATTAATATCGACACTGATAACAAATAGGTAAATGTAGCCCAATAATGGGGCCAATTCTCTAGGGCACACGCACTAAAATTACTTGACAATATTGTGGCCGATTCTCTAGGTTACACTCACTAAAATTAGTTGACAATATTAAGTCCGACAGCTCTTATGCGGTCGCCATAGATTCCATTTTCAATCTTACTTTTATTTAAATGAAATCTATGGCAACCGCGTAAGAGCGTCGGAGCTAATATTGTCAAGTAATTTTAGTGCGTGTGCCCTAGAGAATTGGCCCCAGTAGCTCCGACGTTCTTACGCGGTTGCCATAGATTTCATTTTCGAACTCACTTTTGAATTAGTTCATCAGTACATTAAAATAATTCAAAAGTAAGATTGAAAATGGAATCTATGGCGACCGCATAAGAGCTGTTGGACTTAATATTGTCAACTAATTTTAGTGAGTGTAACCTAGAGAATCGGCCACAATGTCTCCTCGGTGGAGACATTATTGGGCTACATTTACTTGGTTATTTCCACATTTACTTAAAGTCCCTAGGTGCGTTTACTTCAGGGAACACTTATCCAGTGGAGAGCGCATAGATTACATTTTCCTTTGAAACACAACTCACCAATTTACGGGCGGCGCGGGGGACGAGGTAAGAGAGCTGTGATTGGTCAGCCGCTCTGGGAAACTGTCTGGCGGCCCGTCATCGCAACCTATGTATTGCAAACGTTGAATACAACTAATGTTTGGCGAGCCGCATTCCCCCGCAGGCGCAGTCAATTGGCAGTCTTATATAGTTTACTTGGATACGAGCAGAGACTATATATCCAATTGACTGCGCCTGCGGGGGAATGCGGCTCGCCAAACGTTTGTTGTATTCAACAAACGTTCGCATACGCAACCTATGTACGATGACGGGCCGCCAGAGTTTCGCAGCGGCTGACCAATCACAGCTCATTTACCTTGTCCCCCGCGCCGCCCGACCGTAAATTGGTGAGTTGTGTTTCAAAGGAAAATGTATCTATGCGCTCTCCACTGGATAAGTGCTCCCTGGATACGATTAAGATTAAGCCATACTCCACCACGCTGGCGGTTTGCTCAACGTAATTATTCACATTAACTAGCTGACCTGACATAAGTTCTGTCAAAAACTACAAAGAACCAACGCCATCTATGGACATGGAAATATGGATGTGAATACAAAAAAAGCGAGTTAACGCTTAACCTGAGAAAACTCACGTTATAGCTAATTGCACTATTATTTTTTGTATCAAGCAAGAAACTCCCTTTATGTCCGCATGTTGAAACGGACATTTACGGAACCCTATATTGAGTTAGCCACGACACACCCTTGGTATTAGTTTAATTTGTTGAATGCATGATCTTTCTGACAAATATTTCTCGAAATTGCCGGAAAATAATGAACCTTATTCGTAGGGTGAATGCCAAAGCGACCTTCCTTTATTGTTAGCTTCGCCTAATTTGTAAAGGGTTATATTAATTAACTGTACGGAATAAGTATGACACGTAGTTGAACATACATATACAATGCTCGGGATGATAAGGGTTAACAGGCAGTCACATCAGAGATATTCAAAATTTTGTGCAACTGATATGCCGGCAAGTATTAGTAGGAAATTAATTGTATGAAGGTGCAACTCAAACTCATTTTCTTTTATTCTGTAGATATTATACAGGGTGACATTTAATTAGCTGACCATATTTTGGGGAATGATAGTACCCCATTATGAACAACTTTCCCAAAGAAACATAATAGTCACAAATGAAAAAAAAAAATCATCCCCCAGTACATATAGCCCCGATCAGCTGATTTCAAGTTACTATAGGAGACCCAAAATTTTTTTTCGTTCGCGACCATATGTTCCATGGGGAAAGTTGTTCATAATGATGGGTACTATCATTCCCCAAAATATGGTCAGCTAATTAAATGTCACCCTGTATTACACAAGAATACGTTATTTTTTGCCTCTTCTCTACGTCGGATGGGAGAAGTGCAAATGCACGTAGGTATAACATAAAATACATAGAAGGTGAAGTACCACAGTATGTTTGGATTTTCAAGACACTAACATATCAACATGACTAATTATGAAAACTCTCGCTAGACTCAGAGCCATTTAATGAACCAATACACCCATCCCAAATTTGAATTTACATACAAAATCCTTTACTTAGTAATCCTTAATGAATCACTAACGACTTTTGGGTAGCAGGGAAGTAATGGCAACAACAGGCTCCAGTTTCAATAAAAAAAAAAAACGGAAACGAGCCACCAAACAACAAAACAATTTTAGCTTCTATTTCTATTTCTAATGATTACGACATTCCCTAATAATAAACCAAAGGCATCTGGCGACTACAAACTTAATTATCGCCCCCCTTAAAACGGAAGACATTCATGAGCTGTGTCATATTCATATTCATATTCATTTATTCATTGCACTCCATAATAACAATAAGATCTTAATATTAGTGGTGGATAATTATGGACCCTGTTGGGCACAAGCAATATTCTATTCTATATAATGTAAGTAATATTTTTATAATCTATTCTTAACTAAGGTAGGAACTCAACATCCTATATAACCGGCCAAGTGCGAGTCGGACTCGCGCACGAAGGGTTCCGTGCCATTATCTATAAAAAACCGCAAAAAAAATGTATGGGAGCCCCCCCTAAATATTAATTTAATTTTAATTTAATTATTTATTTTTTAAGTAAATAATATACTCAATATATTGTGAACATTTTAAGCGTCTACCTGCTACCATTATCAATATCGAGCAAAATTGAGAAAAACACGTTTGTTGTTGGGAGCCCCCCTTAATATTAAATTTCTTTGATTTTTAGTATTTGTTGTTATAGCGGCAACAGACATACATCATCTGTGAAAATTTCAACTGTCCAGCTACCACGGTTCATGAGATACAGCCTGGTGACAGACAGACGGACAGACGGACGGACGGACAGTGAAGTCTCAGTAATAGAGTCCCGTTTGGCACCCTTCGGGTACGGAACCCTAAAAACGGAAACAAGCCACCAAACAACAAAACAATTTTAGCTTCTATTTCTATTTCTAATGATTACGACATTCCCTAATAATAAACCAAAGGCATCTGGCGACTACAAACTTAATTATCGCCCCCCTTAAAACGGGAGACATTCATGAGCTGTGTCCTTAAAAAGAAAATACGGTTACAGTAAAGTCAATGCAATAGCCGTTTTCCTTATTAACTCATTCGGATGAAATAAAGAAGGGGCCCTATGGGGCGTAGATAACATTGACATGGGGATGTAAGAGATTAAGCCCTCTGGATAATGAAATAGGACCCCTGATTAGGTGAGGGTGGAATATGGCTTCGAGAAGTTTGGTCCGGCCGGGCTCTTGTGATGCCCGCTGTACACTCAAGCGAGTCATCTCGAGGCTGACATACATTGCGTTTTGCAGACTATACAAGGTGTAAATGAATTAACGCAAAATGAAAAACTACTTTGTTAGGGACATCATTCTGAGCAACTTTCATTTTTAAACAGATTTGATCAGAGCAACTTTATTTTTCATTTCACATTTTGGCGTGAGTGGGTCAGCTGATTTGTATGGAGAAGTGAAAAATAAAGTTGCTTTGATCAAATCGGGTCCCTAAATTTTTGGATAGACTTTTTCTAGACAAAATTAAGTAACCCAACTAAATCTAGAATTCTGACTTTGTCCTACCGTCGGACGACATGAACATGCACTTGTACTAATATTTTCACTAAAATGTTACCTGTTATTTACTGTGTGCAAAAAGTATAAAATTAAATGAACTTTTTTTTTCCCGTTAGTCCGATTAATCGGACTGCAAGGTATTGTAACTCCTATCCATCCTACTCTGCATCCACCGATCGGACGACATGACTTATTTTTTCCTGTATAGGTTCGATAATCGGACTACTATGAAGAGGTATTATATAATTCTGCTTCGTCCGACCGATCGGACAACAGTTTCGCCGCATGACAATCTGTCGTGTCTGTAGTTCATTATGGACCTAAGAAAGGTTTTTCATACAAAGCAAACATCGAACAAACACAAATCTATTTCGTACTTTATCAGAGATAGCTTGAAGGAGTATTTATTCAGTCTTAGCAGTAGACATCTAAATAATAAGTATCTATTGTTCAAGTATTATATTTCTGAGAAAGTTTTCAAATTACGGAAAAGTTTGTTTGCCGTTCTTTATTTTACCTTAACACCCACATCTTAAGAAACAGCGTGGTGTTCAATTAATGATTTCCTTTTTGTTGTTCCTGGACACATCTAAGCCTCTGCAACCTCGTATGGAAAAATATGTGAAAGAAGATAAGAACACCTGCAAATATGTCTTAAAAACCGGCCAAGTGCGAGTCGGACTCGCGCACGAAGGGTTCGGTACAATTATCTATAAAAGGAAAATTCATGTCTGTTGTATGGGAGCCCCCATAAATATTTATTTTATTCTGTTTTTTAGTATTTGTTCTTATAGCGGCAATAGAAATACAATCATCTGTGACAATTTCATCTGTATAACTATCACGGTTCATGAGATACAGCCTGGTGACAGACGGACAGACGGACAGACGGACAAACGGACAGCGGAGGCTTAGTAATAGGGTCCCGTTTGGCACCCTTCGGGTAGGGAACCCTAAATATAACTTTTTTACATTTGTGGTCACTAACTACTTCTAAAGTCTTCACAAAATAAAAGGCCCGTTTTGAAAACTTTATGGACGTGAATTGTCAAAACGGGCCTTTTATTTTGTGAAGAGTGTACACGCCATACGTTCAGGTCCGGTCCGAAAAGGTGAAATCCTCTGTCGATACGTAATAATATTCGCCACCAAAACACGTTCGCTTTTCGCCGAGTATGTATTTTTTCGGGTCGGTCCTTAAACAATAAGCTTGTTATAAAGACGTCACGTTCCACCCGAGGCGTTGTGTCTCACACAGTAATATGTAACTTAATAGTTGCTATAAATAGCCTACACGAGTATAGGAGTATACAATTATTAACCTATTCCTCTTTTACCGAGTGAGCCTCGCGTTCGACAATTCGGTATATTATGTAGATTCAGGTACCGACATTTAAGGTACCGACAGAATATCAGCGTTGCAGGATCTCCTGTAGGTCCTGCCTGTAACACATGCTGAGTCGGAGCCGTTTCGCTGTTGCGATGCACACTACATGGTATTCGTTCTGCCCATTCCTATTTTGCTATTGCTATTTTTGTCTTCATGCGCATATTTTATTTCCTACTTGTTTCTTATTACTTATTATGTTTTTGATGTGTCTTGTGTATTGTGACAGATGAATAAATGTACTTTCTATTCTATTCTATATTCAGTTTTTTTTTTATAAACCAGCGGAGTCGTGGGTTACAAAGGGTTACGAAATTACTCAATGTATGTTACCGGGCGGGTGGATGTGTGGGCTCGAAATGGGGAGGCCTTTGCCCAGCAGTGGGACACATTACAGGCTACGTAAAAAAATGTTACCGGGTAAGTTATATTTGGTAGTGTAAGAAAATGTTGTCGAATTGTCCGTTTTTAGGGTTCGAACGGGACCCCATTACTGAGACTTCGCTGTCCGTCCGTCCGTCCGTCCGTCCGTCACGTCAATTCAATATAAAGGGGGTCTCCCATACAACTAAGGTGTTTTTTTTTTTTGCAGTTTTTTATAGATAGTAGTACGGAACCCTTCGTGCGCGAGTCCGACTCGCACTTGGCCGGTTATTATAATACTTCCATTTGTTTATCGGACAAACCTTAAGGGGTCGGGGATGTGAGGTGGTGGTTTTGCTCGCGAAGTAAACACCCTAAAAATATCGCATAGGTAACTTAGGTACCTCCGCATATAAATAGACTCAAATGGAAGTGGGCTGGACACTCGTCGAGGCAAGGTGATGGCAGGAGGATTAGATCTCTGACCGAGTGGTTGTTGAGAGAACTTTCTGCTCTTTTTTACCACACCATACCACATCCGTCACTCGCGTAAGATGAAAAAACCTGCTGAGGAAGTATTCTTATCTAAGTCAAAACGCTGATTCAAAAGAAAAAAAAAATCCGCGTGTAGCACCGTACACGTGTTAGAAGTAAAACTTCTGTAGCTAGATCATTAAGTGGTACCTATACTATACACCTATACCTACCTATACTAAAAGAGATTTAAATTTCCAATTTTGAGATCCAATCTCTGCTTCAAGTTACTTTTAAGTTTCAGACGTCCGATTATTTGAAATTATTTTATACTTGTACTTACTTTTAATACGTCATGTCATTTATTTCCCACCATTCCTTATCTACAATTTGTCGCGTTCGTGGTGATATACTTAACTCATTCAATAGTGTCACTACTATTTGCATCTCGCTCAGATTGTATACCATCTGACGTCACGTCTTTAAGCCGTCTCGCTCAAATGTATGCATTGCTTTGCTTGTCTCTGTGCCCAGTCCCTTTATTTAATTGATCGAGTACGTATTTTCAACTATTCCAAGTTAATGTGTACCTGCGGGGCTACCATAAGGCTTGCCACTCACCTCAGTCGCGCAGATAAATGACAAAGAAGATGGCTAAATCAATATATGGACGACTGCCCCAGACATGTACAAAGACTTCTCAACAGCCAATAGCATTTAAATATTCATTCATAAATTTAATTTACTGCGTCTGAATTTAGTTTGTAGAACTTGAAGAAAATTTTTATTAAATATAGGTAAATAAGAGTTGTTACTCAATACTCCGTGATTCCAATATGATTCCGTGACCTTTGCCGTCGCTAGAAATAAGCACCATTTTGCAATAACATGCAACATAACGCCATCTAGCCACTCCTCTGGAAACCTCCTGTTTTCAACAGTTTTGCTAGTTGGCAATTATGTTGCATGTTATTTTTAACGATGGCAAAAGTCACTAATCAATGGCGGAATCATAGAGTATGAAGTGACAACTCATAATTATTTAATCATTTCCTTCAAGTTCTACAAACTAACTAAAGACGCAGTAATTTATGAGAGAATATTTAAATGCTATTAATTGGCTGTTGAGAAGTCTTTGTACATGTCTGGGGCAGTCATTTTGCCAAATTGCCAACTCCTTTCGCGTCTCAATGATGTTTCTCCATAAAATAGCGCGCATTCATTATGATATGACATTAAATTGTGACAAAATGCGTGGCTGGGGTGACTGGCGTGCCTTATGCTACCCCCGCTAACCTATACATACCTACTTTGCTAGGATTTTTTAGGGTTACTTCATCGCGAAGCGATGACGTAACTCTTATTTAATTTTATTCTTGACATTTCCTTAGTCCGCCATACGACATACCTCGATTTTTATATTTTACTTCAACATTATTGACTGGCATGAAGCATTAACTTTATAATTACAAAAGCTTATTAAAATCAAAATCGTATAATTTCAACAGTTATAACAACAATTCAACTTTAAAATATGTATTACAAAAATTACATACAAACAAATAAGCGAAACAATAAGCCATTAAACTTATGGCTCTGTAAACTGTAGACCTCGCTTTGGCCGTTTACTACAGATAAACATTAAATAGGTAGGTATAACACGTACTTAGTAGCTAAACTGCTAATTTGTGACTTGAACTGCACTATATAATAAAAAGTGGCTTTAGAACAGTTCTAGGTACCTACTTATTGTTTTCAAGAAGTCTTAATGCAGCCATCCATCACATCGGAATTTGCTTGAAAACTAAATATCACATTTGGATGATTCTAAGTGACTTTATGCGATTACTAGCTGCCCGTTGCAGTACGCAGCGCGTTTTAGGTACCTATTCCATAGTTACCGGCCACAAAACGATTCGTTCATCATTTTAGAAATCCATATCGACCCGTATGTGACATTGATGAAACTCTTTTCTTACAAACTGTATGGATCGCATCGCACAGCTGTCAAACATAAGTTCCGGTTCCAACAAAGAGGTTGAACGAAGTAGTTTTTGGTCACGTCACTGGTTTTGTTTGCCAGTGTTTGCCCCAGCCAGCGGCGGGCGGCGGCGCCATCTTGGCCATACCGGAAATCAAGAACTCGTGGAAGAATGCTTAAAATAATTTTTATTTGTTAACGTTTCATCAGGTTTTTCTCTCACTAATTAACATTCTTTATTGTACGAATGTATTATTATCTTATCTGATTAGTTAAAAACCGTATTGAAAATAGTTGCGGTTTTAAAAGTCTTCAGCCGACCCTGACGTCACCGATTCCAATTTCCGTTACATTTCTTAGCCACTCGTGATAGCACCCGGCTAGTAGCAAGTGAAAAGCAAATATATGAATAACCCACAGTTGAGAGGTTAAATAAATTTTACCCCCGTGCCCCAAGAAGTTTTACTTCAAAAACCGACCTCTAGATTCCTCATGGAATTCTTCATTGACTAGCAAAAGGTATGTGACACAATTAAATTTTAATTTAAAGTAGGATTAAATTGAGCAAAATACAACAATGTTGATGAGAATTCGTGCTCCAGCCGCCGTTAAAATGTCGTGATATTTTTATTTTCACTCGGCGCGTGCCACAAGTTACTAGTTATTGCGGAAAAAACAATACCAACAACATAACAAAAATAGCGTCACGCCTGAAAATAACAGGTGCAACAGACAGTTCCCTTTGCACCGTGAGACCGTGGAGCACATGTTGCTTGCGTGCCCGTCTACCATAGAGACCAGAATCGCGATTCTGGGAGAAAATAGCAGAGCGTCGACCCTCCTCGAACATCCAGGCCTCCTACTACAGCTTGTGCTGGAGTTGGGATGGCTGAACTAGAGTGCAGGTGCAGGGGACATGCACAAAGGCCCCGCTCTCGTGGGCCAGGTGCAGGCACAACATCCCCCTGACAGAAGAAGAAGAAGAAGAAGAAGCGTCACGCCTTTTTCCTAAAGGGGTAGAAGAGGCACATTTGTGGACACATTATCCCGTCGTTGTGGTCTTAACACCATGTTTATGACGACAAGAAGACAAAAATCCGATTTGTATTGATGCTGCTGCTCAGAATTTTCTCTTGAGAGGATCATTCATTACCGCTAATAATATCTTTTTCAAACAACAGGGTGGTGATCGCGCTATAAAATGACACCATAACCAAAACACGACTTTTTGCACTTTTCGTATCGCGCTAATGTTTTGACAGATAGTTGAACCGAAGTTTAACCGCTCAAACAAAAGGTCAAAACTTATTCTAAAATGTAAGCGCAATACAGAATTTCATTCAACCAAACCAAAACTGAACGCAGATCTGTAGATCTGAGCCGGAACGGAAACTTAGACGTATCTTGATTAAACAAATAGCGTGATAACCCCCCTGAATCGGATACCAAGTATCAGCATGGAATTAAATGGGTAAAGAAATATTCCTTTGCTGGACGACATCTCTTTTTTAGAGAAAAGCTCGCTTATTACATGTTTTATTATTTCAATTATTGTTTTTGTGCCAAAAAAGTATTCTCCGGTGCATATCTTAGTATGTGTATTGTATGTATTTATTCAAAAGGTGGGAATCCTGGCTTGAGAATTCGAGTTCAGAACATACTAGTGCTGAAGTCACTATACTTAAGTTCTGCACGAACCCCTAACAAGACTTAAGCTTAAGTTACGTAGTTACTCTAATCCCGGCCTTAGGTTCCGACCGACAATATACTTGGTGAACTAGAGGCTCTAATGATATTGCAACATGCTAGTGCGCCGATTGGATGTCACCAATGAGAATTGACAAGTTCCGTAGTAATAAACTTTGTTCGCACCCTCAGAACGAGAGGGGCTTAACTCAAAACATCGTGAAATTGAGTTACAATCATAAAGAGGCACAAAAAGGTATGCTCTATCCGATGAATAATAAAAATAACCGGCCAAGTGCGAGTAGGACTCGCGCACCAAGGGTTCCGATCACACTTGGAGAGCGTAACACGTGTAATTAGGTTTCCACATAAAAAAACTAAAGTGTGATGTCATCTATGTAAACCAAATAAAAAAAAAAAGACAGAAATTTACACTTTTCAGATGTTTCCCTTTACTCGTGCTATAAGACCTTCCGTCATTCCAAATTTCATGACCCTAGCTAGACCCTATAGTTTTTGATTCCCTTGCGAGATCCACGCGAGTTTATACAAATTCAGCAAAATTATGACATAATATCGCGGTATCTTTTGATTGCGTGGACCTAGAAGTTTAATTTTTTCACAGCTCCAAGGGACTATAGACTTGAGTAATTGATATTAATTTCAATATGATACCTCCACGAGTTCCTGAGAAAAGGGGTCGTGACAGACGGACAGACAGACGGACAACAAAGTGATCCTATAAGGGTTCCTTTTTTTCCTTTTAAGGATTGGAACCCTTAAAAGGCAGTTATTGTAAAAAAAGAGCAAAGCGAGTCTTCCGTCCTTACACACTGAGAATCTACCCCCTCCGCTTCGCGCGAAATATTTTTTCGCGATTTCCCACAAACTTTTTTTTAGTTATGCTCCTATGGATCGTTCTGAGGTTGCGATCTGTCCAACGATCATTTGTCTTCCGGTGAGTTGAACTAAAGCTTTTTGACAGGTTCTAATAAGGAAGTCACGTTCCCGCGAATTAATACCTTAACTAATAGTGAAACGAGATACCTTTTAATTATAAATACAAGTCCGTTGCTAACTCATCTCAAAATTATGCCTCGCTTCTGATGTACCAATTAGGAGCAGATAACAGTTATACGTTATCATAATCTATACCTGATATGCCGGTATTCATTACAGTACGTTCAATTCACATAGTGTACAGTACAGTACAGTACAGGAACAGGCAATACGTTACGATATAACCATAATGTACCTGGCTCCGGACAGATTTATGGCGGTATATTAGTTTCCCGTATTGCAGTGTTTCATGAATTTTCAATGCGTGACAGGCGAATCACATCCGAGAAGAGTGCTGTACCTCCCTGTAGTGTAACTAGAATTACTGTTCTCTTAGCAAAAAGGTGAACAATGGCCAAAGGCTACGATTTGAATGACAATATAAAAGTCAAAGTTCTGTACTAGCCATTATTTATCTTTTTGCTAATAGTAGATTGTACGGCAACTCAGAAACTACCATAACTTAATTAAGTTGTGGTAGTTTCTGGAGTCTTTTCATCTTTTATTTATTTAGTTGTTAATTAATAAACATTCGGTTTCTGAAACTAATTAATCGTAGGTCAAAAATGCCAATTGTTTCGTTTCTGGAAGCTCTGGCTCCTGACATACGGTCCCCCTTGTTTAGGAGTTAGAATGCTGTAACTAGGATGTAAGAGTTTAAAAAAATAAAAACATTTCATTTTTTTTTTTGTACAACAAATCCATAAGACGCACCATTTTACCCGAGCGCGAGGGTGGATAGTCAAGTCGAGGGTAAAATGTGTTTTATGTGCGAACTATACACTCTGCTTTTCACTTCGATTGTGAGGAAATTAAACAGCAATATTGCAAAAAACAATTGCAAATTGCAACACAAAAAAAATATAAGGACTTCCTGCCAATATACCTTTTTTCCCTATTTTTTATACGCGGCAGTGTCACTTCTTAGCCTTTGTCTTAAAGTCTGAGATTTAGACGAAGATTTTACTTTATGTAGGTACTAGTATGTACATAAAAAAAAAATTTTAAGCAGCCTAGGTATAGGTACACAACTTAAAGACGAACTTGACGAGCATGAGAAGTGAAAAGATTAATAACTCAACTATAGAGTAGGAAAAATTGTTTATGTGATATACTGATCAGTTTATCGCTTGGCCCGAATTGGAAAATAAAGTTGTTTTGATCAAGTTATGTAGGCATTATAGATTTACGTTATACAGGGTGTAACAAAAGGGTGTAGTCATATTTTAGGGGGTTGTTATGGAAACCATTCTGAGCAACTTTTACTATGAAACCGAATTGATCAGAGCAACTTTATTTTTCATTGCTCCATACGGATTGGTCCAGGTGGTCAGCTGATTTGTATAGAGAAGTGAAAATTAAAGTTGCTCTGATCAAATCGGTTTCATAGTGAAAGTTGCTCAGAATGGATGTCCCTAACAACCCCCTAAACTATGACTACACCTTTCTGTAACACCCTGTATATGTACACGTAAAAGTATCAACACTCCTCACTGTTCTTCGCTAACCGCATCAGCAGTCCAGTGGGTACTCCCGTCTATACCCTGGTGTTGCGGAGACATGACTTCCTTCTTCTGTCAGCGCGTTTTCCCCTCTTCCTTGCTCAAGACGATGACCTCAAGAATTTAGTACCATTCGTATCAAAGTATACATGTCCAAAGTAACTTTGTTTCTTCTTTCTAGATACTAAAACAACATTAACTACCAGTTTCCTGGGCGCTGATTAAAGTTAACAGGTTGGTTAAATCAGTGTCGGCCAATCAAGTTCTGTCATTTTGAATAATACATAGCGGTTCGTGATTGGCTGAAGCTGATTTAACCAACCTGTTAACTTTAATCAGCGCCCAGGAAACCGGGCAAAAAAATATGTTTTTTTTGTTTTAAAAAAGTCGCTTCGCTTATGCCTCGGCATTAGTACTTGCCGTCTAATAAATTTGAGTACCACCCCCGGTCCTAATTGCGGGAGGTAATTTCCCCGTTTAGTACGGGTTAATGTAATTTATTACTAAAACACACGTAATCTGCGAGTGGGTTGCGAAAAATTATGATTACGATTTAACTGTTCGTATAATCAACTGTTATTTATACGGACGACAAAAGGCCCGGGATTCTTTTACTGTTAGGTTCCTTTTTAAACGTTAAATTGTAAGGTTAAGCTTACTTTAGCGATTAAAAAAGGCACTCTTAAACCTTATGGTATTAAAGAGAAGCTAACGTAGAAAACGAAAGCCTGGTAAAAAACAAATACGTAATCAGAAAGATAAGGTTTACGATATCACTTTTGCCCATTGTATTGTGGAAAGTAGGTATGATTTATGAATTTAACTTATTAATATTACCGCTATTAGTTATTCAGTGATATTACCATGGCTAGATATTTTTAAGAACTTAACGCGACCAATTTGTGATTATATAAAGGTAGAAACTGACCGACGTTACGAGATGTTATGTAACATGTTACACAGCAAGCATTCAGGACGTCGGCAGAATAATATCTCATCTTACTATCGCGTCTATGAAAACTACCAAAGAAAAACATTTATTCCAGTACCATTTTTCATACTATTATGGAAGATATTACCGGCCACATAAAATATATTATATTTATTGTAAATATGACTCTCTTCGGTATTGTTCCGAGTAAAAATGCAAACTACTGTCATAGAGTATTTTTATTTTATTTGACAATCCATCAGATGCAGGTTGTTTCAATTATTCTTGCGTAGTATTCATATTATCATTGGTGGTTTCGTATGGGTTTTTTCTTGCCTGCACGTTTTTTCTTTGTAAATATTTCCCGATATCTGTTTCAAATGGCCTCACACAACAAAAAATCTTACAGTATCGACCTCATGAATAAAAAATCTAATTACCATAAATACAAATTCTTTTGAATAGTTACAAATTCGCTCGAGATATTCGTTAGTATGGAGAATGGCCGGTGTCCTTTGTCTATATTTTATGAAATAAAACCGTGACTTCCTAGTTTGTATTTGTTTACTCATACACTGCAAATAAGAGTTAAAGAGAGGAGATGTAATAGGCAAGCCTGTTCAAACGAACATGAAAACGTAGCATCAGTAGTTTTATAAATATTTGTCTTTGTAAATGATTTGACATGCATAAAGCCACAAACGTTCATAGCAGGAACAGATCAACAATTTGGCTAACAAGCTTTGTGTATATGTGTCTACCACCCAATTTGTATGCACAAGCAAGATTAATATCTCCGCAACACCGGGAGATAGGGTATGAGCATCTATAGTGGGCTGTTTACGCTGAACCACTAATTGCTTGAAAATAAGAACGGTTCTTAGTCCAAAACTACAGGGGTTCTGCTTTTAATTTATGCACATCATTATTGGTCGGATGCACAGTATACGGCTGCGCAAATAGTGTCCCTCCGAGTATCCTTACTTTTGACAGCTCAAAACCCATACGGTTCAAACATCTGCAAGTGCAGTGAAAAATATGCAGTCAGGAAATATCGAAAGTAAAATAAAGGACGAAGTACAAATGTCATCTTTATGGTATGACACCTACCCGAGTAAGAGAAGAATGTAAAATTACAGATGAATCTGTCTCATACAGCTTGTCGGGAATTCGTTTCTATATCTGCCCTCTCAGAGGTAACACAGGTTGTGGTGATGATGATGATATGAAGATACATATTTAGGTAAGCAAGTCATAGTCACATATTTAGGTAACAAATGTAAAGAACATAAAAAATACCTTATTTGATGTCCCTATTTTACGTAAACTTAATTGGGACACTTTATTGTAATATTTTAATTAGCTGAGAATGGAGACTGAACTACGTTAGCTTTCTGTGTTCTTGCCAGCGATGTAAGTGCTGAATATACGAGTAAAGTACATAATTTGTAATGTTAATGTACTTTACTCGATCAAGGCAGGAATAGGTCCCTTGTGTGTAATCGACCTCACTGAGTGAGGATCGGCCGTGTTGTATCCTTACTGGCATATGATAGGATAAGCATACCTTATTTATCCACTTTTGCCAATCGTCACTAGGGAATATGTCTGGAAAAGATAAGGCTTTTGTTTGAGCAGCAAAAGGCTTAAGATATTTATATTACCGAATTCCGAATATGTAACAACTTACTTAGTAGAGACGCCTCTAAATTCGGTTAATTGTCTGTGAGACATGATTTCTCAGATGTTTTAAATTACAATAAACGCATAGCAAATTAGTTAAGTATATACTTAGCTATCATATTGTTTAACTTTAATTAAAGCCAAGTACTATTTAAATGAAAATTCCCAGATGTCAAGAATAAAAGAGGGCTAGGTTTTTTTTATTAAATCCCAGTGGACGAGATATCCCTCAGCGCTTTCAATATAATTAATTTTATTGCCACTGATTAACTTCCTTTTTCTTATTCGTAATTAGGTTTTTACAAATGCAATTACAAACCAAACATAATCATGTAAGTAAACGTGGATACTAGAATGACAAAAACGTTAAAGTCGTTGATAGATGGATGTTATGTTATGATAAGATAAGCGTTTATTCAGACGTCACAAAACAGAAACACAGTTCAAAGTAGAAGTAAAAGAGAGAATAAATTATGCAAAAATAGAAGGGATTAGAAAATCAAAGTAATACAAAATAAGATGGTTCTAGCGTCGTCGTGTGCGCTCCACTACTGCGCGGCAGAGGCACATTTGTGCCAGTAATAATGTATGCACTTTTACGTGCTAAACATCTAAGATCATGAATACAGAAAAAAATACCCCCCCTTTATTTATGTAGCCTCTTAAAGTTGGAAGGTTTCAGGAATGTACCATCCCGTTAACTTTTCTGGCGGGGCTACTATGAGGCAACGCCACCTCGCGTCGCGCATAAATGTCAAACGCGACATAATGACGTTTCAGAGCTTATTACATTACGTTGTCGGCAGGGCACGATTTGTATAGACGTCTCACTCATGATGGAACGACTAGAAGGAGACAGTGAGTCAGACAGGGCCCTGCCGACAGCATAGTCTAATAGGCCCCTCCATACTTGCGCGAGCATTGATTTTGACAACACGCCCAATCGCATAAGGACAGAAGAGTCCTTTGAACAATATTGACATAAAAATTATATAAAAAAAAATTGACATTAAAATTAGTTTGACAGTGGGTACCAAGACGTCAATGAATGTCTAATTTTTGACGTTGGACCCACTGTCAAACTAATTTTAATGTCTAAACTGATTCCCACAACACAGGGTATCCTAGTGTGGGGACCAGGGTCAAACTACTGTTTACACTTTTTTTGTTCAATAAATTATTTTTATTTTTTATTTTATTTATTTAATATTTTTCCCTTTTCGGCCAGGAGAATGACAATGGCTTGACTTAGGGGGATTGTGACAAAATGCGCGTCTGAGGTGAGTGGCGTATGCCTCATGGTAACGCTGCTGTAGGATATGGATTGTAAGGTAAGCATAAACGGGGCACAGCTAAGTTCACCTAAAGTTCAAATAACACTAAAGTGTAAATAACACTAAATAACACAAAAACCTGCACTATTTTATTAAACAGTATTCCCAGCTATTCACGGCAGTGAGTGTTGTTTGTTCAGTAGAAGAATTTCAAAGTGCGTGTTTTAGACCATTAGGCCATGAAAACTTGATGATAAAGCCAAGCACATTTATAAACTTGACATGTTGTCATACAAAGTGGAAAAAATATATTAGATATGCCACTGTTTATTTTTTAGGCTTTTACTATTTTATTACTTTTTAGGGCAATTTTTAGGGTTCCGTACCCGACGGGTGCCAAACGGGACCCTATTACTGAGACTTCGCTGTCTGTCTGTCCGTCCGTCCGTCCGTCCGTCCGTCTATCTGTCACCAGGCTGTATCTCATGAACCGTGGTAGCTAGTTCTTATTTCCTTTACGAGTGAATGTACTAATGTTTGTTTTGATAAGTTAAATATCGTTTGTTTGGGCATCGAAAACCAATGTTGTTTTTCAAGCACCAACGTTTATTTACTAGCCTTTGATGTCCGTTTGGTGTACTTTATACATACGAAATTATGTTGGTTGTGTTGTGCTGCGTCCGATAATTATAACACACAAATAGGTGCCTGTACAGGATGTTTTTTTTTTTTAATTCCTCTTAGGTTTTTTTATTTTTTATTTCATTTATTTCAGTAACATACACTATTTCAATCACATAAATGGAGTCCTTTTAAGTAAGAATGTTTGGTTAGGTTATTATGTGTGTGATGTGGATGTGACGTCACAAACAAGCTTCTGTGACTTGATTCTGTATTTCTGACATCAATCGCAATACTATCAAATTATACAATTCAATTGGTTGATTTTTCAATCCTGGAAGATACCTATAGCTGTCGGAAATAAAGAAAGAAGTTCCTAAGATTGTTTTCTGTTTTATTCCCACGAAATATATCGATACCGATATCGTTGCGAGAAGTTGTACAGTAAAACGATTGTAGTAGGTCAATCTCTACTGACAGTAGGTACTAAAACGTCCAACGTCCTTAAAATACCACGATCTATATTTTCATCTAACAAACTTAATTATCATGATTGTATGATGTAGGCACTTATACAGTTTGTTCATCCAAACCAGATGCGGAAACGAAAATTTGTTAATGAAATATTAAATTTGTTACACGTAATAATTAAAGAACTCGAATTATTATTCGAATAATCATAACAAATAAATTGGCAAAAGTGATTAAACACTATTTTTTTTATAACCTAAAGCGGCAACCCACCAGCTGTCATGTTAGTCTATCTGCTTCGCGCACAGAGTTTAGTTGAAACATTTTAATCAAATTAACAGGACCATCGAAATTATGCGGTATAGTTAATCTATGGCTACAAAATCTAAACAACACAGATAAAGAGAGGAATGAATAGCGCTCATAAATTAATTACGAGTAGCATACTCGACTACTAAGTAGAAACATGACTTTTCCTACGTATACAAAAACTCAAGCAAGTGTTGAAACAAAAATGATGGATCGAAAAAATTCCTTGCCTGCAAACTCGCTAAGAAGTAGGGAAGTCTGAAATGTGTTCGATGGACTGGCAACACTTAGATGAAGTTGTATACAGGCGCAATCAATCATTCACAGATAGTACAGAATATCTCCGGAGGATGTGCCGAGATTTCTCGTTACTGTTACATGTTTATGCGCAGAGCCGGAGTACTATTATCTCTTCTGTGGCAGAGCTGAGATCGAAGATAATAGAAAGAACATATTTATAGTATTGATACACATAATGGATGGGACAATCTGATTAAACTTTAGGTAGTGTGTGCACATCGTGAGGAAACCTTAACTTCTCCATATCTGCAGCGATAGGCTAACCCCCTCTCAGTATTAAAATGGAGTATCGAATAACTGGCATAACACCCAGACCTCATACTGCAGGAGTTGGGTTGGCTGAGCTGAGAGCGCGGGAAAAGGGGAAATGCAGAGAGCAAGAACAGCATCCCTGATGTACCGTGTGCGCGGCAGCACCAACACCATCTTGTCCACATTGCAAATAGGGTAGACTGTCCGATTGTCACTGGGAAGACATTCACATGTCTTCAAATAGAAAAGAAAGAGCCCGGTGCACAGGGGTCGGATAGTCTGCCTTATATATACTGCCATGTATACTTCCATTGTTATACTTCCATTGTTTTCCTTCCTGTTCTGTTTTGTATATGTACCTCTATGAATACTTTTTATATGAAATAAAAATATTTGAATTGAATTGAATGCACAAAGGCCCCGCACATGTGAGCCACATGCAAGCACTTTAACCCCCTTAAAGATTCTTCTTAGAAGAATAGAAGAACTGGCATAACATGATCATAACGGTGTATCTAGGCTGCCACCCCATTTGGGAACGGCACAATGGCTTTGAATACGTTCATACGTCCTCTACAAACTCTTGTTGATTGTAGTCATTTACATCCGGACCTGGGCAAGCGTAGTGGACGTTATTACCGGATTAGAACGTTGGGTTATACACCTGGATGTGACAGGAAGCCGGGATTAAGGGTGGTGACACACTTGGGGGCGACAAGTACAGACAGCATGAGCACACAAGATACTGAAGTTGATCTACCACACACCACCACAAACAAACATTTATACCCTAATTACTAAAAAAAAAGTAAACTGACAACATCAAACATCACTTCTTGAAATAATGTTGCCATGTTCAGTTTGATAGTGATGTTCTCATTCATTCTAAATAGAATGAAAATGAATAGAGTAATTATTTACAATTAGGATTTGTAATAAATATTTGTCACAATTTAATATGACATTGAAAGCATTACGCTTTATCCCATTTGAGGTAGCAGATGCAAATTGTGCCCACTTTTTGTGCGTTATTCTATTGCAAATGCTTTATTTTTCTCACTTATTACTCTCAAACAAAGGAGGGGGGCGCGTCATTTCAGTTTGAACAAGCACTTGCATTATATGCACTAGTACTACTAGCTCTCTTATCATTTCTATCAATATCATTCTATATTGAGACATTAGAATGATCTAAATCATTTTTGACCCCATCACTATTTATTTTCTACCAAAAAGCGGTAACATCGGAACTGTCATTTTACTTCGTTATTATAATAATTAGGGTACCTATACCTATACATAGCCAAAGTGTCAAAATTATGTCAACATCCACCCTCTTTTCCTCTTGAGGTGACATCTCTCCTATCGGATGTTGGTCACCATTACGGCAATCTGCTCACGGGATACTGGTCCTGGTATATGGTCCATGATATTTTCAGCATTCTTCTGTACACCCACATTTCAAAAGCTTCCAATTCAGCCTCTGCTCCACGATATATTGAAGGAACAGAATTACGCAGCAATCTTCTTTTCCTTGTTTAGTTGGACAAATTGTCCAAGAAATCCTGTGACGCTGGTTATCAGGCTGGGGCCCAGAATGTACCCTGGTGAGTTGACCAGGTGGCAACCTGGTGAGTTGACCAGGTGGCAACTGTAAGTAAAAGTCTAAACTTAATATTGGTGGCAAGTTTGTGTAAAAATGAATTTAAATAAATTATATATTTAAATAAACTATTAGATATCTGTAGATTGTGGCATTGCGGTTCCAAGCTCTGCCTCCTAAGCGAGAGGCCTTAGGGTTCGAATCCCGGATGAGTGTTATGTGAGGTTGATGTGTCTGATTCCCACGACAGGATGTTGTTTGTCACTGTATTATAAAATGTATGTGTATATGAAGTGGTCTTGTGTATCACGAGCCCTGTTATATGTTGTACTTGGTTAGTATGTCAGGTTTGACACGAATAATGCCTCCAACAACTGCGGTTGAGACTATATAATAATTAGCTTTGTACGTATTTGCAACTTATTAGCTGATTTCTACGAATTGCATTGAGTATCTGGCAAATCGTGGTCGAAAGTAGTCATCTGTAGGACTACTTTCGACTACTACTTCTACTACTACTTTTACAGGCTACTTCTACGCCCCATATGGGTCAAGGCGTAACGCTACGCTATTGTACGTTACAAGTTCTTAATATAGCTTTTCATCACAAATTAATGATCTATTCCGAAATTACCTACCAACTTCTTCGTCGCTTACTAAAATGTCGATATTCGGGCTTTTCTATCCATTAATTCTGAGGGAATAAATAAGTAATAGACTTATAAAAGTTTTTAAGGCCTCGTCAAAATATTAAATGAAGCATAAAGCCTCAAAGTGACGGGGCTACGGTCCTTAAAATTCCAAGATGGAGGGTTTTCTGGTTAATTGTAAGCCTGTCTGGAAGGCCATAAGGACGGTCGAATGCGTTTATAGCCTGCCCAATTAGCCTGCAGTTTTGGGTTCTCGCTCATACTTGTTTGCAGGGTACGCAGTAAGTCTAAGAAAGAAGTTGATGGAATGGTAAAGTATATATTGTATTGATAGATATGGAAATAGACAACGATAAGATATTAGCAATTTAACATGTTCACTGTATTTTATTGTAGAAACAAACTTGTATATCCAAAAATGCAAGGCTGTATATGGCATATACAGGGTGACTGCGGGGTTGCGTAGCAACAAAGTAACCTTAGATTTGCCTATTGGTTAGGAATGTTGTGCTGAAGATGAGAGCTCCCTAAGTCATCTTTTTTTGTTGGTACAAAAATTAATTAAAATGTATGTCCTATTTTGGTTCAGGGTCAGTTGGTCACCCTACACACTCTACAAGCGCAACTGTCTTTTGACTTTGTCATAAATTGTTTATGGCCTTTGATTTTGACACTTCTTACTCCTCTGATTAGTTTATTTAAAAAGGTTTCAACATGAATTGTAAGGTGACCAAACATTCAGAAATAATAAGGATAATTAATTTATTAAATTACTAGCCCATAATTGTAATTATTTACCGAGAGCTGAAACCGCAATCATTTACCGAGTTAGAAACAATATGTTAGAGTCACGACCAAAAATTCAGACGACAGTAGAATACGAAGTAGGCTGGCGTCAGGCTGGCGTTTGTGAATTGCGATTCCGGTTTTAGTAGAATACCAAATGCGTCGTATTGAAGCTTGTGGTATGCTTGTGTACAGTAGAATTCGGGCCCTGTATGTATGCATGGCTATACATATAAAGGCAAAGCTATCGTAATTACCAAAAGAATAACCAATGTATAACAGATTTGATATTATGAATTATATAAACCTCAAATTATATAAATAAGCCTACGAATAATACGAGTATTTCCTTTTTGTTACGTACAGTAGCGTTTCTAACGAAAGGTTGATCGATCAACAGGGCATGAATTTACAGGGTGTACGCGTAGTTTAGAGTCAAATTATTGTAAGAATTATAATTGTTTATAAAAGTCAACTATTTAAGATAGTAATAACGTTATCATGTTGTTTAATAATTTAAAAACAAACATTTAAAAATTCAGATATCATTACGATGAAGATTAAAAGAAGATTGAAGATCAAATCAAAATCAGATTGAAGATCTCCGTGGTCTAGCAATTTTACACTCACTTTTTACGCAGGAATCGTGTGCTGAACACATAAAATGAGATGAGTAATAACACGGACGACGTTCTAATGGTTACGGAAAGTATTGTGATCGTGAGGAAATAAAAGTTTTTCAGACTAAGAAGACTGATGCCCAATTTCACCAACAATCCCTAACTTTTAGGAGACATTTATTTCCTTTTAGGGGCCACTTAGCGGTTGTCATCTAGGCTACTAGGGGACCCCTTAAAAAGAAGAGGGCGGCCTCCGTAACAAACTCAAACTCAATCTCTATACAGTTATGAATAATTGAAACAAAAAGTAAACTTTAGAAAAAACCGACTTCCACAAACCCTATTTTATTAGATTGAGTTTAATACAAACTGTAACCCCTTATTCCCCCCCCCCCCCCTGTGGATATAATATTGTCAAATCCCATCTCAGTGCTACCCCACGCTACTAAGGAACCTCTGTACAAATTTTCATGGCTCTAGGTTCACCGGTTTAGGCTATGCGTTGCCTGCCCGTCAGCCACGCATTGTATTTGTACCTAGTATTGAGCAGTTCTGGTGGCCATGTGTGGTCTTCATCAGCAGTTCCGCATCATAATATTATGCTTACCGTGAGTAAATGCACAAGTTATTACTAAAAACACAAATGTATACTAACGTAATACAAACATAATTTGAATTTGAGAACTAGTTCAAAGCATTTAGACTGTTAATCGGATTAATACAGTGTTTACGCTGGTTCCTGGTAGTATTATTATTATTCTTATTCAAATTACTTAAAAATATTTTTAAATTGGTTGAAGAGGAACCCTGGTATACAGACCAGGAACCTGCGTAAACATTGTATAAATCCGATTAACAGTCCTAGGTTTGCTGGAAGAAATCTCTTAATAGAGATAAGCTCGCCTTTGTCATGTGTTGTCCACTTTCAATTGTAAAATGTGTTATTCTGTGCAATAAAGTATAAAGAAAAACAGTCTAAATACGTTATACTATTTCTCAAATTCAAATCATTTTTGTATTACGTTTGTATGGAAAATTCACGCGGTCGCCGGTCTCTTAAGAATGGTGTTCGTAACAATCCCCTTAAATTTAACTTTACCTTTCTGTTTCATCCTGAAGTACACTTTATAGCTTCGCTCACCACTTATATTCCTTGTGTGAGCAGGACTTACCTACGTCCTTTCAGTTAATACGAGCGACCCAGTCCGAAACTGTCGAAGTTAGCAGAAATGTGAGACCTTAGCAATTACTTGGGAACGGTAATTTAATTTGAGTCCTGATCTGTCTTCGGATAACAATGCTCCTCTGTCCGTAGTACATTTGTAGGCGAAACCTCGCTATTTGGACTTGGACAGTCTAGGACATCCGAGTTTTGTATTAATTTTTGTGGTTGAAAGAAATTTAATAGTACCGTCATCAGACACGTGTTGTTCCACCTGTAATAAATTATCTGAAACTACAAAATATTAACACGTAGAGCTCGTCTACTCCTTGGTTTTGTATTTACTTGTCATACAAAACCAAGGAGTGGGGCGCGTCATTTCAGCTTAGACGAGCTCTAATATTCATATTCATATTCATTTATTGCACGCCATAATAACATTAAGGTCATAAAAATAGTGTAATAACTTGAGTAACACTATTCTAAGGAATAGCAAGTGGTCTTGGAGATCCAGCTTGGGGTCGCTGGCGAGATTTTCCCCAGCAAGCCCACGGTTTTTAGCTTATAGCGCAGCTTCTATTGAGGCTCTAATTCAGGCACTTTGCAGTCAGAGAGCTCCATTTGTACTCTAAAACCTGGTGTATTTGCCTTGCTCCTCCGTTCTATGGGGTTTCTGGAGACATGCACACAAAAACTCGAGTGTGTAGTATATTGCATTATTATGAATAGAATAGAAATAAATAATTTTAATTTTCTTAATGTGCATTGAATTTATTTAATGTTACTTGAAATTATTTTAATATGTAACTGGTAGGCCGACAAATTTCATATAACAATAGTTTTCCATTGTTCGGTCGTTCGAGCGGTGTGTGCTTCATAGAGTGAAGGGGTTAATGTAATTTGTGTATTATCTGTGCCGCATTGGTTCGCTGTAATGGCACAAATACTTAATGGAACAATAAATAAATACGTCGAGTACCTAGCCTTGTTTTGTGTGTGCTACAAGGGTTCACTCAAAGAGTACCCTTCGATCATCGCTGTATTTGGACAGATAGTAGTGGATTCAGCGAGATAAGTAATGAAGTTAGCTTCTAATCTTCAACGATGCTGGATGAATATTGGGTAGTATTGCTGTAATAAATGCTATTGGTATTGTTGTTATAGCATATAGGTTTGTATGACATACTATACATATGTATAGGAATGTATGATATGTTCACGTTTGGGTCTTGTCGCTCTGGTTTGTTAGTTGCGATGTTTTATTATGCTAGGTGACCCGACAGATGATTTTTTATTAAAATATAACGGAATTATCAATGCCATGCATGAACAAAAGGCATTTGAACCAAAGATTTTTCATTTTAGCGGCTGTAAATTCAATGGATATATTACAGTTAAAACCAAAATTTTGTTAAACCTAGAAATAAACTAATGATCAAAATTGACATCAGGTAAAACTAGTTCTTACTAGACAAAACGCGTTTTTCAAAAGCGGGTCAGTTAAAACTGTTCCGACCGGGCCTTCCATAGAGAAAGAGATTTTTTGTATGCAGCCCGGTCCGCTCAGTTCGCTGGCTCCTTTCCCGCTCAATACCCGTTTTAAGTGGAAAGCCGGCATTATCATCGTACCGCAAAACACTTTCGTCCCGTTTTATTTGCATACGCTTCGCTCCGCTCCGCTCGCTCCGGTTTTACTTCTTCTAAGTTCCAACCTAAGCTAATCCAATTGAAACTTAGACACAATAACCTACCCTAGCCAAAAGGTGTTTCAGTAGAAATATTGAGTATACTTTTAAAAATATTGAATAAATATTTTTAAAACTATATCTTGTTTTCAATCCCAAAGTAAGTTTTAACTAAAGCTCGAAGTGACAAGTGTTAATCAAAAATATCATGGTTATTATCGGTTTTGGCTAGGTATTTCTAGTTTTAACAAAGGCATTTAGCAACAACTAGTTTTAACTAGGAAAAACGCGTTCAATCTAAAAACGGGTTTTAACTGTGACAGATACAAAGGATACATCGCGTTTTGATATATTTTTTCTGTCCACAATCTTCCAGAGTATTCTAAGAATAAAAAGGTTTATCGTACAGACATCGGTCAACACATTCAATTTACTGTATTACGGCAAAGCCAAAAGAAGGGTTATGAATTCGAGTAGTGAACAATTAGTATTTCAACGTGAACAATTAAGTAGTGAACTTTATTTCATGAAATTCTTTGTGAAAATATTCAAGTTAATTATATGAGTCAGTCTAAACTCTATAATATAAATACGATATTTTGCTATAAAGTCTTTTATGCTTGCTATGCCACAAGCTCTATGACGAATGGAAAAAAAAATACAAATAAGTATATAAAAAGTCCGGACGATTGCGTATGTAATTGTACATTCAAAATTCTTGGTGCTAACACTCACCTTATTTACGAGTTTATTTTTTTATCTTATTTTATTAAGCCTTTCTAACCAGTCACTCGTGATTGTCCACACGCTAGCTAGCAATTAGCTTGCATTTATTGTGAATTTGCACTGTGAAATATAAATTGCGTGACTAGACTAATTCACCTCGCCATTCTAGTGTGCTTAATGAAACAGTCCCAGTTACACCTCAGCCTGAATTTTTCTAACACTCTTTTACCACGAATTTTGCCCACTTCTATTCCTTCTATATCATTATAAAACTTGAATTGTGATGTAGTTCAGATGACAGTTACAAAAACATGGTACTATCGAGCTGATCTGATGATGGAACTCGAAGGTGGCAGTGGGAACTCTAGGATTCTTACTTGGAAATCGTTCTAGTTTGGGCTCATTAGGTTCAACCTAATAAGACCTCTTGATTTCAAAGTAGTTTGTAGTGCTTAAACTATTTTAGCTAAAAAAGAGCTTCGTGGTCTAGTGGGTTTCATGCTTGCCTCTAACGCAGGAGTTGCAGGTTCGAATCCCGGTGCATGTACCGATGAGATAAGTCATTTATCTTAAGTACGTTATACGGTCTTTCTAACGGTGATGGAAAACATCGTGAGGAAACCTACATTACTCCATAGCTGCGGCGATGGGCTAGCCCCCTGTCACGCAAAATGGAGTATTGAATCACTGGCTGAAAGTTTAAAATTTAAAATTTAAAATAAAATTAAAATTTTAAAAAATATATATAAAGGAATTAGGCAATTTTTTAGTGGTGCCTCTGCCAGCCCAAATGGGAAAAGGCGTGACACTATGTTATTTATTTATTTTATTTATTCATGTAAACCTTATAGTATTAGCTTACAGCCTTAGCTTTTAGTATTATATTATGCAAGTGACATTATGAGATATTCCGCCAATTCCAAGGTACATGCAGTTCAATACAGCAGTTTTAAGAACGATGGTTACTTATGTCTAATGTTATGTTACGTTATTTTAAAAAGAGATGGGACCATACCACTACATGAAACGTCGCAATTGACACAACATTTCCGGGGGAAGAGACGCAGTTGTAACATATTTGAGACAGGTATGGTATGTTATATGGCTTGATATAATATATGATATCCTTGGTTCTACCAAAATCATCCAATATCTACCAAGGTCATCGGAATTATTTTCTGAGGAATACTGTACGCCCGTCGTTGTGTCCCGTGTCGTAGAGACCAGAACATCGACATCACAATAATTTTAACTTTAATAAAGATACACATGGGTCTTGACTAGACTGCTATGCAGATAAATATAGAATTGGGCTCCATATGGTAAGGGACGTACATGCCACCAAATTCTTTGCATTCATTATTATTGCAATAAGCACAATGAAAATGTATGTTTTTTTTCTCGTGACAGGCTTGTAGGCACGAACGCGAATGCCTGAGGTATGACGCAAGAACTCAGTGACTTTGGAGGGCAAAGGGCCTCGCATGATTAAAAAGGTAAATGGCCAAATGTTTAAGCAGTTTTCATGAAAAATCTAACAACTCTAAGGTTGAGCTTTGCGAGGTATGGTAAAATCCTGTCTGACACAAATACTCGTCACGTGAAATCACTTTAACTGTCAGATGGTTTCTATCCAACAGGATGAAAAAAGACGAATATATCAGTGACTTGGATAACCCTCAGCTAGAGCTGAAGAATTAAAGTTGTCACTTAGTTGGTTAGTTACTTAGTTTTCTGAATGACTGGTCAAATGTAACAGGCGGTTAATCGATGATAAATTCAAAATAGCAGCCGCGTGTTTCGCTGTAAAGAGTTACAAATTGTCGGCTAATTATCGTTTCGGAAATCAGGCGTCAGAGTACCACAGTGTTTCATCCAATTCTTTCAGAAAATGCCACAATCAAGATGCAAGTACACAAAGCGTCACGTGTTTTCCCATACGCAGTGGCAGAGGGACTGTTGCGCCTAAGATATTCGATGCTCAATACATTTTGGTGCGTAGTTACTACCCAACCCACAGATACACACGTTTAATAAACAAATACCTTCATGTTGACTGAAGGCGCATTGTTCTGTGCTAGCAACACAATAGTGATAATACCGGGTCAATTCAATAGCAAGAGCAAGAGCTAGGAAGAAATGTATGGGGTGGCCAAAGGGTGTGTGGCTGGATAGACATAGCCAGACTTAAGCGGGCTACAGACGACACATAATATCGGTGGCAATCTAGAGTGAAAAATGGAGTTGCCTGTTGTGTTGTGTGCGCTTGGAATGGTGTACCCACACATAGCAGGCGGCTCCAGTTTAACACACTTTTGCATCCTAGATTGCCACCGATCGCACCTGCCTCAGGCGTGTGTTTAGCCCGCTTTATTAAAAACGCATTTTGTCATTTTACTAATAAGAGGCTGGTTGGCTTGATGATAAAGTAAAGGCCATAAAATACTATACTCTGTTTATTTTTAGGGTTTCATAACTCAGAAACCCTTATAAGATCACTCGTGCGTCTGTCCGTCCGTCCGTCACAGGCAATTTACTCAGAACATATTAGACCGATGAAGTTGAAAATTGGTACACATATCAATATCTGTGACCAAAAGACATAGGTGTAATGTTAATATAAAAATATGGAATGTAAGCGCCACTTTTGGGGGGCCAAATGATAAAAATAAAAATTCAAATATTCAAAATATGCCGTGTGATATTTCAAATGAAAGCGCATGGTGTGAGAATCTTAAATGTATTTTTATAATATTTTTAAGACTTATTTTGAAAAAGTTGTGCTCAATAATATGACCGATTCGCGTGTCATCAAAACCTCTAGGGTACTTCCCGAAGTCCTAAAAATCTGAAATTTGGTAGGTAAGCACATGTTTGCACCCATATCCCATAAAAACTCCAAAATCTACAACTTTGACCCCCTAACCCACTAAACTTTTTAAAGATTGTCACGGCTTTTCCTTTCACAAACCGTCCGTCCGTAAGACAACTCACTAGCATATCTTACCTCTCGTGTCTGAGAGGTTCTGAATTATTGATAGGAGTATTAGATCTTCAACATCGAGACGTGAGGGAGAGAGGGGAAGAGCAGGGAGGGGGGTATGTATGTCGAGTATTTGCGAGGTTGTTACAGTTACCCGAATTCGATTATATACCAAATAAAGTTCGTCAAGCACACTTTATAGATTGTCACCTCAATATTGTAAAAACCGCGAGATTACAAACTAACGTTTTTAAATCCGTTAGATTGTAATCTGTCGATTTATTGTGAACTGTAAATACCGAATTTCATACTTTAGAACGCGTTAGTAGATAAACTGAAATTACGAATCACTGGGCAAAGTGGTGGGTCAGGGTAGGTGAAGGATAAAGGGGGTGAGTTTATCCTTCGTGTTAGGTTGACATGTAAGTAGCAAAAAAGCATAAATGCTAAACTTTGTCGATCCTGTTCACAATAAATCTACAGATTACAATCTAACGTTTTCTTTCTGTTAGATTGTAATCTCGCGGTTTTTACAATATAACGTTGACAGATATATTGTTAAGGGATTTTCTTACTTTCGTTTAATTATTTGTAGGTATCTCTATTAATTCGTACTCGCTCGTCGGTCAAAAGTCCGCGGCCCACGGTTTTCAACCCACCCTATCTAATAAAGTTCTAAAACTATGAAAAATACAGAAAAAAAAGAACTGGGTATTTTAGTCCGTTGGACGAGTGCTAATATTAATAGAAATTAAACGTGATTTCGATGAACAGTATTCGGAATTCGAAATCGGAAAACCAAAATCAGTGATAGTGGGGAACAAATGAAACCATTAATGGAACTAAGTCACCCCATTGTAAGCATTCTGACAATGTAGGAATCCATCTGGATTGCCAGAAATAGTTACGCTGCTGAAAAATGCGGATTCATCCAATTTAAAACACCACTATCACCGCCGTGATCCCTATAAAAAGTAATTCATTAAAATTAAGCCCCATTTACACGACACCGTGTAAAGCCGGCTCATAAATCAAGATACAGTTTATTGCACTTAAACTTTTAAATTGTGCATGAATAAAACATTTCATTTTGTTTTTTAACACTTGTTCGTACAAATAAAGTGTGCCGCTCGTATTAAACGTTTTCTATTGGAATTGTTGGAGTAGTGGATTGTACGAGGCTGCAGTTAAATACAAAGTCGCGTTTTATTACGAGTATTTTTTACTGTCCAAGTTTTTTCATGTTGTAAGGATTGATAAGTTATTTGTATACCAGATTACACGCTTCGCCTTTACTACTTACTTACATTTTAGGTGCTTTTGCAGTCATTTTCAAAAATTACCTATGTTAAATCAAGGAGTAAACGAACAATTACTTTAAGGCCCTGTTTTAATTGAAAAAGGGCCTAAGAATAAAAAGCATGTTTACTTGCCACATTAAACAAATACAGAGACAAAATTTAGAGGAAGAGTCTATATGTATATTGTGGCAAAACTTCACGTCTCTGACATACGTCTACCTCTACACATAACGTGTTAAATAACTTGTTAAATTACGAAACAATGTATGTTATTCACGTTTCAGTAATAGCATACTCGTAAGAAAGACTTAAAAGGATTTATGTAACCAAAACGTATTACTACTGTGATTCTTAATTAAGATAAAACTTGCAAAATGGAACTCTCACGCCCTCTACCGAATAACAGCGTTGTAATGTTTGATACAATTACTCAAACAGTCCATAAATTATATTTGCATAAAGTAAATTAGTTAAGTTATTTCGTAATGTGAAATAACAAAGCAAATCAGACGAACACCAACAAAACCGTATTGATTTTCTTCAAGCCTTCAAGTTAAATAAAATGGAAAGCATGGTCTAGTTAATACAAAAGGCGCTACTCACGCAGCAGATTCGGTTCCGAATTCCACGCTAATCATGTAATGAGTAAATAAATAGTTTATAAAAATACATACGTAAAGATAAAATGAAATTAACCCCTTCACTCGCAGAAGCACACCGCTCAAACGACCGAACAATGGCGAACTATTGTTATATGTGTCGGCGAACCAGTAAAATGAAATGAAAACAGTGATGGAAAAACTACAATCTCATAACAACGCGAAGCTTTGACGCATAACATAGCGTAACGACTTTTCAATACGGGATAGTAAAAGCACAATTGTGCTCACCTTTAGTCGGTAGACTGGGGGCTAGCCCATCGCCAGTGCTTAAGATATTTAAGGTTTCCGCAATATGTATTCATGCATAGCCCTGAGTTGCACGAAATAAAGAAAAAGTTTCGTTCAATCGGTTAGTCTCATAAGGATATGCTGAACAGTGAACAAACTAACAATGGATAACAACTGTACCTTAGAGGTAGACAATAGTAAGTCCACTGTTAGAGGTAGACAATAGTAAGTCCACTATAGAGGTAGACTCTTAGGTAAAGAAATGAAATTCTCAAAAAGCCAGTATTTATATAATCTTTGCTTGTTTCTTCTTCTTTGCCTGCACGTTTTTTCTGTGTAAATATTTCCCGATGTCTTTATAAAATGTTTATAAAAGAATGAAAATTCTATCCTAAATGATTTTTCTTGTGAATAGACGTAACATATTCTTCGAGATATTCGTTAGTATAGCCAATTGCCGGTGTTCTATGTTTTGTGCAACTCTATAATCTTTTACCATAAACTCCAGTCTTGTAAAACTCCGTACAATTCGATATGAGTTTATGTTTGCCAAAAGAAGGTTATGTATTGTATTGTTGTTATTTGCTTATTGTATCTTCTGTAGATACCTGTTACCGGCTTAAGAAATATATGGGTAAGGTATTTTTGTATTTATAGAACCATTGTAACTCATCTGTAGTATATGCTGTTGATGTCCCAAATAAAATAAAATTGTCAAGCGTACTTTCTCCAAAGACCCTACGGCAAACTAATAAGGTTTATAGCAATCGGTACAGCCGTTCTAATTCTCTCTTCGGGACTAAGGGGTACAAATTAATGGGTATCCTCGCACGATGCTCGGAATTAGCCCGGGTCGCCGGGCAGACGGCAAGTTGCCTAACCTCCGTCACATGGTACAGATGTTACAAATACTCTACCTACTTTGGTTTAAAAAAAAACTTGTACGGCGCAGGACCATGGACCTATGACCTACTTAACTGTGAAATGTCAGAAATTAGAACTACGACCGCTATCTTTGAAACGCCGTTCTATACACGGATGAAATTCCCAAATATCAAGCGACAACCGTCAGTTCACAGCTCCGCGTGCCAAAATACCGTTGGATTGGAACGCTGTACAAACCATAGAGTAACGTATATACAAACTTCTAACTTGTATGTTTTTTATGTGCCATATGGGAAAAGGCGCGCTAAGTTTATGTTTGTAGTTTAGTATGCCTTCGTAGTCTGTACTTCCGTTATATCCGAGGGTCTACTGCGGTAACATGAGCTGAAGTAACATTTAGGAATAAAGGTTACCCAGCTGAGCCGAAGTTGTATGTCAAAACTGTGTTACCGTAATTTATTTAGGGTGACAGTCAAGAACAAACATTTTTAGTTTAGGCCATCTTTAAAAGTAAAATACCTCTGGGCGGAAATCTTACAAGCATGGGATGAATGATATATTTTTAAGGTTATTTAGCAATAAAAAATTGCATAGACTTATAGTATCCATATCGATTTCCCATATATTTCTTAGAAATAGTTTAAAGCCAATGTGTTTGAAAGTGAAGTGAACTATGAAAATATTCCTCGGAAGTAATAAACTAGTCAGTGCGAGTTGGTCTCACATACGAAGAAAAAAAAAATACAGAAATATGTGTCAGATATAGCGGGTACCACGCGGGTACCCTCCACATAATATATAATGCACGTACACGCACGTAGTATGAAATTATAGAACATAAATTGACGACCTCTGTGGCGTAGCGGTTGTGCATCTGCCTACCATGCGAGAGGTCCCGGGTTCGAATCCCGGCTGGGGACAAAAAAAAGGATGTCTTGGATGTTTACATGTTTGTGATGTCGCTGTTTCTGGTTCCTACGACACAGGGTATCCTAGTATGGAGCCAGAAGCAATGTATGTGAAAAAAAAAGGATGTCTTCGATGTTTACATGTTTGTGATGTCGCTGTTTCTGGTTCCTACGACACAAGGTATCCTAGTATGGAGCCAGAAGCAATGTATGTGAAAAAAATAAAAAATGTGGCAACATTTTCAGGTTAAATGTTTTCAATTATTAAAATAAAGTGACCCTTTGAAATCACGCAGCAGCCTTTAATATGTAGCTTATGTTGCACTTTTTTTTACCTATCTACAAGGTTAGCAGGGTTAGGTTCGTGTTTATTCTTTGTTGCTGTAACAGCCATAGAAAAACATATGATGTGAAAATTTCACTACTCTACCTATTACAAATAATTAGATACATAAGCCTGCTGATGGATAGACGGACAGACAGACTGCTTAGTAATGGAGTACTAACTTCGGGTATGGAACCCTAAAAATCACTGAAAGCACACGTCTTCGTAGCGAGTAGCGTAGTCGTAGCGCTACGAGCAATACGTCGTAACCATCTGCTACGTCGTAGCTCGTAGCAGCACGATATTCGTATTTCTCTGTGAAAATATTAGGCTCTGCGCAAACGGGCGACCGACGACAGCGACTGGTGGCTAGCGACAGCGACTTAATACACTTTTTGATATATTTTGTATAGACGCACCGCACACGCAGCGACCACAAGTCGAGCGAGCGACAAAGACGCCGACACCCGCGACTGTCGCGCTGCTTCAACTCCCGCGCAGTAACCGTAGGCATCCTAGGGTGCCTGTCACTCGCTTCGGACACTGTTGCGGTCGCGCGCGACAGACTCTGTGGCGGACACGCGTGCGTGACACACTGTGGCTGTTGCGCATAACAGATACCAGTCCCTGTCGCCGGTCGCCCGTTTGCGCAGAGCCCACTATTTATATTTATTTATTTTTATTATCGTTTTAGCTCCTTTAACCAAATATTAGACCAATGTGTGTTGAATTAATGTTCCCTTAATATATCAATACGATATATGTACATATTTAAAACCTCCTACCTACCATTGTCTATTAAAAAGGTACATAGCAATGGACAAGTTCATATCACATTGAACATAACATAACATAGTGGCGCACCACAGGGTGGCAGAATCACATTTAACTGAGGCGAAAATAACGAAATACATAATGTATACACCAGAAAAAGGGTCTCTCGTAAATGGAAGGTTAACGATTTTTAACTTTCAAATATTCAAATTATAGTTAAAAATATTTCAAAAGTTTGACAACAAACATCTTCGCTCTAAATATCTTTATTATGAAATGGGCAAATTGAAATTGCAAAATCATGCCTAAAATATCTTCTTTTTCTGGTCTTTCATAGCTTTACCATTATTCGGTAAAGTGGAAAATCAGATTATTCGCAAACGACGAAGCGCACCGAAGCTTTTTTCGGATAAAGATTTTCACCGGTAAGCTTGTTATTTCCAGATGACACCTGGGCCCTATTATATACAAATTACATTTGTAATTGTAATAGGTTCTAGTGAGTGATTTGTAATTTAATTATAAGAGTGCCGTAGCACAAATACTGTATGCCTTATAGATTTTTATTTAATTTAGGCACCCGGCAGCGATCTGGTGGAAATTTGTAACTGGTTCGCCGACAAATCTTATAAAACAATAGGTAGTTCGCCATTGTACGGTCGTTCGAGCGGTGTACTTCTGAGAGGGAAGGGGTTAAGTATCTAAGAATAGATTACATTTTAAGGTTAGTCTTAGTTAGCATGTGTGATATACCTGTAAATTAGTACTGTTTGTATTTAATAGACTGGTAAAAAAAAAACAAAAATCGGCTTCCTTATATGTCGGTCTTATATTTTAAACAAAAAGTATTGCAGTTAGTAATAGAGTGTCATGGACAAAAATGATCTCTATGAAATTTTCTATAACATGGTGTATAAACTTTTGTGGTAGCATTTATGGTTTGTGAGCAATATCTTCCTGAACAGGCGCTGGTTCAAAAAATGCCCATAGTTTCGCAGACTTGGCCTTTGTTGACTTTGTTGACAGCTCAACAATTTTGTAGAATTGTAGATCTATAAAGTTTTGTATGATAAGGCCCTGGAGTCTCGACTCTCGGTTAAAGTTACTTGTTGGTTACTGGAGTATATTTTTGTATTATTTAAATCTCTTCTACATTTTAGACCGCTGGTTGTCTGTTGCCCAGAATACAATGTATTCTGGGCAACAGACAGCTAACAACTAACTATTAACTGAAATAGAAAATCCTGAATATCTGGTTATGGGTGACATAAAGAAATCTATTTACTTAATGTTAGATGGTATTCATGATGTTTGTCCATTCATCCTTACTTGTCCAATTTTCAAACTAAAAAACAAAAAAGCTGACATGTCTAGTGAAGCGAATCATGTGAATGAAATGCCGAAATCTGATAGAGTTGAATGTTCAATGAATGAAATTAATACAGAATTTTATATAATTTATCATGAAGACACGGTACTACTACTTTTGAACAAGACCATAAACAGGTGAATTATTAGTATAACTATAATTTGACTTCTGCAATCAAAAATAGTCAAGAATCATAGGGGGTGCCACCACCGCATCTGATAGGTTTTAAAACGTTTAGGTGCATTTGCAACAAAAACACTTATTTTGAAATATTTCATACATTTTGACAGCTGATAAATATAATTAACCCTTTCAGTCAAGAGATTGTCATTCTCCTGGCCGAAAAGGAAAAAAAAATACATTAAAATTAGGGGAAATTAAGTTCTCATCCCCTTGCAATAGACATTAATTGACGTCTTGGTAGTTACTGTCAAAGTCAAGCACTTTATAGTGCTTCTGTGAGGCATAGACACTAATCGTAATTAAGTTTTTGGTGCAAATGGACCCTATGGTTCCATCTGGAGGACTACCACAGCGTCTTAATTCCAATAACAATGGCAACCATTTAAATTGCAAAACTCCATAATTCAGTTTATTTTACCTAACCTATACCTTATAAAGACTGGTTTGAGATGATGGTTGTAATTTCGTGGATCAGTTTACAAACCTAGGCTAACTGAATCGCCAAAAAGCAAACCCCTAGGGCCTAGCCTAGTAGTGTAACTACCTACATGGATATATTGTAAAAATATTAGCTACCGTCCTTCGTAGTCTATCTCGTAAACATTTGGCAAGGTCCAATAACGTGTTAATTAATACAGTGTTCGTTTTAATGAAGATAAATCAATACAATACATACAACACACTAATAGGCAGGGAGCACTTATCCAGTGGAGAGCGCATAAATAAATTTTCCTTTGAAACACAACTCACCAATTTACGGGCGGCGGGGGACGAGGTCAGAGAGAGCGGGGATTGGTCAGCCGCTGCGAAACTGTCTGGCGGCCCGTCATAGTACATAGGTTGCGTATGTTGAATACAACTAACGTTTGGCGAGCCGCATTCCCCCGCAGGCGCAGTCAATTGGATATATAGTCTCTGCTAATAGGGAAAGGTACTCTTTACTCAAGGTAAGGTTTAACTGTTAACCGTTATTAATTCCGTCCCGCACAGTAGGTCCCCGTCTCGCACAGACCGCGCAGAATATCTCTGGCTCTAAATTAATTGTAACCTCTCTCTCTCTATCTCTCTCGCTCTCTCTCTCTCTCTCTTATCATATTTTTAACCGACTTCAAAAAAAGGAGTTGAATGAGTATTTTTTAAAGTATTTTTTATTATGTTTGTTGTCTCAAACCGTTATAAATATTTATGAACAGTTTGGACCATTTACATATTGATTTTCTTTGGTGTTTGCGGTTATTGTCATAGCATGAATAGGGTTGGCTTGATTAATTCTTATCCCGAGCGGGGAGGATTTAAAATTTTGAATGTTGATCGATATAAATCTTACCTTTTCATTTGCATCTTTCGTTTAGAGACAAAGACATTTGACACATTCTGTACTATGCGCTAACCACGTTCTTGTAGTACAAGAGTGGCAGCGAATGCATAGACTTATTAATAAGTGACGAATAGTGACTGACGATGGTTGGTACCACAATTCACCACCAACAAGACTCGTTCGCTATTTCATGCGAGGTGATGAAAAACATAACCTTTATTACTGCTGGGCGTTTGGGTATCCTCCTGTCACGGAAAATGGAGTTTATGAATTGGTTAACTGGCTGAAAGTGGGCACGATTGTTCTCCTGCCATCCCGTATGGGAAAAGGCGTGACGGTATGTTCATTTGTGTTATGAAATCACAACGTCGTCACCGATACTATAATGGTAAGCTATATTTTTTTTAAATTTCACACAAAGCCCCTGAGATTTACGCTGGTATTGTGTAAATTGGAAAGTTGCGGAAGACATATGGCTTGTTACAAAATTAGTCTGTCACAGTCTGATCTTTTATGCAGTAGCTGAAGAGTAGCTGGGATAATTATCATTGCGCCGGATGCACAACAGAGGACTTTGAGTTTGAAGGATACTCAAAACAAAATAATTACGCTCTCAGTGGTATGCTGACTGGGCCATATAAATTCGGAACCTTACAAACATTTGCAAAATATTGATAGAGGGAACGTTAAAAATTAAGAATTTGCTTCAAAAGACCAGTGATATTGTTATTTATTCACACGAAGTTCTCGAAAAATATCAAATAACGACATTAACACTTACTTACCTATTTGAACAGTACTTTTCGGACATTTCTGTAGTTTTGTATGTATCAAAAATTTCAAGGTACAAAAAAATAAATATCCGAGGTTTTAAATGATGAAAATCCGATATATGGATATAATACATTGATATTTATTAATAGATGAATTTCTTAAACAACTTTTATTACTTCTATTAAAAACATAGCATAAAATCTGTCAATTATGCAAATCGAAGTGAATAGAGTGATTTATCTATCTATCTATCTATCTATCTAAATTACTATTATTTTACACATACAGCACCAAAAGCTGTATATAGCCGACAAAAGGCCGTGTAACACACGAAAACGATCACTTTGACACGAAACAAATCGATACACACGACTATGGTATTGTTGCTCGGGTTCCGTACATCACGGCTTCAGTATTGTTCGTTAGGGTTCCGTATTTTGGACATAAAAGGGTTTAATTAATCATGGAGCCATTAACAGTTGTACATTGTCACTCCGAAGGGCTTTTTAGATGTCGGCCGCTTGTTGAGTTGGTGTAGAAAATATCTCATATTTTTTACTAAAATAACATACTTATTTAAGTTTTTGCCATCGGATTATAAGAAGATGAGTGTGGATGAGTATTAAGTAAGTCAACATTTCACAGCAGGATAGTGTGACATTGTTAGTTTGTCGCATGATAACAAAGAGAGAACAGACCTGTACTGCGTTCATCATTACACGTCCAATTTTATAAACTTACAAACCAAAAAACTGATATTTGTAGTGAAAAGAATGAGAGAATAAACTGCCGATATCTGATAAAATAGAATGTCAAATTAATTAAATTAATTCTTATCTAATTATTATGAATGAGTTTTCGATTTCTTGTAACTTTTGGACAAGTTAGAATGGATAATAGACCATAAGTCATAAGTATTTTATTCAAAAACAATACATAGATTGTGTGTGAAATAAAAAAAAAAAGTTTATTTTAAATTAATTAATTAATAATCTTATCAAATTAAATGTAGTACAAAAAAGGACAAGAAAATGTCACAGATAAAAATTTGAATTAAAAATAATATAGTTCAACTATGAAACTTTTGAGCTGTCCTTAGTGTACCCAGTTGATCTCGATGAGTACCTAAGTATTATACATCACTAAATAGTTACATACATATTTAATTACAACATTCACGATATAAAGTGAAGCCGTCGCAGATCACGAAAACATTCCCCTACGAATAGATTTACCTGAAATTCAAATATCTATTTGGTTCTCCAACCGAACTAGAACTATAATAGAAGGGAATCCAAGCGGGGATTTCGGGAGTTACACGAGTGCAGGAAGATTAAAATAATCGGCCAAGTGCGAGTCATACTATGAAGGGTTCCTCATAATCGTACAAGAAAAAGTACAAACAAACACGTTTCGTATACATAGAATTATGATTAAATTATCTACCGGCTGCTGCGACGTTGTTTATTGCTTATTATTTCGACGTTAAAATTACCGTGAAACATGTTAAAAATAGGTAGTTAATTAATGTACCTATCGACATTTTGCGCTTGATATAGAAAATTTAATTAATAACAGCTGAAAGTTTTATAACTACTTTGCTAGTCAGGTTAGTTGGTAACGAGAAAAAGTTATTTTCACCCACAAGGTGCATCATTCTGATATTTTTTTATAACGCTCACATAAAGCTCTCCTCGTTGAGATCTCAAAAATCTGTGCCCGTATAGGTCAATAAAGTGAGATATAAATGAAAGTGGCAATTCACACGTACATGATGTGTCAAATAAAGTTATCTGGCTGTTTATCCGTCTCTTGAAAGACCGGGTCTATGACTAGTAAGGTTTCAATTCAATAGTCATGTCCTATAACAAAATATATGTATATTGCACATTAATGCACATCACATCACTTACGTGTTCCAAAGATGTGAACACTATTTGGTAAAGGTGAAGCGTGAACACATTAGAATTGTGTTTCACGGGAGGCGGCCCGCAGAGGGTGAAATACCGAAAACGTTATTTTCCGGCCCGCCAGCTTCACTATTGACGTTGACACTTAGCAGAGAGTGAATCTAGCAACACGGAAAACAGCGAATAAATGACAGATTCCAGGCCGTCACAACTAAAGTAATTAAATAACTAATTTGAAAATTTTACATACAATACGCTAATCGGAGGAGAGTTCGGGTATTTTGAGTTGTCAGTTTATGTTATAGTGACGTCCCTGGAATCGGATTCAATGAAAACATAACTTTACATAACATAGAGTCACGATTTTGTGCATATGGGGTGACAGAGGTGAACTGTGCTTACTTTCAGCCAGTGATTCAATACTCCATTTTGCGTGGCTTTTGCCCAACGCCGCGCCGCCATCATGATGTGCCCAATAGGCTTATGGCCAAGGTAATCCAATAAATCTAGGAACAAGTCTTAAGTTGAAGCATTATGTACAAAATGGCTTGACATTCTCAGAATTGTATATTTCCAGCAGATATATTTTATAAAGTCAATTAAGTGCAAAAAAATACAGCATTTGATGGCACTTTTACATGACGTCATTCTGTTGTTATTTAATAAAACTCAGGAACAAAAGTTCCGTTTTGACAGTTCATAAAAAGTGTCTATTTTGACTTGACAGGCCACAAGCCTATTCTACGATCGGCCGCCGACATTTATCAATGTATTTCTATTGTCAATGTATTTCTAATGTTTATGCGAAATAAAGACTAAGGGCGGCTTGCAGATCGTGCCTTAATCTAGATTTAGCATTCAACTCGATCTATCAACTGTCAAAATGTATGAAATTTGTCAAAGTTAAATCGATATAAATGCTAAATCTAGATGTAAGGGCGCGCCCTAGGCAATCAGAACATAGAATTTCATCCTTAACTTATTCAGAGGAAATTAAATAAGCAAGTCTAACTGAGGAACACATACTGTGCTATTTTTATAATGATTAGACAAATAACAAGAACACAAATTCAGATGCGGTGCGAAATTGTAAAATAAAAATTTGTGACAGGCAGATTTTCTGGAAACTTCAGGAGACTTTTCTATCGATCAAAATTTATAAAATTACGTATATGGGAAAGCGAAGTCACGCTGAAACTCGTCATAAAAAGCTAGTGAATAAACGTACAGCAATAATACTCATCATTCCGAGCGATTTGTGTTTTGCTAAAGGCTGTTTTTGCTTAAGCACGTTGTGCAACCCACCCTAAGTATAGCCCTAAACCTAGATTGTGTGTGATTTCTCAAAATCCCATAACAGTAATTATTTACTTGCAAAAGTTGACCCTCCGGCGTCTTTAGAATTGAGCGAAGGTTATTTTAGGGGCTGAATGGAGCCTACCCGTTGCCTTGGCTTATACTTTACGCACGTACGGAGAGAAAAATGATTCCACTCTTTGCCTGGTCTCTGATTCTACTATAATTTGATGCAATTTCCTATCGCTGGCCCGTCGCTCTTATTTAACGAGAACATTTATTTTGGCAATCTGCTGAACAAATTCTAGATAATGTCCCGCTTATGTGGGCCACCTCCAGGCGCTTAAACCACCTTAAAGAAGAATAAAAGAATAACAGCCAATGGCATTTACATTGATCGCTCTAGGAACATCTAACCTATGGGTTTATCTGTCAATTTATTAGAAATATTTCAAGAGACATTTTTGGCTGTGAGTTTACATCAACAGGCGATCGATATAGCAGTGTTTGACAATATTAGAATTGAGGACCTGTGTAGCAAGCATGTCCCGGTTCCAGTTCTCATGCTTGCTCTAGCATACGTAGGAACACGAAAGTCACGAAACGTACGTAATCGTGCGTGAATTGTGACTTACGAATTTACTGTCGTCACTGACGTGTCTAAAAGAGAAGTGAGTTCAACCCATAGAGTTTGCATCTTCCTTTCTCTTGGTTCAACCACATATACTATAATATTATACTAATACAGATGACCACCTAGAACAAAATATGACACCGGCGTAAACTGAGATGCTGCGGAAGCTTCTTTAGTTCGAGGCCATTATCGCTTGGTGCTGCACCATCGAAAAATTGCAAATACCACGAGATGGCACTATAAGATATATTATTCTAAGAATGGCACCACCTACAAGTATGCTAATAGAAACCATGGCGTTTAAAGTACAAATCTTACTCCTCACGCTCTTTTTTACGAAGGGTTACTAATTCTAATTTGTATGGGATGAGCACCCTGTGGTTCAACTAATCTTATTTTATTTATTCCCCATTGCCTAATCCTTGCCCAATACTCGACCATGCGTTTTTTTACATACAGTCACATACATTGCTTCTGGCCCCACACTAGGATACCCGGTTTCGTAGGATCCAGAAACAGCGACATCACAAACATGTAAACATCCAAGACTTGGGGGCTTTTTTTTGGTCCCCAGCCGGGATTCGAACCCGGGACCTCTCGCATGGTAGGCATATGCACAACCGCTACGCCACAGTTCGTTCATTCCATTGTAGATTCCACAAATACATCTCGAAGGGTTAGGTTAGGTTAGGTTAGGTTAGGTTAGGTTAGGTTAGGTCATTGGGTCAGTCGGCTCAAGGATAGCTGAACTTTTTCTTGATTATAATATACTGGCTGTAGGTAATCAAATCAGTATTCATAATGTAAATGATATTCTATTTCTATGCAAGATAGGACAGATTGTGCTGAGAGAAACAGTCCAAGTGCACAATAAATAAAATGAAGCTGGATGAAACTACATATATCTACTATAATATACACAATAAAAATGCTACATAAACCTAAATATTAATACATATATTCAAAATAAATATAGTAGAATACATATACATACATATACATCCGGTTCATCTGAATATAAAATACAACCCAAACAAATAGATTAAAAAGCCAGTCTTTCCGAAAAACTCAACTATTTGAGCGCCACTTTTTAAGCGATCCGTGCAAATACAGTCTGTTGTTGACTCGAGCACTTGTTGGATCCAATGTTTATCGATGTGCGCAATTTGGTCAAATATTTGATGATATGCATTTTTGTATTTCAAGTTCTTTGCTTGATTTGCGCTTATTGACTTCAGTCGAGTAGTAAACGTTTGTGTGCAATCCTGACTTTATATTTGAGTTGAAATGGGATTTCACGGCATTACAATCACACAATATAATATTATATAATATCTGCGTACTCCTACTTACAATTCGTGACGTTATGTTGTTGACATGGTTCGCTGGAAGAAATCTCTTATTAGAAATAAGCTCTCCTTTGTACACGATTTTTCTTTATATATGTTTTTCATCATGTGAGTATAATAAAGAAATTACAAATTACAAATCTTATGTTATTTTTCCTCGTGCTAGGGAATTCAATAATTTTAATAATATATCATATACACATTTTAACCTAACCACAAAAGTTCATAAAGCACAGAATTGACGCCATACGGAAACTTATAAACACTTAAAATCGGTGTAACCTGTATTTCGCGACACGCTCATCATTTCCTCATTTCGTCTAATATTGGGGCCTCCTACAAGGTTGCTGGGGGGAACGGATCCATAATTACAGTTTAAAGCAGCACTAAGTAGCTACATTCGAGCGAGGTTGGAGCATGTACTTCAACAGTCGTTGGCGTCAAGAATCAAGGAATACAGGTAACTTGAGAAGGTATAACTTATTAATTAATAAGTAGGTACATATTTATTGTACAATAATGTCTCCACCGAGGGGCAAAGGCGTTTACCAGGATACGAGTAAGATTGGAGATATATAATCCTTTTTTTTTTTTTTTATTAAAAACAAATGCCCCATTAATAAAGTCACACAACATAAATGTCTAAGGCCCTGTCTTTCAAGAGACGGATAAACAGTCAGATAAGTTTTTTTGACGCTTCATGTACGTGTATAATCAAATGCCTCAGATAAACAGACAGAGATAAACGCTAGCTGAGGATGGAAAGATCGGCATAAAGTGATCTTGTCTAAACACTCCAGAAAGGAATTGTTGATTCCTACATCTTCGACAGGACTTCAGTTTGTAGCAAAACGTATAGAAGACCTTTAATTACAACCTTCGTAATCATCCATAATTGAGTGTCGCTTAAAAATGGCGAATTAATTTTATGTTCACCCTAATTTGACGTCATAAGCCTGTTTTTCGGTGAATATAACCTTATTCAACCCTAATTTAATTAGGTACGTTAATTAATATTTGTCTTGACAGTTACTCCAATGTAGAAGAGGCAAAAGTGACGGGCATATGATAGAAGAGGCAAAAGTGATAAATAATTCCACCAGGGTGTAAGATTTCCCTCCTATTCACGATTACCCATACAAATGTCATTTTTTGTTGTCTGGCTCATTCATCTTGGCGACACGTCGTCATCTGCAGTTGCGGTAAGAACTATCACCTTAATTCTCTAACCAGCGGTTCGATTCTCGCGCCTTCGATTTACGGATATCGAGACCTATATTGACAGATTCCCGTACGAAATCACTCGCTATAGGTGTAGATATCGTATAACGAAGGCGCGAGAATCGACCCGCAGGCATGGACTGCACCAAGACTGCACACATATTTTTTTATTTTATACCAAATACGTCTCGTATAAACACTGAAAATGATAAACAAGGCCTGAAAATGCAATTTGATTTCATCCCCGTTCGGGAATAATGTTCCGTAGTTCGGGATTATTTATTTAAAATTTGCATTGCGACAAGCTTGTCCCCTGTCCTTATCAAAAAATCTGACTTGCTGCCCAGTATCCCGACTCCCTACAGATGAAACGTGGGTTGACCGTTAACACATTCTCGGAATAACATTGACCACTCCATGGTACAGGGTGTAAAAGAAAGGGGTTTACAAGCTGAAAGAGGGTTGTTATTGTTAGGGATATCATTCTGAACAACTTTCTTATAAATGTATTTTTTTATGTTTCTGTGCAATAAAGAATATGAATATGAACTTTTAATATGGGACCGACTTGATCAGAGCAACTTTATTTTTATTAACTCCGTACATTTCGGGCCTAGCGCTCAGCTGATCTGTATGGTGGAGTGAAAAATAAAGTCGCTCTGACCAAGTCGGTCCCATAGTAAGTTGTACAGAATGATGCCCTAACAACCCTTTTTCGGCTTGTACGCCCCATTCTTTTACACTCTGTATAGTATAATGTGTGTGAGTGTGAGTGTGTGCGTGAGGGTTTGAATCACAGAACAATGACTGAGGTTTAATTCATGAAACATTACAAAATAACCACTGTTGCCAAAGGAAGTAATAGAGACTGTTTACAAACATGTGGAAAACAAGCAAAATGACTCTTGCATTTTAGGAATCACAAACCATAGAGTAACTTATATACGTATAGTCACAAACTACATTAGCGACTTAGTGACACTACTTTGAAGTCGAATAAACACTATTCCCTGAATAACTGCGGTACCTGCTATGTTTATAAATTCAATGTCGGAAAATATTTAAAAGATTTGAAAATTGTTAGGATAAAACCGTAGAATCAAATCAAATCGTTTATTTGCTAAAATATAGGTATACAGTATAATAGGCTTGTGGCCTGTCAAGTCAAAGTAGATACTTTTTATGAACTGTCTAAACGGAACTTTTGTTCCTGAGTTCTATGAAATAACAACAAAATGACGCCATGTAAAAGTGCCATCAAATGCTGTCTTTTTTTGCAAAAAATTGACTTTATAAAATTTATCTGCTGGAAATATACAATTCTGAGAATGTCAAGCCATTTTGTACATAATGCTTCAACTTAAGACTTGTTCCTAGATTTATTGAATTACCTTGGCCACAAGCCTATTATATAGGTGGCGTTATGTAGAGTACTTTAAGTTAGTGCAGTGTATATTAAAGAACTACCTACGATATTTGCTGATTTACATTTCCATTCTACATTTCGTTGTTTAAAGAAAACCATTTCCTCATCCACATATGCATGCATGGCATATAATGTAACTGCTTCATTCGAAATATCGGAGCTCAGACCTCACCCAAGAAACTCAACATTAATTAGCTTTGAATTAGTTAAATTTAATACGTGCTTGGGTTCCGTCGTAGTCTCGCGATATGTAATATTTGTAAGGTGACTATGTCAAGTTTGTTTGCGAAAAGATTACAAAATAAAAAGAGATTTTTTTTCTACCGGCTGAAAAGAGACTTCTTCTTCTTCTTCTTCTTTATACTTTATTGCACAAAATAACACATTTTACAATTGAAAGTGGACAACACATGACAAAGGCATATAACTAATTCTGCGCTGTTCTCTCACACTTGACCGATTTATATGTATATTCAGCGATTTCTTCAAGGCAGAACGATCGATTTGAAAACTCATTTTTTTTTTAAAGGTGAAGACTTTTATACTATCGATGGGTAAGGTTTATTTTCCTTTCGGTCCCACAATTTTTATATACTACAAACTTATAGACACCCTACACGACCCGATATTGAGAAGATCGTTAACATATGCGAGAAGTCTGCGCTGAGCCGTCGATCCAGGTAAGCTCTACCTTTCAAACCTCTTATCTCTTCCTTCATAGGAGTCAGATTCACACAGCAATTTCGTAGCATTTCTTGGTTATTTCCTTAGTACGGGCTTTTAAAGGTTTATATGTATACTGCGTGTTGTGAAATATCAGTATATCACAAGGAGAGTGTTCTAGTGGCATGTTGAGTGCGCTTAGTAATGTTGCAAAGATGCAACGCTACGTTTTTATTCTATTTTACTTTTACCTGCACTTATTTTATACGTACTTTCATCAATAAGAAAAACTTGAAATAGATTCTCCTGGTTGGCACTAGCACTTTTAAGATCCAGTGATATCTTAATTATATTTGTCAGAGTGGGAAAACTGAACCCTATTGGTAGGTACACTTATTAACCTTTTATTAAATTATCCTCTCCATCCTAGGTTTGCTGGAAGAGATCTCTTATTAGAGATAAGCTCGCCTTTGTACATGTTTTTTCCTAATATTAAGTTTCTGTATTATGTTTTCTGTGCAATAAAGTATAAAGTAAAGTAAAGTATAAAGTACACTTAAAGAAACTACTATACACCCTCTATACCTATGTTTGGACATTCACATAGTGAATTAAGTACTTTTTAGGTTTCAGAAATATCATAGAAACCATTGAAAGACATACATTTTATGAACTGCATTTATTGTACTGAAATTTTCAGGCAAACACACCGATTTAAGTAAGCTCGTTACAAAGCTGCGCTTTTTGTTAGTTTAATTATAACTTTCGGTGCCATAATCTAAACGTAATCTGTATACTCTCATAAGGACATATGCCAAACAAACTTACAATGGAGAACAATTAGACGTCGGAGCGAGAGGATACTTAAAACGGCAAGTTAAAAATTACGCTTGGTGCCAACTTAGCCTTGCCGATCTGTACCCACAGCCGTACACACAAATGACGAATTTCATGCGGACCGTATTACAATGAATAAACGTTTTTCTCAAAAACATATTTCTCATTAATCACATAGAATCACAAATCGTTTTCACGTATGTTACAGAAATGAAATGGGTGGGTAGCGGAGCGGCATTCCTTTTGTACAATCAAATCATTTGTGAAGGAAATCTTTTGAATTTTGCCCATTAGCAAAATAAAAAATCGTTTTTTATTTTCTTTAAAAAAATGTATGAACCGACTTAGGTGTTAACACCTGCGACTTCTATTGGTTGCTCAATCATAACATATTCTTTGCCTAAATATCCTAAATATATTATATTATTATTATTATTTATTTATTTATTTCAATCTTAATATTTGACATGTAAGTACCTATAATAGATTTGTTTGTTTTCTTCTTATTATTTGTAAATATTTTTAACTTTGTAATTTTTAGGGTTCCGTACCCGAAGGGTGCCAAACGGTACCCTATTCCTGAGACTTCGCTGTGTCTGTCTGTCTGTCTGTCACCAGGCTGTATCTCATGAACCGTAGTAGCTAGACAGTTGAAATTTTCACAGATGATGTATTTCTGTTGCCGCTATAACAACAAATACTAAAAAACAAGAGAAATATAATATTAAGGGGGGCTCCCATACAACTAACGTGATTTTTTTGCGGTTTTTTCATAGATAATGGTACGGAACCCTTCGTGCGCGAATCCGACTCGCACTTGGCCGGTTATTATATTGGACACTTGTCTGCAAAATAAACAATTTAATTTAATTTAATTTAAAAAAAACTAACTTATTTAGGAATAAACATGGCCAAATGTCCTGGAAAAATAAATAGAAAAAACCCAATTCTAAAACCAGGTTTTATAACCGAGTCGTTTGCATATTCTACAAAGAAACATACACGGTGGGAGAGGCACAATATGGCCTTCGTTTAGCAATGTATTCAATACTTAATTTTGCGTGACAGGGAGCTAGCCCATCCATTGCTGTAGAATTAAGGCGAATATAACTTCGAATTCTACTGAATAACGATTAGGTACCTACCTACTGATTAACTAAGTACTGGTATGTTTCAATTTCAAATACATATCGTGTTTAATTTTAAGCAATTACAAAGTCTAAGCTTCAGTTTATTCATGAGCCTGACTAAAATCAGGCTACTCACTATACAACAAAGATGGTCCGATACATTGGTTAGGTTAGGTTAGTTGCTGCACTGCGTCGTCCTTCCTTGTCCTTCCAGTCTTGAGAACACAAGCATACCAACAATCCTCTCAAGTGCACGGAAAAATACCTATTTCATATATTTTCAAAGGGCATTGGAGTTATTCTCTGGGGAATACCAAGGCTAACTTTGCGGTGAATAATCGTATAATGACCACCATAATTTCAGTCGACTGACATTAATAAATATTTATTAATAATTTCCATTGTTCGTATAGGGTGTCCCAAAATTAACGCTAGATTTCTTGAAGAAATCTTTGAGAAATCTTGCGTTAATTTTGGGACACCTTATATAAGAATTACGTAGCCTATGGATTTGATAGTTGACTTGCTTCTCACACAAAAGATGCGACTGACTGAATGAGATAATATTGTATCTGAAGTAGGTACTTATTATGAGTGTTCCAACGGTGATGGGAATCATTGTGAGGAAACCATCGCGGGGTAAGCCCCCTGTCCCGAAAAATGGAGTAGGTATGATAAAAGGCGGGAAAAGAAGGCTATGTTACATGATATATTACAACAACAACATATCATTACACCTTTTCCCATACGGGGTGGCAGAGGCACAACTGGTACCCACTTTTAGCCACTGGCTAAAATTCAATACTCCATTTGCGCGACAGGGGGCTAGCCCATCGCCGCAGCTATGGAGTAACAAAGGTTTCCTCACGATGTTTCCCATCACTGTTAGGACCCCCGTATAACGAACCTAAGATAAATGACTTATCTCATTGGTACAATACAAGGTCAGCACCGGGATTTGAACCTGCATCTCCTGCGTGAGAAGCAAGCCAGAACCCACTAGACTACGGAGCTCTTCCCTATATGTTACAAGATAATAGGTAGGGTAAAGTCTTTTCATATTTTGTATGTGTATATTTGTAACTAAATGTATTAATTGTATCTGGCTGGTTTTGATGTCATTAAAAAGGGTATATTTAAAATAAAATAAAAGTAGTTTCCGAAAAATTTTCATTTGTTTTTCTTGTCAAAATGAGTGAATGGAGAGATTCAATATATTTTAAAGCTGTAGAAAAAAAAGGAAGACATGCAACGATGACCGTGAAAAAATATGATGTGTATGAACCTAATAGTTTCAGGTTGGTTTAAGCGTTTTCAATCCGGAATTTTTAAGTCAAAGATGCACCTTTTTGTTTGAGCCGTTACGGTCTTCATAATACAAAATACGAAGTAACTTTTTACCCGACCTAATATGTTGTGTTTAACATCCAATATGTCAGCCAACATATCAAATCAACTACAGGACTGTGCATGCACTTCACAAGGTCTAATGGACTTAATAGAGCCAGCTACATGGCATAGCGTGACAGACGTTCGAAACATGCACTTGTCGCCAGAAACACGCTCCGCCCAAAACTTGTAATAGCACAGTTTACTTCCAGGCACCCAACTGCCAAGGCTCGCAACGTCCTGAAATTACACAGTTCATGCAAAACCTCGCCAGTTTTAAACACTCAAAATTCACTCAATGGTTTTCGAACGGAAGTGTTTCGTGTGACGGTGGCGGTGCCAAATTATTTCAAAGCACGTTTGAGTCCACGATAGATTAAAGTTGAAGGCAGGCTGATGATTTTTAAATTACTTGCAGCGACATGATGGGAAACGTCGTCGGAAATAGACGTTCGGGGCGAGAACGTTTCAATAATGAAACATATCATCAATCATCATCAATCAGCCCACACCTACCCACTGCTGGGTATAGGCCTTTTCTCTACCACGTCATCCGCTCCGGTCCTGTGCCTCCCGCATCCACTGCCCACCAACAATGGCGGTGATGACATTCGTCCATCTGGCTGGTGGTCTGCCTCCTTGGCGTTTTGCGGTTCTGGGTAGCCACTCCGTTACCGCTTTGGTCCACCTTCTATTTTTTTAGTTTACGAAGACGTTTACGAACCGATTACAGACTCGTGCTACGACTACTGGGTGCGTTCCAATTTATTATTACACATTAAGTGCAGCTTTGTCGCCGTGGTACTTAGGTACCAACCTACAGGTGACGCGAGGTGTGCTCGTGGTACTATCCTACCAATAGACGCTAGAGTGGTTAAAAGTGTAAAAATATATTTTACAATTTAGATTTAGATACCTATAGGTTTAACGATTTCCTGTTTGTGTCGATATGGTCATCAGTCATCCTACACTACTTGATAAAAAGAGTTGATAATAATTAATTGAAATTCAAAATCAAAACAAATAATGCGCATTTGATAGTAGGTGTACGTGAGGTGTACGTACATGCGCTTCTATTCCTGTCAATGTCAAAACTTTCATCTTATACACAATTTGATAAGAAGAGCAATCTGTGCGGCAAATACCAATAGGCTTCCCGTCGATATGCTCATCCTACACGATTTGATATGACTTGTTAAAAAAACAGAACATTGTTTTAGTGTATCCCGTGATCCCGTCCGTCCATCAAGGTCAGATAAAATAATCATAAATTGTTAGTTCAAAAATGTCTTCCTTTCCGCCTTTCATCCTTTGTCCCGCCTCCGGTGGTAGGGGAAATACGCCACTGCCGTAGTAACTATTTAGTAATCTGTGCCACTGCCTACTCAAATTATCTTTGGTTATCAATAAGTAGGTAGGTACCTTCATCTTCTTTCAGTGCCTCTCCACTAAAAACTCGACGTCATGACCTTTACCATTTAACTTAGTCCTCCCCGCTCAGACACTGAAGGTTTCCTCATGATATTTTTCATCACCATTAATCGTTACCCTAGCCCACGGAGCTGTTCTAGTAACTTAAGGTAATTTAGATAAGTATAATATCTTATATTTATAGACTGAACACTGTAATATTTTATCAACTTTTAATGGTTAAACTCGAAAACTAGATAATTTAAGCGTTAAACGGTAACATAAAAATTTACATACAGGCACATACATCCGATATAAAATATACTTAACTGACATCTGTCGATCGCTAGCGCTCACCAAGATTGATATAGAGTCGACAGTCGCAGGTCAGATAGCAGAATTAATGGACAGACACACATACGATATCGCTCGCTCTCTCGTAAATCAATGGAGGCTGACGTTGTCGCCACATAACAGTTTGGTGAGGTGTTATTGATATATTGATGTTTACAAGTGTTATACTGACTCTAAACCGTATCTACGCTCTAAACAGTTTAATCCTGTTCAAACAATGGTATGTCTGTGATTCTATCTATTTTAAATTAGCACCGATAAGGATATTATGTATTTTTACATAAAAAAACTAACACAAGCACACCTAACTGCAGATGCAGGTCACACAAAGTTTCTTTGCATATGAGTGCCGTGTGGCGGACGGGGGTAGCGGCTCTTAGGTAAAAAGAGACACAGTGCCCATAGGTGGAGCCAATAGGCGAGAGCTAACTTATGTGTCAAGAAACTTGACGAGGTCTGTACAAATTTTAAAATAACGGGCGATCTTTCAATCTGACCCACTTACGGCCGATATTAATAACCTATCTTCTATCCATAATCTGCAGATTTGAGATTGCTAGTGTCAATTTTGACATAAATCCCATAGCGCTACTGTCAAAAAATGTAACACGTAATCTGCAGATCAAGGATAGAGATAGGTTATTAAACCCCCCAGGTCTTGGATGTTTACATGTTTGTGATGTCGCTTTTTCGGTTCACTCGTTTTCAATTGTCATCCTAGACGCAAAATTTAAAAAACATAACTTCAAAACTGACGAACTTTCATACAAACTTTGGACCCCCGTTTCATCCCTTTAGGGGGTGAGTTTTGAAAAATCCTTTCTTAGTGCACTCCTAAACGTTATAAAGAACCTATGTGTCAAATTTGGAGTCGCTAGACCCAGCGGTTTGGGCTGTGCGTTGATATGTAAGTCAGTCAGTCAGACAGTCAGTCAGTATCTTCTTTTATATATTTAGATGGTATGGAACCCTTCGTTATTATTTCTTCATCTCCATCCGGGATTCGAAACCAGGAACCTCTCGCCCGGGAAGCACTGCCACGACCGCATCGCCACATAGGTCGACTAGTAACACGTGCCTACTTTACTCATCTAGGACGAACCAAACTGAAGAACACCTATTAGAAGTTCCCCGAACGCCACGTACCAAACTTCGGTAAACTACTTAGTTGTCGATAAAACATTTCGGTAACGCGCAGTCGAGTCGGCGGTAGTTAATTTCATCGATAACACGAGCAGACAATTAACTCTGTGATTTGTCGGCTCCTTTTTGAAGGTGTTTTATTGCTTCGACGTGTCTATTGCCCGGTGGACGTTGAACCTTTTTTATTGTCCCCGCTAATTCAGGACGTAACGGGAATGTATCGACGCGATTATGGCGCCATTTTGCACTGGTATTATATCAAGCTTTGAGAGCTGTCTCAAGCGTGTGAAAGTGACAGATTTGATTAACTTGTGAACTTACCTCTCCCGAACTGCGAGAAAATAATTGAAACAAAAAGTAAACTTTAGAAAAAACCGACTTCCACGAACCCTATTTGATTAGATTGAGTTTAATACTAACTGTAACCCCTTATCCCCCCCTCCCTTGGGGAATTAATTTTGTCAAATGCTATATCAGTGCTACCCCACGCGACTAAGGAACCCCTGTACAAAGTTTCATGGCTCTAGGTCCACCGGTTTAGGCTATGCGTTGCCTGCCCGTCAGCCACGCATTGTATTTGTACCTAGTATTGAGCAGATCTGGTGGCCATATGTGGTCTTCATCAGCAGTTCCGCATCACAATATTATGCTTACCATGTGCATTTGCACGAGTTATTATGAAAAACACAAAAATCACTATAGGTCTGCCTATAATATTTGAAGAGTTCTCTCGATTTCTCCAGGATCCCATCATCAGATCCTGACCTGGTGTCAATGGGACCACCCTTGAGGTATTACCTATACGCCGAAAAAAGATTTGTTCAAATCGGTTCATAATTGGCGGAGCAATCGCGTAACAAACATAGAAAAAAAAAAAAAACATACGGGTCGAACTGAGAACCTCCTCCTTTTTTTGAAGTCGGTTGAAAAGCAAACCCCATTGTCATGTCATTTCCCATATGGGTTGCCAGAGGTTACAGCGAAATAGGCCTTACCAATACGAGTCCTCTTAATACCTAAGTTCTTCCTTAATAGGCTTACAATTTCAAAGCTTTTTTTATAAGCCATTTATGGAGTAAAATGAAAGCAATCCGTTGGTTCATATGTATTTATCGTTAACTCTTTCCTTAAAACCAATTAAGTTTGTAAATATTTGGGAATGTTAAAATAATAGAACGGAATCTTACGTATTTTACTGTTAATTGCAAACTAAAGAGCCTAGGTCTCTTCTTTCCTACATAGGTACTAGAGATAGATTTAAGGCAAAGAAGCGATATGTACAATTAAAAGTAATAAATGAGAAATGGTATCTCTATGTATAACTCTTAGTTAACATACAGTAAGATTTAATGCAATTGTGATAGTTATTTGCAGGGATCCGATCCATACAAGAAAAAAAACGGAACCCTTTTCCTGGATCACTTCGTTGTACTTCTGTCTGTCCGACTGGCATCGACGCCTTTATGTTCTTCATTCTTCTGTCTGTCCGACTTGCATCGACGCCTTTATGTTCTTCATTCTCCTGTCTGTCCGACTGGCATCGACGCCTTTATGTTCTTCATTCTTCTGTCTGTCCGACTGGCATCGACGCCTTTATGTTCTTCATTCTTCTGTCTGTCCGACTGGCATCGACGCCTTTATGTTCTTCATTCTCCTGTCTGTCCGACTGGCATCGACGCCTTTATGTTCTTCATTCTCCTGTCTGTCCGACTGGCATCGACGCCTTTATGTTCTTCATTCTTCTGTCTGTCCGACTGGCATCGACGCCTTTATGTTCTTCATTCTTCTGTCTGTCCGACTGGCATCGACGCCTTTATGTTCTTCATTCTTCTGTCTGTCCGACTGGCATCGACGCCTTTATGTTCTTCATTCTCCTGTCTGTCCGACTGGCATCGACGCCTTTATGTTCTTCATTCTCCTGTCTGTCCGACTGGCATCGAAGCCTTTATGTTCTTCATTCTTCTGTCTGTCCGACTGGCATCGACGCCTTTATGTTCTTCATTCTTCTGTCTGTCCGACTGGCATCGACGCCTTTATGTTCTTCATTCTCCTGTCTGTCCGACTGGCATCGACGCCTTTATGTTCTTCATTCTTCTGTCTGTCCGACTGGCATCGACGCCTTTATGTTCTTCATTCTTCTGTCTGTCCGACTGGCATCGACGCCTTTATGTTCTTCATTCTCCTGTCTGTCCGACTGGCATCGACGCCTTTATGTTCTTCATTCTCCTGTCTGTCCGACTGGCATCGACGCCTTTATGTTCTTCATTCTCCTGTCTGTCCGACTGGCATCGATGCCTTTATGTTCTTCATTCTTCTGTCTGTCCGACTGGCATCGACGCCTTTATGTTCTTCATTCTTCTGTCTGTCCGACTGGCATCGACGCCTTTATGTTCTTCATTCTTCTGTCTGTCCGACTGGCATCGACGCCTTTATGTTCTTCATTCTTCTTTTGAAGGTAAAGGAACAATTTCTTTTCTTATATTTACTTTTAACATTTACAGACAGGCACATACATTGCTTCTGGCCCTACACTGGGATACCGTGTGTCATGGGTGGGAACCGGAAACAGCGACATCACAAATGTGTAAACATCAAAGACCTGGAGATTTTTGTTCTCCCCAGCCGGGACTCGCACCTGGGACTTCTGCTTGGGAAGCACAGTCTCAACCGCAACAGAGGTCATCCGATTCATCCCTCGAAGCTCAGAACCGATACTTCTAGCGGCGTGTCGAAAGCTCCGTAAGAAGTTCGCTTCGAGGCAGGACCGTGTTACCTTCGGGAACTTGCCCAACGCCCCGGAACTTTTACACCGCAGGGCTAATCCCTACTGAACCCTTGGTTTCAGAATCAGATATTAAAAATGGTAAAATTTTAAACTACCAACTAAAATAGTGACTGAGCCAATTAAGAATTGACTGAGCCACTAAAATAGTAACTAAGCCAACAAAGTATCGACTGAACCACTGTAATAGTGACAGAGCAACTTAAATATTGACTGACCCGCTAAAGTAGTGACCGAGCTTTTAAAGATTGACTAATAAATCAATAAAATGGTGACTGAGACACTAAAATAGTTGCGGAGCTACTAGAATGCCTGAGCCACTTAAATATTGTCTTGAACCACTAAAATAGTAACTGAGCAACTAAAATATCAAATGATTATAAAAAACACTAAAACTTAATTTCGTAGCAAGAAGTATCTCGCCGTAGCTGCGTAGCACAGTTGTTACGAGTATACCATAAAGTTTGTGAGTACACTACAATATGTAAGAAACTCCTAAAGGTACAGTACATATTGACTTTTCTAAGATATGTGCTTTGGTCTGCCTACTATTCCACTGTGACTGGATAACGATAGAAAGCGAGTTTATAGACCTAACGCGTATGTCGCAGACAAACTGAAGAATACGCTCTTTTGCAAATTGACGTCGTAATTTTAAACGAAGACCAAATCCATCGCAAATTGTGTTAGCAAAGCAATATTTCTGAATAATCTTCGTAATATAAAAACTAAGATGTTGTTTAATATTTTATAGAATACCGCGGCCAATCGGAAAACCATTTGAAAAATCAAAAATGTAGCGTAGCACTTTTTCCCATAGCATAAAGAACATGTTTACGATTGACCTACGACATATTATGTTCGCAATGGTCGGTGACGTTGTGTCCACAAAGAAGGGAAGACAGACGCGTCCCGTAGGGAGCTGTATGCCAGTACCTACTGCCTTTGAGCTCGGCCAATCAATAGAGGTTGTGATTGCATGGAATGAGTGCTTCAATCTGGTGTACGATGCATTTGAAATGTAGCGGCTTAATTTATGAGATTAATGTTAATATTGATTACTGTCGTCTGAAGCCATTTCCAAAGTAATAATTAAGGATTATACCTACTTAGCCCGGATTTTACCAACGAAAGAGTAACTTTTACTCGAGAGTATCTTCTACTTTTTCATAGATAACTTGTATGACAAATGGCAGTTCTGATTTTAGGTGATCTGATCTAGGTGTCACTGGTGTCTATGAAAAAGTAGAAGATACTCTCGAGTAATAGTTACTCTTTCGTTGATAAAATCTGGGCTTAGTGAACAATTGTGTGGGTAAATTCAAAATTGGAATTTCAATTACTCTTGAGTACTCAGGTAAACATCCCCTAGAATTACTTAGGCCGACTAGACAGACGGCGATTTTATTTTAAGCATAAACTCGAGTACACTTTGATAACTCTATCTTCTGTAAGGAACTCCTTGAGTACACTTTGATAACTCCTTACTTACTCATTACAGAAGATGGAATTGACAAAGTGTACTCGAGTTTATGCATAAATCGCCGTCTGCCTAGTCGACCTGGTAAATCTAGGAGATGTATAAATAAATAAATAAATAAACGTTTATTTCAGGTCATTATGTACCCATAGAATTAGAATTAGAATTACAATTACAAATACAATGACTAAAAATTATAATTAAATGAATAAGATAAAATTAAAATTAAAAATTAAAATGATAGCAATTAAGATACAAAATTGGTATACAGACCTGAGTACAATGGTCTCACTCAGGTTTAGCCTAAGCTCACATCGGCAAATACAGCTGTCCAACGATCTTTTGGCGTGCGGTGACATGTAGAAACCAAAGCTTTTTGACAGGTTCATAGCATTAGGTTGCGTAGAAGTGACGCCCCCCTGTAAACGTCACTCACGCGCCAAAAGATAGTTGAACATCTATAGTCGCCTCGTAAGGGGCATGCCGCCACTTCCTGTGGGAAAACGCTTGACGTCTGAAGTGGACGTGAACACGTGACCAATGGAGAACACACCAGCAGCTCCTGCTAATCAATGAACACAGTTCGTTGGTTTCAGTTAGTTCGGAATGTTCGGATGCTGCAGCCGTCTCACGGTGGGATTTCAAACTCGGTGTTTTGAAATAGAGGCTGAAAGTTTTGGCGTAAAAGTTAGTACCTCAAAATTTGTATTAGTACTATTATGTTAACGGCAAAGCATGTATATTTGAAATTATATATGTTAAAGTCACCGGTCCGTCAAAGACAAAATTAACGTAGTTAATTACCCCTTTTACAACATGCGAGGAATTAGAGGCCTCTTCGCACTTGTCCACTTTGATTCAGTAAATCATTACTCCAATATAAAGAGACTTTTTTTAACCCCTTCCTCTCAGAAGCACACCGCTCGAACAACCGAACAATGGCGAAATATTGTTACATAAGATTTGTCGGCGAACCAGTTACTTACAAGGTACTTCGGGCTGTCACATGATAACCTAGCTTTAACCAAATCTGACAGGTTAATTTTCTATTTTGATATGGAGGTATGAGAAGAAGGTAGGAGGTATGAAACCACTAGACTACGAAGCTTTTGCTTTTCCAAATAAATCATTTCAATTACATAAATAAGTATTTCGAGTAAGCGTACAAAAAAGAACGCCAAATAACTTTTAGTAGTCAGTCACGTGCAAGCCGATATAATAAAAATCAAATCATAACACACACATATAGATATAGTCTAACAATCGCTCACTGTCCCCACTTTTAGATTCTATCGGTTGGAGATAAGGTCGAAGACTAACAACGACTTTTTAACAACTGTACATGTACATATGTAAGCACAGATTCTGTGTACGTAAGGTACGAATTAAAACGTTTTATTGCCTTACCAAGTACCTACCTACGATGCTCAAAGCGTGCTTAGATCAAAGGGCTTGTCTGGTATTTCATTGGCTAAATAAGCAATAACGGCGGAGGAAATCGGTTTTGTTTGTCAAATATGAAACGAGAGCGTCTTTATTTTATTTTCAATGATATCAAATGTCTATTTTCTTGACATCGTTTAAAGTGGTAGGCCGATAACAACACAATGAACTGTCATTTCCTATGTTTGTCGAGAATTTCACTTGTAACAGAAAGGTCAAGTCAATAAATGATTAGAGTTTGAGTTTCGAATTATGAATGGAAATGGAAAGTTGTTCAGAATTATGATCCAACTTCCACTGTAAATTAGATTTGATACTCTATGTTTTATAACACCACAGTATCGCTTGTTTATGGAATTGGAATTGCTACAAAACCGAAGACGATTCCTAAACCAGTTATAACTTCTCAATAAAGTTCCGACAATACTTGGGTGCTTAGAAATTGTCGTTTATCCCCCGGACGAGAGCAGAGTCGACTTATATTGGATGGAATGAGACTCAAAGGACTTACAACTGACTGGGTTTGTAAAAAGCACAATAATTTATTAACATCTGAGATATCTATTATTGTGCATTTTATAGAGTAAGACATAATAACAGATATCTGATAGCGGCAACAGAAATACACATTCTGTGAAATGCCCAACTCTCTATCTCGGTTCATAAGATAGTAATATAGCACAGATGTAATAATCCCATTCGGCATCCTTCGGACACGGAACCCTAATAATATAAAAATAGATCAGGTTCCTCCGCAACTCATCAATTCTGTGCGAAAATTATTATTACGGACAGCGCCCAAACTTTTCGATAGCTTTGTTTTTTGTTATTTTTACGAAGTAAAAGGGACGGGGCATATTAAAGTTTTGACAAAGGATATTCTATTATGCCCGAACGGACTTTGCGCAACGATCCCCTCCTCTACTATAACAAGGGCCCTTATTTCGCACATGAGTTGTTGCATTTGGGTCAATCAAAATGCTAATTTGAATATACTTAGGGCGGCATTTCTTGCATATTCTCTTGTTACTAAATAAATACACGGATGACTAAGTTTTGTTAACCATTAAACAAATTATTTGATAAGATATTTTTGGTTGTTAATATACAATACATATTATACATACACATATACCTACTGAATACTGAATTCTGGTATACCCCAAACCTGCGGCTCTAAATGGAAAGCTGATTTTATATGTAGTCAATACAGGTCTGCCACAGTCGAGTATAACCTGAAATACCCTCATGATCTATCATACTATAATATCAAAGCTCTTGCAAGAAGCCGTAAAAATATTACATTTGTGTAATGTGACATAAAGTCAAGATTCATTGTCGTATGTTATGACATTATCCTCTATTTCTCTACTTATCACAGAAACAAAGGGTATCTGTAGGCAGGAGCAAAATGATGAAAAATTATTAATCTTTCGAAAAATATATGAGAAAAATAGTTTGAAAACAAGAATTAAATTTATCCTAAGGACCAAATAAACAGGAATAAAAATTTACTCTTAGGAGATTTATTTATTACAAATAACAGCATATAAAATAAATGAGTTACAATGGTAGTAAATACTAAAATTAAGCTAAGTTAGGTTAGGTACCTATTATACTTTAATTTTACATTGCATGTACGCATGAGTGAAACTTTTACCAACCAATGTTGATATAATTTATTTTTTTATAGGAATACACACTTGTTTACAGATCTCCCTCAACGTATACAATAGATACAAAGGAACAGTTCAATCCCCAAGGCTGTCAGTCTGTAAACTATACCAGACGAGCCTTTGTCGTTCACTGGATTGGAAGACATACCCGATTTACCCCGAAACTGATAAGATCAACAATATCAGGAATACTCCCGTAAAATTGTGAGTCTTGTGACCAATCGTGATACAGGATGTAGCAAAGAAAAATGGGGTCTATAGTAAAGTCAAGTACTAGGTACTACCACAGAGTAACTAATAGGTACTACTTAGGTAAAAAAAAAGTAAACAAACTTACGTTGACTCTAACAGATTGTCTGTTATGTTTATTCTGAATTCCTTGTTACCCTATCTGTTAACTAAGTGGAAGCGCGATTTTACGTGATTTTTAAATGGTCCTCCTTCTCACAGTGAAATGAGTAGCTGATGCCTTCGATGCAAAAATAAAGACTGATTACCATCGTTAGTCGATTTTGGCGAGATGTACGATTCGCTGCCGAATTGATACCGAAATCGGAATTCATTGGTTTAAACGCAGAACTATTGGTATTGGATCCGCCTTTAATCCGCTTACATTTATGCCGAAGGGGTACGAAGATATTTTTGAGCAGTTACACGTAAGCGAGAATGTAATAATAATAATAATAAAATTCTTTATTTCAGTTCAATAGGTCCATATAAAATATTCTAACATGTAAAAAACATCATAAAATTACATTAAAATACTAAACTAATAATAAATAAATGTAGAGCACAAGACTTGTCTTATTTTCTATTTCCCTCTCGGTGCACGGAGGCCCAATGTTGCAGGATATTATTTCTGTGGATGTTATTCACTATAATCCCCAGGATACCATTGTCGGACCTTCTTAGGGCTTTCCAGAATACTGCAATCCTGGACCTCAGCAACGCGAAGAAGTCTGGAACCCTGGCATTTGCAAACGTACCGGTAGTCTCATAAGACTACGTCAGGCATTGTTGTACCATGTTGTACTGTACACTGTGGGCGTTATAGGACCGTCTGGTCTATGTGGTTCATGGCTGGCAAGTGTAGAAGCACTGAAAATAGGCCTTGAACTGTGTGATTTTAACGTCCTCAGCGCAATCTTCGCGCGAGCATGTTACATCGCATAGCCAAGGCTCTGCGCTCCCGCTCGAGGTCCAGGTCATCACTGAGATTCTCAGTGAGGATATGCCCCAAGTACCTAAACTGCTGCACAACTCGGACTGGCCGATCATATATTTATATACTGGGGGCACCGTCTTCGGACCCCTGCCTGCCTGAAACACCATGACCTCTGTCTTTTTGATATTGTATCTCATACAGTGACTTGTCGAGTATTTTTGACAGACAGATCAGATAATAAATAAATAATATGATGTCTCAGACCGCTGAATGAGGGGCACCATATCATCAACATAGCTCAGGTTATTTACACAAATCCCATCAATATGAGATCCGATTTTTGTGCCCCTCAACTCCTCAATCATAAAAGTGGAAATAGTGCCTCTGCCATCTCCCGTTTAGGCAAAAGGCGTGATCTATGTTTCTGTTTCCGAAATATAAAACATAAACACGCCTTTTCCCATACGGGGTGGCTGAGGTACAATTGTGCCCACTTTTTTACGAGAATTACCTACTTAGCATTTAATGTAAGTAAGTGTAAACTCATCTACCGGACAAATATCAGACGTAAGAGTTACGAGATTTAATTCATTAGGCGGCTCCAGTCTTACTTGCTCTAAGGTTATAAATATGGCTTATCAATTCGTTCAGCAACCGGCCGCCTGCTGGCGATTCGATTATATCGATTTATGAGGATTATATCGATTTAGCGACTTTGCGTATCGAATGTGTTTGTCGAGAGATTTGATCCAGGGGCGACAATACTATGTTGATAGGCATCATACATTTGGAAATCAAGTTTCATAATGCATGTTGTGATGACTTAAGGGTGATATTTATATCAATTTCGTGAATTTTGCAATCGGAGATACTAATGATCCGTGACTATGCTATCTTTATAGTGTTCAATGTTGCGCACACAGTTAGGACTTACCCACTTTTTATTAAATATTTCCTGTACACTTTGTACAGCACATCCTTAGTTAATTATTGGGATGGATTAAGACATCTGCTATATATAAAGCAAGCTATTTGAACGTGTATTTTCCCGTTGAATACTTGTCTGTATTCCATTATTTTGTGAAGTATAATAAAACAAAAGCACATCAAAACAGGAAAACCTTTACTGCCCATATTTATTTTACACTCTTGTAGAACAAGCTTGCTCCGCACTGGAATAGTTCAGTAAAGCCCACTGTAAAATTCTAGTATTTATGAAACTGCGCCGCCCCTCTTCGTTCGAAATAATATTTTCGTTTTATTATGCCTTAACCGCGAAATAGCTTGGAAGGGTGTTGCCCTTTTAACGTCTCATTGACACGACATAACGAGCCTGGGTTTTATTTTTCAACTAAAGCCAAATAGAGCATCACAGTTTTTTTTTCCATACTGGGTGGAAGGAGCTCATGTTGCGTTGTGTTAATCGTCCAATTAAAAACTTTGTTGAAAAATAACAAACACAAGGTGACATTTAATTAGTTGATCATATGTTAGGGAATGATAGTAGCCAACATTATGAACAACTTTTTCCACGAAATATATGGTCGCAGATGAAAAAATATACATTTCCACAGTACATTGAACCGATCACCTAATTATAAGTTACTATTGGAGACCCAATTTTAGATTTTCATTTGTTATCATATGTTTCTCGGGGAAAGTTGTCCATATTGATGGGTCTACCATTCCCCAAAATATGGTCTGCTAATTTAAAATGTCACCCTGTATAATTAGTTGGGTCGAAACTGGGTCGACACAACTGTCAGATACTTTATAGAGTTTCTTACTTGGGCAAGCGTTGACATTGAGAAGCCACTCCATAATAAATTAATAAAATAAATAAATAATACAGATTCAAATAATATTTCTGTAACACAGCGGATATCGTGAATATAATGGAGGCGCCTCACAAAACTCACAACTGTAATAAAGTCATGAGGAATATGATCCGGTTCGCTTCTCGTGAAAAAATAATAACATTCATTTCCGTTTACTTGCACGTAATGCTCCCTTGGCATCGAGGTAGGAATTTCTAAGATATCAGACGGATACACACACGGACGGACGGACGACGAGACGACGCTACAAACTTATAATCTAACATTTGGGTTAATAATAAATATCTACAAACGTGTGCCAAAGAGTTTGCATACTCCTTTCATATTTTATTATCTATGGTTTAAAAGCAACTAACAAATGAATTAGATTACGATTATAAAGACTTCTAAATATTAGTTCACTTGTAAGCATTCGAATCATTCCTTCAACATACCTAACTTTCACAATAAAGTAAACAGAAACCATAGAAACAAACAAAATTAAAATGGTCCACCCGTGTAAGCTCTTAAGTGCCACAGCTAGACATACAGACAGACAAACGTTTCAAACGTACAACAGCCCCAGTTTTCCGTGGTGGTAAAACAACAACGCATTGTGGAGTATGTGGAGCCATCTACCACATGTTTAGCCTTCGTCCCTCCTATAAGCGTAAAAACGTACGGATCGTTTACACCCCAAGGTTTGTTGTAAACAAGTTACTTTACGACTTGCGGCCTCCAGAGGGCGCTTTCAGATGTAAACGAGCACCTCTGGCATAGCCTCTGGGCTCACCATGACTCGGATTAGCGGAGGGAAACAAAGTACAGTATTCCCCAACAAATAGGTCCTGCCTGACCTTGAAAATATTCCAAACAGCGCGGCAGATTTAAGGTACCTATTGGAGATACCATACACTCTGTTGACTATAGCGGGCTACACACGATATGATAGCGGTGGCGATCTAGAGTGTAAAAAGGTGATAAACTGGAGCCGCCTGCTGTGTGCGCTTGGAGTGGTGTACGTTCACCACCTTTTTACCCTAGATCGCCACCGATATCATGTCGTGTGTAGCCCGCTTATGTCTAAGCTTTTCACTTCCACAAAACTGCTTTTTGGCTCTATTGCAATTATGTGACAGACACAGTGATAAACGTTACCCGGTGACCTCGCTGACATGTATTGCCTTTAAAAGTGCCGTAATGATGTGACGTCACGATTCGTATGTTACAAATGACAACATTTTCCAAAGTTATTCAAGTTATTCGTTCATCTTTTATAAGTATTCGATGTATTTAGGTTATTTCTAGGCCTATAATTCCTGCTACTAATGACTGAATGAATTTCTGTCACAGCGGGACAACATAGCCACATCTAACTCCTATGGCGTCACAAGTAAAAGTTCGTATGTGGGAGTTTTTTTTGTGACATTTATGATTTGTTTCATGAAGTCCTGATAATCTCTATATCACAGAATCATCTGTCATTTTACATAGAACATTTATGATTTATCTGTTCTATAGGACTTTTTGAAACAGGCTCTTATTAGCGTATTTTTGCTACTAGGTGCCGAATAAACCTTTTACTAGGTACTTAAATTCAGCCCATTAATTTAAATCGACGAATTGATTTACTTAATGAGTGTTAGAGCGGATGAACACTTATTACAAATTGCTTTGGATTGTTTATTCGTCAGAGTTTCTGAAAAACACAATGATAGGTATTGATAAATCAAACCAAAATCGCATCTGGTGTCATAAAGAATACATCTATCTGGTAAGTACAGTCGAGTTCATTAATAATATGTATAAGCAATGCCAAGGCATCAAATATAAATGTAAATGGATGGGTACATAAATATCTGAGCAGATTCATCAATAAAACAAATGTGAATCTGCTCAGATATTTACTTACGTACCTCAACTGTACACGGTCTCACCCATGCCCAAATATCAACGGAACTCATTGGAACTAGGTTTGCTGGAAGAGATGTCTTTTTAGAGATAAGCTCGCCTTACATTATTTTTATTTACATTCTGATTGTTTGATTCATTTTGTGCAATAAAGAAATTTTGAATTATTTAGCCCATAACTGTCCCCACAGAGGAACACAGGCCTATACGCCGATACGAGTAAGATTGATATGAAATCTCAGATGCCACCTTCTACCCCGGAAGTTGAAAATTTGTTTGCGATTTGGGAGCGTGTTCCATTCCGCGCTAATTAAAGTTATTAATCATAGTAACTGAGCGCGAACAAGACTTTCACATAAGCCGATGTAACTTCCCTAACGTTCGAGATCTGGGATACGATTGGGCGGTGAATACGGAGGCTTTATCTATCAATTAAATAAAAGACCTCAAAGGTCATTTATTAATTCAAAAGCCTTTTGATTTTCAATTTTGCTGGCTGGCTAGTTGTGTTCGTGTAGAAAAGGTAGAAAATTTAGGAAAACGACCGATCATACATCACGTCATAGAGCCACGCACTGTAGGGTACTTAGATGTAGCATCACTAACGTGACCGAGCTGAGAAGACCCTCCCCAAGAGCTAGGGCTGCGACCGTGCCTGGTGGTAGGTTGTGTAGATGCGGATGCACCACTCTAAAAGTAATCCTGGTGGCGCCCATACGAACTTCGTATGTGGGAATCCGACTCGCACTTACCATTTTTAGGGTTCCGTACCCGAAGGGTGCCAAACGGGACTCTATTACTGAGACTTCGCTGTCCGTCTGTCTGTCTGTCTGTCTGTCACCAGGCTGTATCTCATAAACCGTGACAGTTGAAATTTTCACAGATGATGTATTTCTGTTGCCGCTATAACAAAAATTCTAAAAAACAAAAGAAATTTATTATTAAAGGGGGCTCCCATACACCAAACGTGATTTTTTGCTCATTTTTGCTCGATATTGATAATGGTAGCAGGTAGACGCTTAAAATGTTCACAATATATTGAGTATATTATTTACTTAAAAATAAATAATTAAAATAAAATAAAATAAATATTTAGGGGGGGCTCTCATACAACATGGTTTTTTTTTTTTGCGGTTTTTTATATTCATTTATTCATTTATTCATTTATTCATTTATTCATTGCTTGCATGTGGTATGTACAAAGATATTATAATGTAGGATAAGTTCCAGAACATGCGCCCTGCAAGGGCATTGCAACATTATTAGTTTTACTTAGGTGGTAAGTGTAATATGTTTCTAATTATACCAAAATAAACACATTTTTAAATAATCTTGATTGTCAAAAAATAGAATTGTATAAATGAAATTATTAATTGTCCATATAGTTATACATTATGAGGTGTCTGTAATTAAATTATTTAGCGTAGTTATAAAACTCCTGTAGGCTATAGAAGGTATTTTCTATTAAGAATGCTCTTAAAGAATTCTTAAACATTTTAAAGTTTTCTATATCTTTTATAGTAGGTGGTAGGTGATTATAAATTTTGACGCACATGTTGTAGGGGCCTGATGCTACTAATGCCAGATTAGAATCTGTTGTAGCTAATCTTGGACGGGGTCTAAGGAATACAGGACGTTCTCGAATTGGGAACATGTGTTGGTTATTTCTTACAAATAATGATATTTCCAGAATATATATTGAAGTTAAAGTCAGAATTTTATAGGTTTTAAAATATGGTCGACAGCTGGTTATTTGGTCTACATGAGCCAGTATTCTAATACATTTTTTTTGTAGAATAAAGATTTTTCCTATGTCGACACTATTGCCCCATAAAACGATGCCGTATTGAAGCCTGGAATGTACGTAGGCATAGTAAGCCTTCTTTGCGGTTTCCAGTTCGGTGCATTTTTTTATTTCATATAGGGCATAGGTATAACTGGATAATTTTGAGCTTAATTTCCTGATATGTTCTTTCCAGTTCAGGTTCGAATCTATATAGATACCTAGGAGGCAGTAAGTACTTACAGTTTCAATTTGATTGTATTTAAATGAAAAATTTATCTGTAACTGTGTTCTTTGGTATGGGTGAAATTGAATTATTTTTGATTTATTTATGTTCAAGTCAAGATTGTGGTCCTCGAGCCAATGTCCGATTCAGTCGAATGTCGAGTGTAAATTGTGGTCTAAGATGTGGGCGTCATTACTCGGAATTAAAACTGAGGTGTCATCTGCGAATAGTGTGCAGGAGTTGTCAATTACTTTAGGAAGGTCGTTAATATATATTAAAAATAGTAAACAGCCCAGAGAACTTCCTTGAGGAATTGATCTGAGTACGTAAGCTGTTTCTGATTTGACTTTGGCTATCTCTCCTGTTTGGTGGTTGAGATGGTCTATTTCTACATGTTGTGTACGGTTGTTTAAATAAGATTCGAACCATTTGAGGGCTATGCCACGTACGCCGATACCTGACAGTTTTTTGAGCAGGATATCGTATAAAACCCGGTCGTAAGCTTTACTCATATCGAGCAAAATGCCTATTCCATTTTTCCCATCGTTTATAGCGTGTAAGGCGTTGTTAATGAATTTAAAAACGGTTAATGTTGTAGACCTTGCTTTCCTAAAGCCGTGCTGGTTATCGTCAAAGACATCAAATTTCTCACAAAACGCATAGAGTTTATTATACATAGCGGTTTCGAAAATCTTAGCAAATGATGAAAGGAGGGCGATAGGGCGATAGTTATCGGATTTTTGTTTTGAATCTTTTTTGTGTAATGGTCTGATTATTGACTTTTTGAGCAGATCTGGAAAGCAGCCAGTATTAAACGATTGATTTATTTGGAATGTTAATGGCGTGACAAGGTATTTTGAACACTTTTTTATTAATGATGAAGGAATTTCATCGAAACCGGAGCTGTTTTTATTTTTTAATTTCTTTATTATTAAGTTGACTTGGTTTTCGGTTACGAAGGGTACCGTACCATCGTACAACAAATCAAAAGCACTCAAAACAATAAAAAAATAAACAAAAAGAAAATTTAAAAAGTTTATGCCTTCACGAGATTTGAACCGACGACCTCCGGATTGAGAGTCTACATCATACCGGCTAACCACAACCATGTGGGTTGACGCGAAATATGCTATCATATTTAAATGTGTAGTAATGTAGTATATGTGTCTATGACATGGATGCTATGACAATAAATAAACAGTTTCAGGGTTTCAGTCAAGATCTCCATTTTGAAATGCGTAAGTGTATCTAAACACGTCTCTTGTATCGGGGCCCCCTTTAATTTGCAATATCTCTCGTATTTCAGTATTTGTGGTTGGTGCGGCAACAGATATACACATTCTGTGAAAATTTCAGCTTTCTAGCTATTACGGTTCGTGCAGACGGACCCGGTGACAGACCGGACGGACGGACGGACGGACGGACAGACGGACAGCGAAGTCTCAGTAATAGGGTCCCGTTTGGCACCCTTTGGGGTACGGTACCCTAAAAAGAAGAAGAGTATTTTTTAACAGTTTTCATTATACTATTATAAATTGTGATGCAAAACCCAAAATTATGACGAACTACATAATATGATCTAGTTTTCACGCTTGCCTCTCACGCAAAAAAATGTATTTCTGTCCTGTGTATTTTTTTTGTGTGCAATAAAGACATTATAAAATTGCATTATTGATGCAGGTTCGAATCCCGGAACTATGCTGACCATGCCATGCACCAATGAGATAAGTCATTAATCTTATGTGCGTAACACAGACGTTCTAACGGTGACGGTAAAAATCGCGAGGAAACCTTCATTACTGTGTAGTAGTATCCATAGCTGTGGCGATGGGCTCGCCCTGTGTCACGCAAAATGGAGTATTGAATCATTGGCTAAAAGTGAGCAAGTTTGTGCCTCTGCCACCCCGTATGGAAAAAGGTGTGACGCTATGTTATGTCGTGTGATGCAAAATCGTGGAAAAGATAGATTTTACTCCTCTAACGTTCGTAAATCTATTCTAGAGGCTTTTGTGTGGCTTTACGGAACCAAAATTTAACACTCAGTGGCGATTCATTGGCTAAATACTATATTCAGCACGTGGACTCCATTGTTCTGAAAATAATACGAGTCCCTTTGTCTGCCAATCGACTGTTTGAGTGAATACAGATGACGGTTTATTCAATAATGTATTCCGGAAATTTTATTCAAAAACGTGAGTAAAACGTTCAATTGAATCACTATTTAACTGGGAAGCTTTTTTTTTTACTAAGTAGTCAGATAGTCAAAAAAAAATTTTGCTCTTGTTACTAAATAGTCAGCCAGTCAAAAACATTTTATACCCATCGCTGATAGATCTTTTAAGAGGATTCACTCTCGAATGCTCAAGTAGAACAACAACTATGCTTTAATTTCATCCTTTGACTTGAAAATACAGGTAAAAAGAAAAAGAAGATTAAAAAAATATGTTTCCTCGTATTTTTCCGGATCCTTTACGGCTTTTCACCTGTCCGACAAAACCCTGCAAATCTGATAAGTTTGCTAAAAGAAGCACAAGCCTCATCCGTTCCAAATTAATTCTAGTCGCATCCGAGGCGCCTTTTCGTAAATTTAAATTCGGAATCAGCACGGGACTGCCGAGGAACCTTGCGTACGATTGTCAAAGACTTACCCCTTGTAAGCCTCTTACTAGAATAAGGAGATTTCGTTCCGAAGCACCCCCTTTGAGCGACTGCCTTGCAGAGTTTCAATAGGACAGCTCACCCGCGAAGATGCGGCCATTTGCCTCACATTTTGTTTGAAAACGGAGCAAGCGGGCGCGCGATCTATTTGGATAAATGCTGTATATCTACTTTGAAATTTCAGGTCTCGCCGTTACTTTTGTATGGGCTGACCCCACGGCGGATTAGGCGGCATATTGCTAAAGTAATACATATTGGAAATGTATAGTGGAGAGTTCGTTTTGTCGTCACCTGACATATGTGTTTTGTAATGAGTTTTCCTGGAACGTTTTATACATTTCATTTTAAGTTTTAAAGCCAATGGGACAAATGAGGGAAAAAATGACCAGCCAACATTGTTGAAATGAAAAGTAAAGAGGAAGAAATTAGATCTAAAATTTAGATAGATAGATTTAGATTCTAAATAGTATTTTACCGTGTGCTTATTAATTTTTCTACACGGATGCACTTTAAACCCCCTGCATATTTATTGAAGGGTAAGAACAGAAGATACACATAGAGAACTAAAAGCAAATTGTTTAACATTTAAGAGGGCATTCCTGATACATTGCAATTTACATGAAAAAGGCTTTCATAATTTTTCGCTTGAGCAAAAAGGGCCCCGGAGGAAGCCATTGAAAGGAATAGGCTCATTTGATATTTCCTTTTGGGATGAATAAATAAGATTTGAGATAGGAGATCTTTGAAGAAACCTAACATCAAACATTTCTTCAAAAAATGTTAAAGCCGCTTAAAAACCCAAACGGTCAAGTGCGAGTAGGACTAACGGACTAAGGGTTCCGATCACACTTGGAAAGCATAAATGGTAATTAGGTTTCCACATAAAAAAACTAAAATATGATGTCATCCATGTAAACCTAATTACATATTTTTTCAGAAAGGCAGGTTTCAGATTTTTCGCTTTACTTGTAATACCTTGCTTTGTGCCAAATTTCATGACTGTAGGACAAAGGGGAGTACCCTGTAGGTTTTGGGTCCATTGCGATTAACAATGAAAATCCAACATTTTTACACCATAAATGGTCGTACCGTTCGATTTCGTTGACCTAGACTACTACTACTACTACTACCTACTACTACTACTACTACTACTACTACTACTACTACTACTACTACTACTACTACTACTACTACTAGACTAGACTAGAAGGTTGATATCTGGGAACCGAGCTTTGCTCGAAGGTTGGTGGTACAAACACAATAAAATATTATATTTCATATTCATCAGACTGCATTCACATTAATCAATACAATATGCTGCTCGATTTTTCACCCCCAAAAAACCCCTATATTGCACATCGAATACTACACCGCCTTTTACCAGAACTCAAAACATTAAGGGCCTTACTACAAAAAAAAAAAAAACTACATTTCAACACTTGTTTAAAAACCAATTTGACGTTAGTTTTGAGGTTAAACTACATTTAATATTTTTTGTGGTAACAGGGATAATAATCGTTACCCCGTTACATACATACATAGATACATACAAATATTCCTCATATCATGTGATGGCGGCCCTCGGCCAGTCTCGGCTGCCGAAGTCGCCGACTGGGCCTCGGATCACCGATTAGGGATAAAGGCTATATAATTTGAATTTGGAATCAACTGAAGTATTTGAAGAGATACAGAATCAAGCTACAGATTTTTTTATTTATTACCACACATGCACACACAACAACGTAGGTAGGTATACCACAAAAACTTTTTAATTAATTGCCCACCGAAAAACTCTTCACAGAAAGTAGGTAATCCAATTCAAAACTAATAATGGTGAATCTCTAAAGAATGAAATTGTAACAGTGTGCGGTGCCCTGGGGACTGTTCTGTCGTTCTAGCACAAGTTTACCAATACTTACCCTTAAATAATACTGTGATGCTAATATTATTGCATTTATGTTGTAAATGCGTTTCAGAAAATGTTGCTATAAAGTTGAAAAGTCACATTCCTCACTACGAGTATGAGTCCTATTTGTTTCTACCCATTCCTACTATTAGCTTCATTCATAAAGTTGCTGAGTCGCTTATTTGGTTAACCGGTTGAATGTCCGCGTTTTGACTCGGCGCAGATGTTGCGCCTAGGACACTCATGGGTTAAATAACTGTAGTATAAGTAGGTATTTGTTGTTTTAAAATCTCATCTGTTTTTTAGTATTTTTTGTTATAGCGGCAACAGAAATATATCATTTGTGAAAATTTCAACTGTCTATCTATCACGTTTCATGAGATACAGCCTGGTGGTAGACCGACAGACAGACAGACAGCCAGACAGACGGGCGGACAGTGGAGTCTTAGTAATAGGGTCCTGTTTTTTACCCTTTGGGTACGGAACCCTAACAAACCAAACATAGCATCCTGCTTTTTCAGTTGGCAGAGACACTTGCGCCCATGTTAAGTTTGTGCAGTCTTTACCTAATCATGCTTTGTAAACTCAATCTGCAAGCACTGCAAAGTTATTTCGTGCTCAAGGTACGCTTGGCCTGTTCGGCTCAAAGGTTAATCTTTCTATTCCTCCCACAAAAGATTCCTCAATCGCAAAGGATTTCCTTAGACGGAGACTATCTTTTCTATTCTTACGGTTGGTACCTCTTTCTTCCTGTCATATGTGGACATCTGATTATATTCTCTCTGGAGAACATGGCATTACTTGTATTCGCCTTTGTACGCCATTATTATGTATTTCTTGTTCTTTGTAATAGTTTTTGCGCAAACTTGGTCATTTTCTATTTTATTTAACAGGTGAAAATGACGGCAATTTAATCTTCTTCTCCCCAGCCGGGAATCGAACCCAGAACCTCTCTAGCTTACGAGGCATACCTCAACCGTTATGTATGAAAGGATGAAAACTTTACTGCAGGCTTAGTACATACAACCTAAACGAATAAAAAATATATATTTGAGAACAACAAATTCACACAAGGGTCAACACAAGAGTTGAATACAAGAGTCACACATATTTTGAACACAAAGTCAGAACCAGACACGAACCAGATTAAGATTTTGATGTTTTTCTTTTTTATTTTATTTTTATTTAACAAATGGAGGTAACCGTCTTAATTAATCACATTTACATGTGTATTTCAGTTTAATAATAATTGAAACAAAAAGTAAACTTTAGAAAAAACCGACTTCCACAAACCCTATTTGATTAGATTGAGTTTAATACTAACTGTAACCCCTTATCCCCCCCTCCCTTGGGGAATTAATTTTGTCAAATGCTATATCAGTGCTACCCCACGCGACTAAGGAACCCCTGTACAAAGTTTCATGGCTCTAGGTCCACCGGTTTAGGCTATGCGTTGCCTGCCCGTCAGCCACGCATTGTATTTGTACCTAGTATTGAGCAGATCTGGTGGCCATATGTGGTCTTCATCAGCAGTTCCGCATCACAATATTATGCTTACCATGTGCATTTGCACGAGTTATTATGAAAAACACAAAAATCACTATAGGTCTGCCTATAATATTTGAAGAGTTCTCTCGATTTCTCCAGGATCCCATCATCAGATCCTGACCTGGTGTCAATGGGACCACCCTTGAGGTATTACCTATACGCCGAAAAAAGATTTGTTCAAATCGGTTCATAATTGGCGGAGCAATCGCGTAACAAACATAGAAAAAAAAAAAAAAAAAAAAAAAAAAAAAAAACATACGGGTCGAATTGAGAACCTCCTCCTTTTTTTGAAGTCGGTTGAAAAACATACGGGTCGAATTGAGAACCTCCTCCTTTTTTTGAAGTCGGTTGAAAAAGGAAGGAGTTAAATATCAAGGTAGGTTGGAAGATAGGCATTGCGAGTGTAAATATATTTAGATAATTACAAACTGCCATGGTACCTATTTGAAATAGATTTTCTTGTGCACCACCTGTTTCAGAACAGAGTACCGACCGAATTATTCAAATATTCATCACGACATAATCTAATTTATCCCGGGATTTGGTTTAAGTGAGAATAGACGACTTATTTCGCCGGCACCTCAATCTTGTGGGTTTCGCAGTAATTTATGCTGACACAGAACGTCTTCGCGTTTCCAACTTAAAATACGTCTATTTTAAGTTGGAAACTGATCGGGAAATTCTGAGTAGAACCTGTTGAAGCCATTGTAAATTGAAATTAAGACCTACAATCCGATGAAAATAATTGTAAAAACTGAAAATATTTTCTAGGAATAAATAATTTTTGAAATCGGTTAACAAATAATACCAATTTCAAGGTACCACACATAAAAAAAAATAACACAACCGAAATGAAAACCCCCTCCTTTTTTGAAGTCGGTTAAAAAGGGTTCCTTTGTATTGCATAAAGTCGAGCATATTTCTACAGATCGTTATTTCAGAGCTGAGGATTGTTGTATGTGTAGTCCTTTTTTATCATTTATATTTTTTTGTGTACCTAGAGAAACGTTTTTCTCGTTACTTTCTAAAATTAATGATATTGATCCCTCAATAAAGCCTTATTATTGCGGTTCAGCTCCTCGGCGGAGAAAAGACGCTCAAAGACGATTAATTTCCTTACAAATTCTTGAGTTCGCCTCAATTTAGAGTAGCTAAGTATGGCATGTCAATTAGTGAAAAATACTGGAGGCTAAATATGTACAAGCAAATAATGACGGGAAGGTTTTCTTTGATACTAGCTATACCGGATTTATCGGATCACGGTCTTTGATCGCAGGCTAGATTCCGTTGTCGGACCTGCTAGGTTTTATTTAAGGTTCCGTGCTTAGAAATTAAATAAACCCTTAGAGAGGACTCTTCGTTGTCCGTCCCTCTGTGTGACTGCCTGCCCGTCGGTCAAGAATTATTTTTCCGAAGAACGCGTAAAAGGGATAAAATTGAAATAAGTACTTGATATAAATTACTCAGGTCTCGCTCGTCGAAAAATCAAGCTTCTATAGTCTGTTCGCGTTAAGAAAACAGTGACACATCATACAAATACACAGTCTTTTTTTCGCTGCTTTAACTATTTTCTTAACGCGAATAGACTGTAGGTCAACGCAATCAAAAATACTGTCGATTATGACACAAAAAGCCATGTACAAGTCCATTAAACACCGAGGAAAGCCCGATTAGAAATCTAGCACAACGGACGGACGTCTCCTATCGCATTTCAATTAAATTAATCCCAGGCTTTCCGACAAAGTGTATCTAAGCAGACCACAATTAATCCCTCTGCTTGCCTTTGGAGCTTAAACGTAAAAAAACATAAAGCTCAAAGCAAACGAACATCCATTAGGTACAAAACTTTTCGATACTTTTCAGAGATCCGGAGACAAATCGGAAACCGGGTCATCCTCGAGAGACTCAGACACAAAAATGATATTAAGAATCTGTTCGGTGAGTCGGTTAGTTTTTGTCTTTTTACTTACCTATTACTATTTGATAAGCATGAAAAGGGCATCTTGAAATGTCAAAGACATCAACAGCATGTGGGCTGAATGAATTAAACTATGTATGACCTTTTTATTCTCAGAATAACTTTGAAAGCTTTTTAATATTAAAATTTATATGGAGGTTTTGAAGGTATTCAGAAGATATTGTTAATTAACTCTCATTCGAAATTGTCGCACTGGAAGAAATGCTGAAGCATTTGTAAGTGAACTTGCTACGTTCACTCACACCCAGGGAACACGCAAAACAAGCACAGTTTCCACCAAAAGACTAATTTCTAAAATTTATTGATGTCAATATTGAATGTCTTCTGGTTCTTGGATAACGTAAGTTTTCAGGGTATCCTAGTTTTAACCAGTATCAATGTATGTGAGTTTATAAATGTTTATGTTTCTTTTTTCACGATATCTCACAAATAAAGACTCAATGATGTTTAATAACCACGGATTTTATATACAGACAGTCGGCTGTCCACTTCAAAAGCTGCGGAACCCTCAGCGCTCCGTTTCAGCTGATCACGTTTTTTATCCGATACTGGAGTCCATCAGAAAATAACGAGCAAAATCTCGGAACGCCCAGGGCTTAAAGGAGATTATGTAAATCTATCGCCGTCATTTAACGCGGAGTATTGTATGCTGTGCGGATTATTTGATACTGTTTTATCTCGTTACTTTTCTAAAACTCCTGCTTCTTGTTACGCAATAAGTAACGTACTGAAATTTAGTATAGGTATAACCTCTATCGATCAAGTATAGTGTCTATATTACACACTCCTAGTTTCAGAAAGAGTGGTTGAAAGCTCAGCCATCTATCGAAGGTAAAAACAAAATGTAAAGTTGGTAAATAAAGTCTGCAATGCGTTTAACATGAGCTCAAGTTGTCACAGCTAGTTTTCCTCTCGGAAACCGAGGGCATCTAAACTACATACAGAAATTTTGGAGTATGGACCGATGTACATTTTTTGGGAAGGGGGTGCAGCGGTTGCAGCGTTTGAAGAAGAAATATGGTCAATACAACCCCCTTTGTTCCCGCAATTTTGGCACTCCGTTCTCCAAACACCCCGTATAAAAATGCATATGCTCTGCTACTTCTGCTATCTATAAGACCCGCAGAATGATAATGCGCTTAACAGTCTCATACGTTTGATAGGTACCTGATAGAACATCGCTCTTATAAATTTATTAACCCGGCGAGCGTAAGGTTGGGTATAATACACCCAGACCCTAATAAATTGCTCGATATTTTGTGACATATACGTCACAATGAGTCGTGCGTCTGAGTAGCTGCTCGGGGGGAGGTATGTAAGCGTCCAGTGTCACGACGCAGTCGACCGCCAACCGGCGAAGCGTTTGGATGGTGTCAAAGTTGTGGTTGGGTGAGTTTCACCCACCTTACGCTCTGTGTCACAAATTTGTGCAAACACTTTTTCTTTTTTCTTTACTTTATTTTAGATTTTTTTTGTCTTTGCAGGCTAAATAATTAGTATGTCTTACGAAGAAAACCAAAGAAGATTATTAAGTGATGTCTTGTGATGATTCCGGTAGTGAGATCGAAATCGACAATGTTAGCCAAAGAAGCAGTGAAATTGATTCGGAACAAGAGATAAACAATCAAGATCAGGGAGAAGAAGAGTCTGCTAGGCCGGAAGAAAGTGAGGATGAAGGTAACAGAAGATATTTGACAGGGAAGAATGGGACAAAGTGGTTGAGGGTACCAGAAAGGTCTAACGTGTGATCACGTGTGAAAATTGCACTCGATCTCAAGATGATTAAGTGAAGTTTGATTAGTTATTTAGTAAAGAAATATATCTCATTTGTTTTATAATTTACTTGGCTAGAAGAAAAAGCTTTACGTTTTGTTTTTTTTATATATAAAAGAAAATTCTAAGTTTCTTACTATGCTTAAGTTCAAAATGTTAATTTTCATAATTTCTTTAATAAATATATTTTTATATGTATGTTTCGAATTTAATTCTCTGTTTCATATTTCTATCTATTATTTAATGACATTAATTTAAGAAAAGAAATCAAATTCAATATAAAACCGTAAAAATGTCTAATTTTTCAAATGGGTCTGTCACACCCACCTTATGCTCCATGTTACAAATTTTTACCTTAAGCACGCCGGGTTAAACTCATTAACTCAGCTCTGTTCTAGAATCTATTAGGATTAGATTTATATTCATTCTTTTTCTTTTTTCTATATACTTCATCAATAAAAACCCGTTTTGCTAGTATAGGAATCACAAACACACGAAATTAAGTTTTCTATGTACACATAGTTTGGGCTACAGTCCAACACAAAGTCCCTTAATGATGTATCATTGTTTCAAATGACTGTATTCTGTTTTGTGTACTTATTGTAAATAAATAAATAAATAAATAAATATTTCTGAATACAAAATGTTAATGTCTCTATCAGACGCCGCGCCCCGCCGCAGCCGTGGCGTAACCATTGCGGGGCTTTGGTTCATTTGTCGACTGGGTGTTTATACCGAGACGCAGTGAACAGAAACGATTCCATACTGCCCCCGCGCTTTTTGAGCTGCCCCCTAGACTAGACCAAGTTATCTACTTAATTATCACTAAATGTATACCTTTGATAAACGAAGGACCAAATGTAGAAGTTTTGACAATTGAAAACGAAATTGATCATCTGAATTTTTAACTACAGACTTTCAAGAAATAACAGACAAGCAGCATCAGATTCATCTATCATATTACAAAAAAAAAACGCGTGTAGCACCGTACACGTGTTAGAAGTAAAACTTCTGTAGCTAGATCATTAAGTGGTACCTATACTATACACCTATACCTACCTATACTAAAAGAGATTTAAATTTCCAATTTTGAGATCCACTCTCTGCTTCAAGTTACTTTTAAGTTTCAGACGTCCGATTATTTGAAATTATTTTATACTTGTACTTACTTTTAATACGTCATGTCATTTATTTCCCACCATTCCTTATCTACAATTTGTCGCGCTCGTGGTGATATACTTAACTCATTCAATAGTGTCACTACTATTTGCATCTCGCTCAGATTATATACCATCTGACGTCACGTCTTTAAGCCGTCTCGCTCAAATGTATGCATTGCTTTGCTTGTTTTAGAAATCCATATCGACCCGTGTGACATTGATGAAACTCTTTTCTTACAAACTGTATGGATCGCATCGCACAGCTGTCAAACATAAGTTCCGGTTCCAACAAAGAGGTTGAACGAAGTAGTTTTTGGTCACGTCACTGGTTTTGTTTATCCCAGCCAGCGGCGGCGGCGGCGGCGGCGCCATCTTGGCCATACCGGAAATCAAGAACTCGTGGAAGAATGCTTAAAATAATTTTTATTTGTTAACGTTTCATCAGGTTTTTCTCTCACTAATTAACATTCTTTATTGTACGAATGTATTATTATCTTATCTGATTAGTTAAAAACCGTATTGAAAATAGTTGCGGTTTTAAAAGTCTTCAGCCGACCCAGACGTCACCGATTCCAATTTCCGTTACATTTCTTAGCCACTCGTGATAGCACCCGGCTACTAGCAATTGAAAAGCAAATATATGAATAACCCACAGTTGAGAGGTTAAATAAATTTTACCCCCGTGCCCCAAGAAGTTTTACTTCAAAAACTGTTACCTAGGGCTTATCGGGGCTTCTTGAAACAGGCGCTCAGTGATGTGCGGTAACACTAGTGTAATCGCCAGTTTCGGGGCAGGCTTCTCTTGGGGGCGATTTGTTGGTGTATTGGTTGGTGTTAATTGTACTAAGTACTTCATTTGTTTTGATGAAGCGTAAGGCACTGGTTCCACCAACAGCGAGAAAACGATGAGCTGTCGACTATTTTCTCGCTCAAGAAACGAGCAAAAGATAAAGATCCCCTGTGGTGGGTAAAAGAGAAAGATGTATGTATAGTTCGCTGGCTGTTTGTTCATGTTCACACTGCCGGCCAGGGCTCTCTTCACTCTGATGCTCGCTTGGCTGTCAGAGCGATCTTTCTACTGTACAACGTGGATTTGAGTGCGCCTGAGCGAGTGGTGTGCGAGTAATCGCACCCGCCGCACTCGCTTTATAGCCGAGCGACAAAACTATCAGAACTACCCAAACGCTCCTTGCTTGCCAACTCGTTTCTAGTTCTAGCTTTAATCGCTTTTTGCTCATCGTCTGCGGGCGGTGAGACCAGTGCCTTAGCATGTCGGTTTATGATTTGATTACATAGGATGACTTTTGGGTCGTGATGACCCTAACATAATATTGTTTCTAACTCAGTAAATGATTGCGGTTTCAACTATTAAGCTAGTATTTAAATAAATCACAACTATGCGGTAGTAATTTAATAATAATGGTGACCTTACAATTCATGTTAAAACCTTTTTCAAATAAACTAATGGAGTAAGAAGTGTCAAAACCAAAGGACATAAACATTGGGGTTTGAAATTTAAAAGCTCGTTGTAGTAGTAGCAGCACTGTAGTAACTCAAGAACCGCCATATTGTCTATTGGTTGCAACGTGGTTGCAACAGATACAGAGCCACCAACTTAGCTGTTCAGGTGGGAAAAATTGGTACTACGGACTTGTCATCCGCCATCAAAGAGAATACATACTAGTATATTAAGTCCGCTATTATGAATACCCAGCAGCGGGTAGGTGTGGGCTGATTGATGATGATGATGAAGACTACTATGACACAGCGACCGCTATCAACTGGGGCCCGATGCTGCTCTGGGAAACGCGTTTAGATTGGAACGCCACCGCTTCTAAAACGCCCGAAATGGCGTCATTTGGTATTCCGGTAACACATCGCAAAAGGATTGCCAGTATTCGCAAGGCGTTTTTGAGGCATTCTCGCGGCCTTGCAAATTGCTAATGGAACGCTTATTTTAGTAGCATCGCCTCCCAGCTAAGTTAAAACTATGAAGAACTGTCACAATGGATCAGTCTACAGTAGTGACATCTAAGTGAGCAATATGCAGTTTTTAAGCCCATTTATGAAAGTCAAAAGACAGGTTGCGCATGTAAAAGTGTGTAGGGTGACCAATAGACCCTGAACCAAAATAGCCACCATTTTAATAATTTTTTTGAACCAAAAAAAATATGACTTAGCGAGCTCTCATCTACAGCATTACATTCCTAACCAATAGGCAATTCTAAGTTTACTTTGTTGCTACACGACTCCGAGTCACCCTGTATAGTCCTTGAAGTTGAATCATTTCATAATTCATAATTTCTTTATTGCACACAATTAGTTGAAATAAAACAAAAGTAAATAAAATTAATTTATACATTTTTTTTACAAGGGGCGATTTATTGAATAGTATTGACCACTTATTTATGTCCTTCAGCATTGATTCAAAAGCACACAAAGTAAAAGTACCGCCACAAATTAATTTATAATTCAAATTAGGGAGACATCTAAATCTAAAGCCTCGCTCTCGAATTCCAAAAATAACGACAAAATGGAGATATCCCTTTTTGATTCCACTTCTAATGGACTGTAAAGTGATTAATGCTGGCGAAGACATTACTTTAATGAGGATAAATTGCATCTTTGAGTGTACCGTAATAGCTTCCTTAATTATCTATACTTTTGCCTAAGCCTTATGAGAACCTTTAAGTTTTAACGGACCCTCATTTTTGCCGGCAGCTATTCAGCGGGATTTTCGGAGTTAGTGAATTCCTGTAGGAAGGTGTAGCTTAAGTAAGGCTTTGGTTGACAGTTTGACAAATTCAAGGGACGTCTTTTGTAATATAACAAGTTTTAACTAACTTTATAGTAGGATAGCCTGCGATTCCGAAGGCGACACAAACTATACTAACTAAACTAATTAAAATCGTGTGTTTGAAAATGGATTTGAAGGTTGTCAGTTTAGTGCCTTTAGTTCCTCTAGTTTAGTGGTTTACTTGTTTCTTGTCTAGTTTAGTGTTTTTTAGGAACTAAAGGCACTAAACTGACAACCTTCAAATCCGACAGCTCTTGCGCGGTGGTCACAGATTCCATTTTCAAACACACCATTTTAATTAGTTTACTTAGTATAGTTCGTGTCGCCTTCGGAATCGCAGGCTATCCTACTATAAAGTTTCAGTTTCTTGTGAAGATCTTTTCTTTTAATTTTGGCTAACTTGTGAGTACTGCGTAGAGCGTGAAGTTTGTTGATATGAGCTTAAGTAAAGCTAGAGGGACTATGGTGGTTGTGGTGTACAGCTTACATGGATTTGTTAGATTTTTACAAAAGCTTTTATTTCACAGGCGTATTTCCAAACTAAAATAATTATTCTTTGACGCAACTATATCCTAACAATACAAAACACTTGCTTTCAATACAATCGAAAATCCTCTTTGAACCTTTGAATTTATTTCCAATGTTTCACTTCTCTTCGACATCCCGCGAAAAGTAGTCACGGAAAACGGACAGACATAATCCCGAGATACGGCCACAAGCTGCGACAAAAAACAAGCTAAATGTAACACGGAAAAACATGTTGGAATATTGCCGGAAACCTTGTGCAAGTAATATAGCAGGAATCTATTTAGGGACAAATATTCATAGGTTTTTCTAGTTTTAAGGTATTTGTCAATATGGGTTTTATACCTGAAATAAAAAGATTACTATACTACTATAGACGCGGCGTCGAGCTAGCTCCCTGTTACGCAAATTGGAGAACTGAATAACTGCTAAACGTTGCCGCTGCCATCTCATCTGCGTATGAACATGTTAGGTATTGTGACTTGCATCGCTAATTGACTGTGTTATACCGCCCAAATATATGAAATTGGTTTTGATTGTTCTTTGGCCTTATGAGAGTTAGCCTTTTCGAAGTTGCCTTTTTAAGAAGTTGCTCTTTTGCAGCATGAGATGCTCGAGGTGAACGCCTCGCTACCAACCCACGTCCGTGGCCCTACGCTACACCCTCGGGCCATGTCTGTGTGTGACAGAGTAGGACCTTTCGGCCGTAATTTTCCGCTCCGCTAATCGCTTCAATTTAAAAAAAAACTGTTCCCTTTGTGCCGGACCGAACTCCAATATGTTGCTTTTATTTTCGTTTTCCATTTAGAAAGAAACTCTTTTGAATTGACATTCGATTGTGTGCCCATAATGTAACTGGGGTTGTTTAAGAGGGACTGAAATAAAACGGATTATCCGTATATTTGAGCTTTGCAATATTATTTAGATACTAATAATAGACGGTATCTATTTGTGAGCGAGACGTGACAAGATGACGCAAAGTTCCCACATCGCGATGACCGACCGAGACCGACGCGACGCCAACTCTACCTACTGGCGGCACTCTAGTTCTGTTGCATATTTTGTAAGACATGTAATATTAACCTGACTAGCGAATAGGTGTTACGATGATATTTTTTATTCTTTAATAATGGCTAATAGAATCACGGGAAGGAAAAAAAGGAAATTGCATGACTGTCAAAATAAAAGCTTTGTTTAATCTAACAATGCAAGCAGTAGGTCGCTAATTTTTCATTAGCTTGCCATTTTTCCCCTTCTTATCATCGTAGCAAGCTGTACTTTTTTCGAAATTTCGTAATTTCTTTAGTGTACTCACATGACAGTAAAAATAGCATATGATAGAAAAACATATGTACAAAGGCGAGCTTATCTCCAACAAGAGATTTCATCCAGCAAAACATGTTTTTCTTATTAAATGACTAACCCTACATCATTGTTATTATTGAAATCCAGGCCCTTTAGTTAGGTACCATTGTTGGATGATAAAAGGAGCATTCAGAAATCAATAAGTTTAAAACAGTCCATTGTGTTAGCCTGATGATTTCGATTAAAGTTAAAATCATGAACGAGGGTGAAGCTTTGATTACACTGCATTCTAAATAATGAGTTGCGTCGCTATACTTACTCGAGTTTTGACAACTCCATACACATTTACATATGGAGTTATCAAAAGTTATTCAAGTTTATGAATAAACCCCGTTGACGTTTATTTGTATAACATGGAATAATATTAAAGACGCACTAATTTATCGATCCACTTATCTCATTTATGTGTAGAGTGTATAACTTTTTAGAGTCCGTTATAGTTATAAGGATTTTAAGGACCAAAATCACAATGTCTACTCATTTTTTCCTGCATAAATAACCAAAAGAAAAGGACACTGGCGGTTTAGTCGTTTGTTTGACAGCTCTTTGACTTGATCATGTTTCAAGCAAGACTCGTCAAGACTCGAATAGTCTCAAGAGTTTAATTAATTCAATTTTTGACAATAATGTCTTGAGTTGAGTTTGAGTGTGGTTTGAGTCGACGGTAAATCGGGTGGAAGAAACGGCAAAGCATACCTACCGTTACAGAAAAATATATAGAGAAATGATCTCGTGAATTCCCTAATATTTCACAAACCATTCACGCACATTCATCATTCGAATGCTTCACCCTCAATCATCAATTCACTACCGTCGCGCGCGCACATTAACTCTCATTCAAGTCATAACTACATACAGTGTCAGCCGACTGTGAACATTTTATACCAACTTTTAATTCTTTTGTCGCACTTTTGTGCCTATTGTAGGTTAAAAGTGACATTGGTGATGCTCTATTGTTTTAGTTTTATGAATGGTTTTATTCGCTTTGTGACAACTCTATTGTATATTCGCTTTAAATGTGAGTTATAGTTTATTGTGATTGGCGATAGAACTGCAAAAATGTTACGATGGATACTGCTCACTTTGGGTAAGTTTAACTCCGCAACACAACACATCCGCATATGAGCATGGGTTCCGTCTCCGTGCTATTGGACTTTGGAACAAACTTCCCAGTGCTATCAGGGACAGTCCTTCACTCAACATTTTTAAAAAACGCTTGAAGGAACACTATCTTTCTCTACCTAATATACCTTAGTATCTATTTATATATTATATTTTGTTTTTTTGTTTTTATCTGTATTTATGTATTTATTAGTAAGTAGTCTATTCTAATATTTATCGTTGTGCACTTATGTAGGTCTACCTTTTCTTAAATTATCCTCTCCATCCTAGGTTTGCTGGAAGAGATCTCTTATTAGAGATAAGCTCGCTTTTGTATATGTTTTTTTCTAATATTAAGTGTCTGTATTATGTTTTCTGTGCAATCATGTATTATATAAAAGAACAAGTCCTGACTGATTCATCAACGCAGGGCCCAAACGGCTAAAGCTAGAAGGCTGAAATTTGGTGGTTAGCTTCCTTTTATGGTGTAGGCGTCATTTAAGAAGCGATTTTGCAATATTCGGACCCTAAGTGGGTCAAAAAGACCTCTAAAGTTTGTATGGGAAGTCTAAGGGCTCAATGAACGGGGCTGTGTGTTCTTAATTTGAACCGATTTTTTCGAATGTTTCTTTTTCTTGGAAATCAGCTGATGAACGACACACACGGATACAGTCTTCCAACGATCATGCACGTGTGAAGTTTACGGGGGGCGCCACCTACGCAATGAAACGAACCAATTTCTTCAGTCAAGTTCTATCCTCTTCATTTTGATCATCATTTTATCAAGCGACCAAGCGTTAATTCCACCTTTCACCGCGCGCCAAAACAAAAGAACGTTGGAAATCAAAAGGAAGCTTGCTTGAAAAATAAGTTTGACCATCATTGTTTCATTTTCCGTTCCTTGGTGTAAAGAGCATTGGTTCCTTGCATTGAACTACTATTACTAGCGCATAGTAAGTAATGGTAGCTCATTGGTTCCTTGGACTTTTTCGGTTAGCGACTGAATTTATATTTATTTATCGTGATTTGACTCTATTGTATGTAGCTAATAATAATATCGTAGCTTATAGCTTATTATATTAAGTGTAGTCAAGTTTACTCATGATAATAAATATTTTTAAGACATGCAACAATTTATATTTTCTGCATGCCTTCATCATCATCTTCCCAACAGCTCGCCACAAGTACGAGAAGGATATTGACGGCCTGTTAAACTATATGAAAGTGGCCGATATATCAGTTCTTCCGAGGCGGTGTGGAGAATTATGTCTTTTCCTATACATGAAAGGTTCCCAAGCGTCTTCCACCTCGCCGTACACCTCGAGAATAGTCAAAGGGTATATTTTAACCCCAATCACCCGTTATCTGATAGGCTAAATAACCCTACACAGACAACACTGTTAGGATTCTTTGATTTATGTAAAATTTACAGTTTTGCGAAGACATTGCTTTATTCAGAAATACCTGCCTATTTTGTATGGGTGAATAATAAGTTCCAGAAGAGAAAACGCGGGAGTGTAGTTGAAGGGTGGCCTACGGTGAAGAAAGATGCCACATTGGACAGAGTTTATACTGTTCATCCGGATAACACCGAGTGCTACCACCTTCGCCTTTTATTACACGAAGTCCGTGGTCCTACTTCTTTTGATGATTTGAAAACAGTAAACAACTTTGTTCATCCGACTTTCCAGTCAGCGTGTCGTGCTTTAGGTCTGTTGGAAGACGACAAACACTGGGATTCCACATTAGTTGAAGCAGCTTTGTATGATTCTTCTTTTAAGTTGCGTGAACTTTTTTCAGTGATGTTAGTTTTTTGTCATTTGTCAGAACCCTTCAGTCTTTGGGAAAAACATAAAAATAGCTTCGTTGAAGACATAATCATGCAGATGCAAAGAGAATTAGCGTCCAACACGTCTTAGATCTAGCATATAACAAGGGTCTTATAATGATTGAGGACTTAGTGATAGCTTTGGGGGGCAACAAATTATCGCAGTACGGTTTGCCTGATTCGGATAGGTCTGGAGGGGATATAGGCAATAGAGAATATTTAAGAGAAACCAGCTATGACATAAATACTTTGAATCAGGTAGTCAGTGAAAATGAATCTACTTTAACAATCGAGCAAAATAAATATATATAAACAGCTTATTACCAGTATCGACAATAATTATGGAAACCTATATTTCTTAGACGCCCCTGGAGGAACAGGAAAAACCTTCCTTATTCATATTCATATTCATATTTGTTAACCTTCCTTATCAATTTAATTTTAGCTAAAGTTCGGAGTAGACGAGGTATCGCACTTGCAACTGCATCTTCAGGCATTGCAGCGACTCTGTTGCATGGGGGCAAGACTGCACATGCTGCTTTTAAATTGCCATTAAATTTATTAAACACCGAGACACCAACGTGCAATATTCCCAAACAAAGCAACATAGCCCAGGTTCTCCGCGATTGTAAACTAATTGTTTGGGATGAGAGCACGATGGCACACAAAAGAGGATTTGAGGCGCTTAGCCGAACACTCAGAGACATCAGAGATAACGATGGCATTATGGGAGGAGTCACCGTTCTTCTGGCTGGTGATTTCCGTCAAACTTTGCCAGTCGTGCCAAGAGGAACGCGTGCAGATGAGGTAAAGGCCTGCATTAAATCCTCATACTTATGGCCACTTACCAAAAAACTGTCCCTTTGTAAAAATATGCGAGTTTACATTAACGGCGATAGGTCAGCTCGCCAATTTTCATGGCTGCCAGTGATGTTTTAATTAAATACTCTTTGGTGCGTTGAAATGATGTTTTGCAGTCTGCATGACATTGACATAATGAGTGAGTGAACCTCATTGTACGGAAATTGTAGATGGGTGTCTCACGTTTTCCAGTAGGTTGTAGACAGTGCTGCTTACGGCGGCGTTTAGTAGGTACTAAAGGCCCTAAAAGCGCGGCAAGCTTTGAATCAATTCAAATGTTATTTTTCAACTAGCTTCAAAGTTATTCTGACATAAGACTAGTGGCTCTGTGAGCTGTAGACCTCGCGAGTATGTCGGTGGGAAAGCTGAACTGCTAACACACAATAATTTTCTTTCAATAACACATACAAACTTATGAATGTACCTGGTTACGTACATACAGTATGAAAGTAGCCGCACCAATAACTTTGTAAACTACATTTTGCGATTTGAAATACAATCTATTGACTTTTCACTAAAATAATATGGTCTGTGTCACTCTCACGATCTCCACAAATCTAACGACACCTAATTTGTTAAAATCCGTCAAGCCAATTGGGCAATAACGGTTTTTTTTTACATTTTCAAACCCCATAACTCCGCCATTTTGAAAAAATCTAAAAACTGGCTCGAGTAAAAAATTATATTTATTTTTCCAACCTGCTCACAAAATTTCACGAGAATCGGTTCATAAATGCGACCTGTAGAGGAGAACAACCGGACAAACATACGAAAGCATTTTTGCCCAAACCTGAAACGGAGACGCTTCGCTCGCTTCGCTCGCTCATGATAATTTGAACAAAACTTTTTGGGTATTTCATGAAAAATACAGTTACAGTTCACACATATACAGGGTGGAACAAACGAATGGGCCCTGGAGGGAAAGTACCTTAAAATCTCAAGATATCCGTCCGTCCGTCCGTCTGTCTGTCACTAGGCCGTATCTCATGAACCGTGGTAGCTAGACAGTTGATATTTTCAGAGATGACGTATTTCTGTTCCCGCTATAACAACAATTACTAAAAACAAAATAAATTTAATATAAAGGGGCCCCCATACATAATGGTACGGAACCCTTCGTGCGCGAGTCTGACTCGCACTTGGCCGGTTTTTTTTTTTTTACCTTAAACGATGTATTCCAGGAGATCTAAAGGAATATTGGTATGGTTCTTATGTATCAAGATCGGTAAACAATATACTTAAAAATCTGCCGCAGCGACTGACGGGCCGCATTGCAGTATGAGCTATTTTATGATTTATTTTAATAGTTTTGTCCAAATTTCAACCACCACAAATCCAGTTGCTAATTTAACCGATACCATGAGCCTCAATCGCAATGTTTGAAACCAACCAACAAATAATAATATTTTTTCACCAGTGTTGGTTGAAAGATTGAATTCTGTCCCTACTCACGAGGAAAACAAAGTGCCTGTTTGCTTTGTAGCAACGAAGATGGTTGAATAGCAGATGATGAATTTAGATTCAACCTTATTGGAACGAAACTTTTTGGTGTGTGTATTTCCGACGCCCCGCCAAAAAGTGTCATGTGTTCGGAGGTCCGAGTTATTCCAGGAGATCTAAAAGGACTATTGAAATGATTCTTGTGTCAAAAAATCGGTAATCAATACTTTATTTAATTTTGATAAGTGTATTAGAAATTGTCATTTGGTTTTTGAAATATTAGTAAAATAAGCTGCCAAGTGCGAGTTGGACTCGCGTTGAGAGGGTTTCGTACAGCAATAATAGGACTAACAGCAACAATACCCTAAAAGTACCCTAATATAAAAAATACAAACTTTGCACCCCAGATTTAGGGGGTTAGGGCGTTGTGGATTTTGGAGATTTTATGGGATATGGGTGCCAACATGTGCTTGCATACCAAATTTCAGATTTTTAGGACTTCGGCAAGTACCCTAGAGGATTTGATGACATGCGATCGGTCACATTATTGAGCAAAACTTTTTCAAAATAAGTCTTAAAAATATTATAATTAAAAAACATTTAAGATCCTTACACTACGCGCTTTCATTTAATTTGTCACACGCCATATTTTGAATTCTTTTAATTTTATTTTTCTCAATTGGCCCTCCAAAAGTGGCCCCCATATTCCATATTTATATATTTAGATTGAACTTCTTTCTTTGGGTCACAAATATTGATATGTGTACCAATTTTCAATTTCATCGGTCCAATATATTCTGAGTAAATTGCCTGTGACGGACGGTCAGACAGACGCACGAGTGATTCTCCTTCTGAGATACAAAACCGCACTTTTCTGCCGCAGCAACGGACGTCACAGCTGTTGAAGCGTGAGCTATTATGGACTTTATTTTAACATAATTGTGTTATTGACAACTTTGTTTGTAAACAATGAAGAAGACGAAATGAGACAAAAATGTGTGACTACGCAGACGAAGTCGCGGGTATAAGCTAGTAAAGTATAAAGTTAAAGTTAAGTTAAGTTTGTCAGAAGGGGAATGAAAAGACAATGAAGGGCGTGACTCAAGCAGTTTCGATAATAAGTATAAGCTCTATGTGACAGATTCAAACTCTTCCCATACGGGGTGAAAGGGGTCGATCACGTTTGTTGCAGGCATTCTCTCTCTATTTCATTCTTAATCCGTGACTGGTTTAGTTTTAAAGATTTATCACACCGAACCAGACATAGCGTGCCACTGTGGGCAGTAAAGCTAGGCAAATCCCTTGTTGGTGCTACCAGCTTTTGTTCGGTAAAACGAAAATAATAAAAATATCAACACTTTTTTTAAATAATAGATAATACCGTTACGGCTCTTCCCATGCGGGGTGTCAAAGGCACAATAGGCTTGTGGCCTGTCAAATCAAAATAGATACTTTTTATGAACTGTCAAAACGGAACTTTTGTTCCTGAGTTGAAATCGTTGAAATAGTAACAGAATGACTGAAAATTGACTTTATAAAATATATCGGCTGGAAATATACAATTCTGAGAATGTCAATCCATTTTGTACGTAATGCTTCAACTTAAGACTTGTTCCTAGATTTATTGGATTACCTTGGCCACAAGCCTATTGTACCCACGTTTTGCCAGTTATCCAATACTCCATTTTCCGTGACAGAGGGCTAGCCCATCTCCGCAGCTATGGAGTAATGAAGAATTGCCCACGATTTTTTCCATCACCGTCAGAAAGTCCGTTTAGTGTAAAAGTAAATATAGCCTATTAATGTCCCGCCGTGGGCACAGGCCTTTATCCGGATATGAGTACGATTGGCCCAGAGACTATATATATCCAATTGACTGCGCCTGCGGGGGAATGCAGCTCGCCAAACGTTTGCTGTATTCAACAAATGTTCGCATACGCAACCTATGTACGACGATGACGGGCCGCCCCAGACAGTTTCGCAGCGGCTGACCAATCACAGCTCTCTTACCCCGTCCCCCGCCGCCCGTAAATTGGTTAGTTGTGTTTCAAAGGAAAATGCATCTATGCGCTCTCCACTGGATTAGTGCTCCCTGGATTGGACATACTGTCTCAGTACGGTTTGCTAGAGTAATAGGTAGGTACTTATTTAGATAAATTGCTATTTCAATTCAGTTTGATTTCCTCTATATTAGCTAGTCTTAAAAGGGTTTTATGAGACCCATTAATTTCTACACCGCCTCACAATTACACTAAGACATGCATGAAACGATGTGTTAGTTTGTTTTTAATGAACGCTCCTCGCTGGTTATTAACAAATTGATCTAAATTAGTCGCAATTAAACGAAACGCCTTTAGTTTCTGTATCTTGCCTATAAGACTGTATGATGCTATGTAGAGATCTTAGTATAACGTAAGCATCTGTTCATAAAGGGAGTAACAGTATAAATAAAGAGTAGATACAGACAACAAGGCGAAACCTAAGGATGGCGCCAATGGGCTACTGACAAGAGTTACCTACACTACTTTGACGAAAATAACATACGATCACTACGTCTCACACTTCGTTGAAGTCTTTTTAACTTGTCTTCAGTGGGTAGTTTTGCAACAATTACATTTCAATTGTAATCTGCCCATACAGGCCACACGAGGGGATAAGGATGGAAGCACTAAAACAAACGCATTTCTCAAGTACTGGCCTTCCGGACTGATGGCATTTACATTGCAAGTCAGCCGACGCCAACGCCAACCTCAAATTCTTAAATATTGTGAAATTTGTATTAGCTCGATTCAGCAAGATTCTATGATGCATTATTATATGATAACATCATGTTGACGCTTTTACAGTGTAGATGGTTTGGGATATGATGTATTATTTGTTATTATTTTTGATTTGAGTAGCTTCTTCTAGGGTGCCTCTCCACTTACTGGAGGTTTGCGGTCAGCTCTCCATATTATTATTCCTGTCTGTTCTTCGCCAAGCGCATTAGCTCTACTACGCTGGCCACTTGATGTTGCGGAGCCTCGACTTCAGTCTTATGCCAGCTTATTTCGTCCTCTCTACCTACCCTAGATATATAAGTTACTCTATGCTCTCTACCTTGCCCATTCCCAAGCAGCTTTAGCAGCCAATTTTAGCTGGGTGATGGCAAAAATCACTATATAATGGGTCGCATATAATTAATTAGTAATATTACGATGACTTGAAGAAATTAGGTTGGTCGAGAGCTTGCCTGCTCTGATGCAGTCTTTATTACATAATACTTAAATAACAACATTTCTGAATAAACTGTAAGGAAACTCAAACTAGAGAAGGAAGTCTGTTCCACTGAATAATGAACCTCGCTTATCCCACGACATCTTAGTACCTATTCATGATACATCTTCGTATTAAGAAGCGCATGTTTCGTTCAATTGAGCAAATTAAGGCGTATGATGCGCGTATAACGCTACTACTTCCATTTGAGCACTTCGTATATTTCGTATACTATATTTATTGCACATATCAGAAAAAAAAACACAAAAAACAATACAGAAAAGGCATGAACCAATGCAAGCTTATCTCTAAAAAGAGATTTCTTTCAGCAAGCCCAGGATGGACATTATCATTTGCCGTCTAAAATTGTGTCCAATAATACAAAATGGCAGAGGAATCTGTTACTACTGTTTACTTACTTCTGTTACTCACAGACTTCATAGACTAGAGCGTTTTTATCCGGACATTGTGAGCCAGGCCGTAAATCCTATTTATATTTGCTATAATATTAATATCATTTATTTGTTTAAGTAGGTACCTACCTAAATATTGCCCTTCTGGTCATTTTTACCTATTAAGTTCACTTAGCGTAATGGTGTCATCCTCAACATAATTTGTGGCTTTTTAACAAGCTTGGTTTATACCTACTTACTTTATTATACAAACGAGTCATCAGTTAATTCAAAAACATCCCAAAACAGCGTCAAGTACATGTACCTATAATAGTCAAGTCAAGCGACACGTCTGAAGTAGGTAGTTGGATTATACCCGCACGCACTAATGAGATATGCATATGATAGCTTTTTACAGGGTGTCCCTGGGACACTGTCCCATTCCCATGACTATGCTGGAGAAGCGAAATTACCTTCATGAAGACAGAATATTTTGCTGTAGTATTTCATTCACGATTTCATTTAAAGATTATAAAAATTGCCTGTTTTACTTGGTAATCGAACACGCCAAACCCACTTCTACGATACGTATATAATAAGTATTAATTTCTAAATAACTTACATAATAAAACATAGGATCAGGAAATAAAAGGTAGTGGAACACCCTGAATAGAGATGAGACCAAATTACCAACTCAAGGGGGAAGTATACCGGTTGAGTCAGTAATTTGGTCTAATTTAAAAAATAAAATTGTGCCATGTTTCTGATGAAAGCATGACGCGAGGGCATGAGTTCAAATAAACAGGCGCCTAGTCGACGAATATAAACAAGAAGATTTTTCTAAGCCCAGGTCTCTCAAGAGACGGATAAACAGTCAGATAACTCTTATTAACACTTTTTGTACGCATGAAATGTCAAAAGCCCCAGATAAACAGACAGATAAATGCTATCTGAGGAATGAGAGAACGGCACTAAGTGAAAGAAGACTGACGGAACCATCTACTCTAAAATACTTTTACTCCGGGAGTAAAGTAAATCCGGGAGTAACTACGGGACAGAGCTAGACAGCGGATTAATTTAGCCCCGGAGTAATCTCTCATTCCTCAGATAGCGTTCTGTTTATCTGGGGATTTTGACATTTCATTGGATATTCTACATGTTTTAAAATAAGATGTTTATATTAAGAAACGCAATGTATTATATCTGTTGTTTTTTTGCAATAAAAAAAAATAAAAAATAAAAAATTTCACACGTACAAATAGTGTCAAAAAAAGTTATCCTGACTGTTTACCGTCTCTTGAGAGAACCGGGCTGGGGGTAAGATATTACTTACTATCTAACATTTTTTTGCCTGGTGCTTTGATATTTTACTATCTACCAACATATTCATGTGAATAAAAAAAATACGTACAAAACACATTTTTTAATTAAAGTATTTTTTTTTGTATTTATAAAACACATTGCAATTACAGTCTATTCGTGATAAGAAAGCAGTGAAATTTAAATTTAAATCTGTTAACACACGCTCACACGACAGGACACAACCTTCGCGTTCGAAAGTTTGCCTTCAACTGGTCACTGTGAACTTGGCTTGATAATTGGAAACGATTTGATTGGTTACGGGGCGTGGCTAGGCCGCCGGACAGTGATGAGATTGACTGAGATGAGATGACTTTACTTATTCTTATCACGAATAGACGATAAACGTAAAAAGCTAACGATGATTTATCAAACTTAAAATATTTCAAGTGAAATTCGTTTTTAGCATGTTTGCAACAGTTTCAAGCGTAGATTTAAAAGGGTAGCAATCTACCCTTTTAAATCATTATTTCTCTTTTATCTCCATCAACGGCGTCACGTCCGTGCAATTTGAGATTATTTTGCAATTTGCTGTCTGCATCAAAAACAATTGTGTAAACGCAGAGACTATATATCCAATTGACTGCGCCTGCGGGGGAATGCGGCTCGCCAAACGCTTGTTGTATTCAACAAACGTTCGCATACGCAACCTATGTACGATGACACAGACAGACAGTTCGCAGCGGCTGACCAATCACAGCTCTCTTACCTCGTCCGCCGCCGCCCGTAAATCGGTGAGTTGTGTTTCAAAGGAAAATGTATCTATGCGCTCTCCACTGGATAAGTGCTTCCTGTGTAATCGATAAACTATCGTAATCGTAACACAGCGGCGATGGACTAACCCTCTGTCAAGCGACATGGGGTATTGAATGGCTAAACGTGATCACAACCTGTGTCTCTGCCGTTCCATATGGGAAATGGCGTAAAGCGAAAATACGCAGGCATTTACTCCGGTAAACAGGAAATAATTCTTAATTTAGTTGTAACGGATATGCTTCATTCATTCGACAATTTTAGACCCGCCACTTCCCAGTCGGCAGAGTTTTCAGTCCATACAAAAAAAGTTAATTGCGAATTTAACGAAACTAAATTAAGCATGTTGTTTGTGGGCTATTCAAATTATTTACAAAAATTAAATCAAAGATGCTAAAATTTCGCGTCGATAACAAAAAGAAATACTAAAATTGGTCCAGTACTTTGACTTTTATCGGTATCCAAAATACTCCTAAAACAATCAATCCGTAGAATGACCGGCTATGGCCCAAAATCTTTTAGACCTGGACGATGTTCTGGAACATGCAATAGCGATGTAGTATACCGTCGAAAAAGATTCTATGCAGATGTGGCCTGGTAAATAAAAGAAATCAAAAACATACTGATTCTATTGATTTATTGATTTGGGAGTATTTTGGACCCCAATAAAAGTCATACTACTGGACCAATTTTAGTAATTCTTTTTGCTATCGACGCGAAATTTTGTCATCTTTTTTTTATTCGTACATTATTCCTCACAATAGGCTTGAGGCCAAGTCTTAAGTTGAAGCCTTATGTACAAAATGGCTTGACAGTCTCAGAATTGAATATTTACAGCAGATATATTTTATAAAGTCAATTTTGTGCAAAAAAAAGACAGCATTTGATGGCACTTTTACATGACGTCATTCTGTTGTTATTTCATAGAACTCAGGAACAAAAGTTCCGTTTTGACAGTTCAAGAAAAGTATCTATTTTGACTTGACAGGCCACAAGCCTATTATTCAATGTTTTCAAATTAAACGTGAGAAACTGGAAAAAGTCCCAAAAATCGGTTTTTCGCCCCTCCTCAAGTTAGTACAAGCTTAATTCGGAAAATTAGGTGTATTACTACTGACAAGTCACAAACAACATACTTACTTAAGTTTCGTTGAATTCGAAATTTTTTCGAGGTAAAACTCTCCGCCGCCGCCGACTGGGGTAACTGAAGACATCCGTAACATAATAATAATAATTCATAATTTATTCAGATAAAAAGTTAGGCACATAGTTGTGTGGATCCCAGTCTCCTAAACTAGGTTTATCACCTGTATTTCAGGAGGCAGGGTTCCTCCAGTTAGGTCATTGAATTTTGTAACAAATTTAATAAAACACCATCTAAAAAGGAGTTTATGAAATGGGTAATGAGATATGTGTAGTGTAAGTGTGGGTGTGTGAGGAAGAGGATTAGGAAGGAATGAGGGATGTGGGTTATGTAAGAATGTATGAACTTTTCATTGAGTTTAGTTACCAGGGGTATGAGACTATATATGAATTTTCAGTAAGGTACACAAAATGAATTAAAATTTAGTATTTAGCACATAACAATAACATAGCATCACACCTTTCCCAACAGGTGGTGGCAGAGGCACAACTGTGCCCACTTATTCAATACTCTATTTTGCGTGACAGGGGGCTAGCTCATCGCCGCAGCTATGGAGTAATGAGGGTTTCCCCACGATGTTTTTCATCACCGTGAAAACATGCGCATCACGGTCGGTCGACCGGTCATAACACCTGGATTTGAACCTGCATTTCATCCGTGAGAAGCAAGCAAGAAACCTATTCTAGACCACTACGGAGCTCATCATAATCCTATTATTAATCCTCTCGCTCTCGCTCCCACATCCATTGTTCGCTATAATTAGTTTGGTCCAAGTGTTTCTCTATCTTTATTTCCCTTTTATCTCCAGGTCTATCAACAGCCACAGCGGTACAAGTAGACTTCACCAAGGACTGGAGACCTGGGGTCGGGTGGGAGCTGTACTGCACCTGGTCTTTCACGGGCGGAGATAGGCTGCAGTCGGTGAGGCTAGAGAAGGATGACCAGCAGTTTAAAATATACCGGCCTGAGGTTAGTTCAAAGATTCCATAGGTACCTGTTCCAAGAATTCTTCAATGACTGGCAAAACGGCACATTTGTAACTGCCATCCCGTATGGGACAAAGTGTCACACTTTTTTATGTGTCTAAACATGTCTATATTTAGGTTCATCAGCTGAGGCTCCTGGCTACTATCGCTACTCGGTGGTAGTAGTCGTAAAGCTGTGTCAGGGCTCTAATAGAGCAACTTGAAAACGTCTGATAATCGGGTTGGCGACTGTCCGACACCCCTCTACCAACCCTCACTGAGCCAGCGTAGTAGAATATGGCTCAATCTTACTCGTATCCGGGTTAAGGCCTATGCCCCTCGGTGGGGACATTAATGAGCTACCTTTACTTACTTGAACGTCTAATTAAAATGCTCTTTGATCCCGCGCTTGCACATTTTTTCCAACTAACGTTCTTTTGTTTTGAACTGATACGATACGCCCTCTCACGGCGCCTAGCGCAAACACCACGCACGCGTTTTGTTACTGCGCGTCGTGTCTGCGTTTCGATCCAAGATCACACAGACGTAGATATATGAATACCTATAAGTTTTACCTAGCAGCAGAGGCTGTATTTAGTGATTGATGATGACGAGTTATCAGAAGTTTCTCCACAGGCCCACGGCCCGTCGATCCACGATCGATTCTTCATGCCAGGCAGCTGGACCCAGCTGGACTGCAGCACTAACAACAGAACTAGCGGTCAATGCACCCTCACACTGGACCTGCAGAGAGAGCCGACAGTGACGTCACGGTATGCGTGTGAGGTGTCTGGCGAAAGGCCGAGGTTCGATATGGCGAGGAGGAGCTTTGATCTGGTGCCGTATGGTGAGTTTCTGGAATGTCTACCGCTAGAAATTCAAATAGTTTATTTGGAAAGACTTGGAACCAATCGAAGGATTTCTCAAGCGTATCTTCTAGGGCGTGGGGAGTTAGGGTCAGATCAGCGCCTCTGTTCTGTCCTTTGGAAATGCTATCAGGGGACCCAAGCAGTGGTCTTCTCTCTGGACGTCGTATTTACTCCACTAGGTGGTCGCCAGCTCAGCAACCAGGTAGCGTTGCCAACGACGGCGGGGCGGGTGCTTAAATGGGTCAATTAACATTTTTTTTGTCCAACGACTACCTATTTACCTAGGTAGGTACTGTTTCCCTGATATATTTTTTAAATTATAGATGAGACCGCTGAACTTTTAAAGATGAGTAGGTACTTAGTACAGCATAAATGAATTTAGCTCGTATTGCCAAATAATAATTGTTACTAAGTAGGTATTTCTTGTTAATTAATATTAATTCAAACAAGAAGTTGTCCAGGGGACAAACAAACATACTTAATTATAAATTAAAATAGCAGTCATTACATTCATATATACGTATAAAATATTAAACTGCACTATGAAATTGGTTCAAACATAGGGTTTGTTTTAATATAAATTTATTATATAATATAATATAAAAAAAACCCAACTAAATTGGTTTTTTGGAATTTTTCACTATAACTTTCAATATCTCAAATATAGAGCTCTGCTCCTTGTAGAATCGTTATAATTAAATACTACGTATAATAGATAAAATAATCTATTATAAATAAAATAATTTACTTATTTGAAAAAATTTCAAGATGCGGATAAAAAAATGTTGATTGACCCACATAGACTTCACTACGTACATATTCTTGCTTTACTGTACTGCAGTGTAATGGTTACGTTAACATTTCAGTGGCATCAACAGACGCAGCGATTCAGGTGGTTGTCGACGGAGATAAGTCATCAGATCGAGTGCTGCTCAACTGTACGGCGTCCGGTCTTCCTGCCCCGGAGTTAAACTGGATTGTTGGTGCTCAGAAGGTAATGATGCTGCTTAAATTTGAGAAGAGAAGAGCTTAATGCCCGATTTCACCAACAGTCAGGGGACACTTAGCTCTTTTGGATAACTGTTTAGCGATTGTTTCGGATGCCGGCCTCTAAAATTTAGGGGGTCCCCTAGTAGCCTAGATGACCCTTAAACTAAGGTCAAAGCGAATCAACAGCTAGGCCTCTGAAAGGAATTAAAGTGTCCCCTAAAAGTTATTAGGGAGTGTTGGTGAAATCGGCCATCAGTGTGCTCAGCATGCCAGTCTTTGTCGTTCGGTAGACGTCGTCGGAGGACTTTTGCCTGTGTCAAACAAGGCTCGGTCGGTCGTCTCAATCTCGGACAGTTTCTCTTGTTGGGCAAGTATTTGTATTTGTATTTTATCTATTTATTTGCATCAGCGCACACACATACAGCATAAAACATAGAAGATACTTAGCGCTAAACAAAATAACATATAAATGATATAAAACATACAGACACAGATAATTTGCACTAAGATAGATAGGATATAGGTACCAAAGTACCTATATCGCACTAGAACTGAGGGTGGTGTGGCATCTGCAAAAGGGTTCTGACTCAGCATGTGCCTGAGAAGTAGACTCCTCAGACGCTGATCTTCCGTCAGTAACAGAACAAGGGAGACGGCGGGCGTGCTCAACTGAAATTAATTTGTTAGTGTATACGTATATGTACTCTTTCTTTAAAAGGTATAAGTGATGTTTCTACGCTAGCACGGCTAACGGGGAGATATAATTATCTTGCCCGACTAGAGAAATTGATTTTTTTAGTGACACGGGCCTTTCTCGGTGTGGCATATGTACTGCATGCTGCCCGTACAGGAATCAAGCCTTCTATCTATTCCTTCGGAATGTATTTTCGTCATTGAACTACCTACTATTACTAGTTTCGTAGAGGAATTAGGTAACTAAACAAGCATAGCAAGATGGTGCGGAACACTTTGTGTGAGATTCCGACTCGCACTTGACCGATTATTTTTAAATTCTATTCTCAGGTCCAAGGTGATTTCTTCAGCGGCTCTTGGAACTCCACTACAAAACTCCGACATGTCTGGTCGATCCTGGCCATCACACGTCCTACTGTCAACACGTCCGTGCTTTGCAACCCTGTGCAGCACACAAAGGGGGGCGTGGGCAGTGGCCCGTCAGCTGAATTGTGGGTTAACTCGGCTGATAGATTTAAAGGTGAGTTATCTTAAAAAGAAAGTCAAATGTGTTAAGGTGAAACGTCACGGTTTGGGCGGGAATTTTAAATTTTGGCTATTTTCTCAACTTTGTAAGTAAACCGTAATAATGTGGGCTATTCTTGAGGTGTCAAAACCACTAAACTAGAGGAACTAAAGGCACTAAACTGACAACCTCCAAATCCGACAGCTCTTGCGCGGTGGCCACAGATTCCATTTTCAAACACACGATTTTAATTAGTTTAGTTAGTATAGTTCGTGTCGCCTTCGGAATCGCAGGCACTGTTTGTCTATTTGACTCAAGCCGCGGTAGACAAACACTGTTACACGTACGTCTTAGTAAGTATCATTACATTATGTATCAATATCTTATATCTTCAATTGTTTAAACTTGTGTAAATTCATTTTAACACGAATTTCGACAAGTGTGTAGGAATGATTGCTTTATTTTAGGATATTGATACGTGAAACTGTGTTCACATTCGCCAACACATTGTGAAATTCGTCAAATAGACAAAAACAATAAAAAGTCACAAGGTTTGATCATAAAGTTGAGAAAACAGCGTGTCGTTCCACCTTAAGATAAGTTCTAATTCTAACCGAGTAGATATCAGATAAGTACTCAAGTTAAAGTACTTTCCTACCTATTTTTTGCGTCGATATCATCACTTCGACGGAATCTCCCTGCATCCCTAGCATGCCGAGTGCGGGGGGAGATTTTGTCGCGGAAGGTGAGGGACAGACTTGTAAAGCGCGTGCTGTGCCCTTCACTCTCTCGTGCTGCGATCCCCGACGGGGGCAGGCATGCTATGGCTGAATGCGGTCGGCACAGGATTGTTGTTGATAGATGTTGGTAGCGCTATAGAGAGGCCTACGCCCAGTAGTGGGTCGATATAGATGTTGCTAGTGGTGAGGGTCAGTGATGTTAATCTACCTATCGATAGTTTCGCTATCGATAGTTGACCTTGAAAAACAGGTCGATAGCTCGATAAGACTATCAAAATTAACGAAATTCGTAATACTATCGATAGTGTCGATAGTGAAAATTAGGCGATACTATATTGAACCGCGTCGATACTATCGATACTATTGAAGTTAGATACGATATCGATTGTATGACTGAATTTCAAGGCTATCGCTATCGGAACATCACTAGTGAGAGTTCACCACATCCCAGGTCCAGTCGCCCTGATGATTGATCAAAATCTGTACCTCCTACAAAGTAGGTAATAAAGGCGTCAGTCGCTTACATTTTCGAAACGACACAATCGTTTGAGTAATCAATCAAGGGGTTGACTACCCCATTGATTACACCTGGCCCTGGTAGCAGGTGCCTTTACGCTATAGAGGCTCACTTAATGGTAGAGAGACAATAAATCTAGTCAGTGTTATAAGTAGAGACCGGATTATATGCAACATAAAAAGTCTAAAATATGCATGTAAATATGCAAGAAAAAAAGCTAAAATATGCAACATAAAATGATAAAAAAGTCATAATTTCAATGTTTTTATTATAAAATATTCATTTCTGAACGATAACAATCATATTTTTGAAAATAGCAAGTACAGAATTAATTTAGCAATGAAATTTACAATTTATCTTTAAAATCTGTCCAATAAATTAATGTTTTTAATGTTCTGCAGACAAATTGTGTCTACGATCGCTTTATATATTTTTGTTTTAAGTCCAGTACGAGAAGGAAATCAAGTCAAGAAAAAATGCTAAAATATGCAACTTTCGCTGAAAATGGTCTAAATATGCAAATGCATGTAATCCGGTCTCTAGTTATTATAAGGGTAGCAGAGTACCACGCTTCAATTACCTAGAGCTATCTCTCAATATCTTTGGTTTGGTTATTAAACTTATTTACATTATTGGCTCTAAAAAAGAAAAACACCTTTTAAAATCTGTAGGTGTCTAAAAGTGTTGCAACTTTTAATTATTTTATTAAAAGTTGTTTATATTTTATAAGAGTACCTATTTATTTACTTTAAGTACACTCTTCAGGTTTTTGCCCTTTTTCCTTCGGTATCGAACTAAAATTATACCTATTATTTTTTTTGCTTTTCAGTTGGCTACAGAATAGGAGGAGCTATGATCATTCTACTCTCTTTTCTCCGGTGACGTATTTCAGATATTGCACTGAAAGAGACATCACTATTCTAACATGAATTCAAAATGAAAGGGTTTTGCTTATAAGTATTATTCATGGTTTTATTTGTGAGTGACTAGAATTAGGTGTTGTAGGTATGCTTATTGTATAATTTTAGAAAGTATTTTTAAGGTTATGTTTAAAGTTTGTATTTTGGCAGTTTCAAGGGGTATTATACTGCGCTAAATGGAGGGCCCTTGTGGAAGAGGGCCTTTAGCCCCTCTAATGGGACGCTTGTTACAGCTAATTAGGCACCTAACTCAGTCACAGAGCGAACCTTGAAGCGGTCGGACGTATGCCACCTTTACTATCTAAACAGTAAAAATAGCTTTTGCCATGACTATGCTCACTAGGACTCTATGGTATTTTAGTAGTAATCAAATAAATCCAGGAACCTGTCTGGAGTTGAAGCACTATGTACAAAAAGGCATGTAAAAAGCGTATTATCAATAAAGAAAAATTGGTCAAGGGCACACGCAGGGTTACAGGAAACAAGTGCCTGAGATTTATTGCGAGAATATCTTAGTCTCGTAATTTTACTATCTAAACAAGTCGGGCGCTATTGTATCAAAAGGACAATGAGTAATAGTCGTGCCTTTTTTACGCGCCATCAAACGCGAAAAAAAAAAAAATTTTCTCCATAGAAGATTACTGATTGATTTTCCTTCTCGTTCTTTGTTCGACATTTCCATCTGAAAACAAAATACGACATACACACGACCGCTCTCCGCGCTTGTCGCGGACCGATTCCCTCTTGCTTATTATATTGGCCTAAATGAGGCAGAAAGGGCCCTCTTTAAGCGCAGTATAATCCCCCTTTTACATATTTGTGAGGCCAGGTCCCAGATTGACACCTTTTAGTTATGTTTGACAGTTGTAGTTGTTGCATTTAGTATCTGAACACCTACCTATTCGGTTTATTAGCAAGTTGTGCAAAAAAAAAAATTGTTACTTACACAATTTCGTATTTTCCAAGAAGTTTTAGAGTTTTTAGACAATCTGTAAAGTCAGTAATAATGGTAAATTCGATTAGGATTGAGGATTTTTGTAGAACATTTTTTTTCGGAAACTTTCTTTGGAAAAATATTTTTGCACAACGATGGCCTAGCTATTCAACACGGGCTTATTGACAATTATTTTTATCATCCTCATCATCATCAAGAAATACAGGGTGACATTTAATTAGCTGACCATATTTTGGGGAATGATAGTACCCATCAATACGAACAACTTTCCCCAAGAAACATATAGTCGCAAATGAAAAAAAAAATATTTTCGTCCTCCAGTACATTGCCCCAATCAGCTGATTTCAAGTTACTATGGGAGACCCAAAAAAATTTTTCGTTTGCGTTTCTTGGGGAAAGTTGTTCGTATTGATAGGTACTATCATTCCCCAAAATATGGTCGGCTAATTAAATGTCACCCTGTATAATAATAAAAAGATGTGTTTTGAACAATAAATAACAATGGAGCTTTGTAGAGGTGCTGTGAAACTTTCATGTGAACCCTTTGAATAAACCATTATCAGTACACAATCTTAGGCCGTAATGTACCATACTTTTTAAATACAAAACGGCTATGTTAAACAGGAACCTAGCTGACAGGCCTAAATAGCCTTTGATCGTGTAACTTGACCGTTTTGTATTTATACCGTAATAAGAGCGGCTGCCAAAATGTTTGGTACAAGTCGACCTTAGCTATGTAAGTTTTATGTTTACCGAAACCACCGAAACTTCCATCTTATCTATTAAATATTGGAGATTATTGTGCAAGAGAGGGTCTTAAATATGCATAATAATTCTACGGTGACTGGATGGAAACTGGTTGATGAAAGCAGCGCTATAGGTGCCGCCATCCACGATGAAGCATGACGTAGCTATTTGCATCTTTGTCTTTCAGCAGAGTGCCCCGATGAAAGAGAAAGATGCAACCATGTATAACAGCTACGTCACGCGTCGTCGTGGATGGCGGCACCTATAAACAGTAACGTAGACTGTTCGCAACGCTCTTCGTGTGAGAGTCCAACTCGCAATTTACCTGATTTTTCGACCATCTAGTCACCTGCCATGTGAAACACAAAATTGTTTATTAGTGTGGATGAAACAAGTTACTGGACTTCCCACATTTGTACATAGAACAGGAATAAAAAATATTGTGTACAATGCTCTATTGCTGATCTTTGTAGAAGAAAGTTGCTTCTTGCTTGGGTATACAGGTGTCACAGAAAGGTGTAGTCATATTTTGAATATACTATTACACAATAATTAAGATCTTTGTCTGCTTATAACACTACCCAAGTTGAAGTTGGCATAGCAATGGTTATTTAAGTAGTTACATTATGGGTATGCGAGGTTGTCAGGGACATCATTCTGAACTAATTTCACTATGAAGCCGATATGATCAGAGCAACTTTGTTTTACGGTAGTTTTACAGACACCTAAATCGTGGAATGAATGAGTTACGATTTGACAACGATGAAACTAAGTCTAACATCATATCACAGAACCATCATTCAGATTAACCATTTTATTTTATACCGAACTGTTTTGCGCAATTTTTGCACAGCAAAATTCATTCCATCTAGTAATTGTAAGGTCAACAATTTATTGTTAATCTGTCGCTTTGATAAAAAAAAAAATTATGACGTCATAGATTGGTATAAAATATAATTGTTAGAAATCGCCAGCATCAGTCATCTCGAGAGAATCACGTTTGTCTGTACAACTCGGGAACGACGAAATGAGAGAAAGTACAAGTTATAGGAAGTGTAACGATATTGTCCACAGATGGCGCCACTGCGGTAAATATCATATTCATACATTACTGCATAAATTCAGTATTATTGTTACTTACCTACTAGTCCCCGACTGCAAGACAAACATCATTTTATTTCACAAGGCAAGAATCAAACAATCCGAAGGAATGACGTAAGTCATACAGTATGCATAAGTTTTATAATACTAGATAATACCTATTTTAGATTCACTACTAGTTTTGTGATAGATACTATAGCACCTATCACACTAGATTGGATACAATTGGACTAGAAATGTGATTAGACATTTTGTTTACTTTTTAATTACTACCGAGTTTTGATGAAACGTTTACCTATGTAATTTCGATTGGGTCAATCAACTTTTTTTTGTCCGCATCTTGAAATTTTTGTTTTGAGTAGCTTTTTTCAATTAAATTATTTTATTTAATAGATTATTTAACATGCGTATTTAATGTAGGTATATTACGATTCTACAAAGACGACAGCTCTATATTTGGGATATTGAAAGTTATAGTGAAAAATTCTAACATTTTAATTTTGTCCCCTGGACAACCAATTTAATTGGATTAAAAAAAATAGTAAATTAATATTAAAACAAACTCTATGTCTGAGTCAATTTCATAGTGCAGTTTAATATTTAATACGTATGTGAATGAAAGGACTGCTATTTTAATTTATATTTCTGTTTATGCTTGTCCCCTGGAAAACTTTTATCATTTTTGCAACGAAACTATTAATTAAAACAAGAAATAGTAACAATTATTTGACAAAATACTACGAACTAAATTCATTTATACTGTACTACTAATCTTCAAAAGAACAGCGGTCTAATCTATAATTTATAAAAATATTTCAGGGAAGCCTTAAATAGACGTGGGACAAAAAAAAGTTGATTGACACAATAACAGTTACTTTACCGGTTAGGTAAGATAGAACGCGCATGTGTGAAAAAGATATAATGACCCTGCCACAGTTAATTACTTTTTTACTGTACGTCATTAGTGCAATAAATCAATAACAACTAAGTGACTAAGTGAATTGTTTGTAAAGATCAATATTAAATACTACACTCAACTATACTTACTATCACAAATGAAACAGGGAATGACTGAGAGTCAATCTTACATACTAACATGTTCATTTTAGTTAAGTAGCAGCCGGGATAAAAAACGACTAGATTTCAAATTCATAAGTTCTATTATAATTAACTACCATCTGCATCTATTCGCCAACATAAGTGAGAGAAAGAATCTAGTAACCGAGTAGTTTATAACTCACTTGAAACTTCCAAAGAGATGTCACCACTGTGCCTAAATCCGATTTCTATACAAACATACATCGCGTAAGTGGTTTCCAATACAAGCAGGCCAGGGCCTGGATTCTGGTGGCGCAATGACAGCTCAGTGACACTGACGCGACGACAACGACGACTTTAGATATCTATTATCATGTGTTTGGAATATCGTTTTTAGAACAGATACTATAATATTATACTTATACAGATAGACCACCTAGAACAAAATATGACACCGGCGTAAACTGAGATGCTACGGAAGCTTCTTTAGTTCGAGGCCATTATCGCTTGGTGCAGCACCTTCGAAAAATTGCAAATACCACGAGATGACGCTAAGATATATAGGATTTATTCTAAGATTAGCGCCACCTAGAAGTATGTTAACTGAAACCATGGCGTTTAAAGTACAAATCTCTCCTCACGCCATCTCTTTTTTAGAAAGGGTTACTAATTCTAATTTGTAGGTATGGGACGAGCACCCTGTGGTTTGTGGGCAGAAATTGATTGATTACCAATTAACTTAATTTCTACCTTTAAAAAGATACCACATCAGCCAGATATCTAAAGACGAGCGTGGTCGTCACTTTACTGTCACTGAGCGGTCATTTTGTGCACAGAATTGGGCTCCAGTTTACAACCAAAACCAATGCATTGGAACAAGCATTATGTGTGATATTTATACTATCTAGACGTCTTTACAAGGTATTCCTATAGGTCTGATCTGAGTGATACAGAAAAGCGATTTATTTTTAAAAATTCATACCTAAGTATTGTTTTTTATTACTAGTCGGTGTTTCAAAGAACTGTTGTCTCACTTATGCTAGTTTAATAGTTACAGTTCAAAAGGACTATAAAACACGACAGATATTTGAGTGCTAGAGACAATCGTGGTGCAATCACAATTTCTTATTATCTAAGGATTTCTTTGAGCTTTTTAGAATGGAACATAAATAAATTAACATAAATTAGTTTTATGAATACAACAAATATAAAATAACACTTTCAATTCGTGTGAAAACCATAGAAGATGGTTAAAACGTAAACTATAAGTTAATCACAAAACTAATACATAAAATATACAAAAAACTGTACCTATCAAAATTTAAGGTACTAGCTAATTTATTTGTCCGTAATTCATTTCCGTTTGTGCGTTAATTACGCTAGGTATTCTTATTATCATCATCAATTGTCTACGATTACAATTTAAAAACTTAAACCAATAATAAAAAATACAACAGTCAGTTGGATTTCTAATCCAAACAGCGTATACGATTTGCTTGCAATCTATTTACGATCTATTTGCGATTCTTTAGGAGCATACCAAATGACGCCATTTTGGGTGTTTACGATGCGATAGCAATCCAATATAAGTGCGTTTCTCAGAGCAGCATCAGGCCCCAGTATTAACGAATTTCAATATTAACGAACGTCGTGTGAGGAATGTGTAACACTTATCTGACTACTTAGTAAATGTAGCCCATTAATGTCACTGAGGGGCACAGGCCTCTATCCGGATCCGAGTAAGATTGAGCCATACTCCACCACACTGGCTCAGTGCGGGTTGGTGGAGGGGTTTTTCGACTACTACATACTACGAAGTAGTGATAGTAGCCGGGACCTACAGCTTAACGTGCCATCCGAAACACGGAGCGTCCGATAATGTACTTAAGACAAATATCTCATTGGCACATGGTCAGCACCGGGATTCGAATCTGCATCTCCTGCGTGAGAAGCAAAGTGAAACCCACTAGACCACGGAGCACTTTCTGACTACTTACAGAGTAAAAGTATGTTAATCTCCACCCATAGCATGTCGAGCGCGGGATAAGTCGCGGAAAGTGAGGGGCAGACATTTAAAACGCGTGCTTTGTCCTATACTCTCTCGCGTCGGGGGTAGCCATGCTATGGGTAGTGACTTCAATCTGAGAGTATAGGTGTCGGAAAACATGTTGATGTGAATGATTTCGCACAATGTACTGACTGCACAAAAGTTGATTGATGAACGAATGAATGAAAATAATAAATAACAGCAAAAAACACGCACACATTAAACTAATGTAATATCCATAGTAGAATATTTACAGTAATTTAGTACGTCATTATTATTATTTTTTCGAAAATTCAGCCTAACCAATAAGAATAATCGGCCAAGTGCGAGTCGGACTCTCAAGCGGAGGGTTCCGCACCATCGTACCTAAAAAGTAAAATTATCCATCAGATGAGTTTTCATTTCAATGTTCTGTTTGTTCTGTCTGTGGCTACAAAATAAAACATAGATTTCAAAATTCTGCTGTCATCTACTTCTCGTTTCCGTTCTCATACACATCAACAAATCCTGCGACACCAGTACGACAAATTAGTGTGTTTTTATTAACAAGACGGACGGGTGTTAGCCGAGCTAATATAATGCCGGCACCACAATTTGAGGTATTCGCGTATTCGCCTTATCGTGCCATAACTTCCATGTGTGGAGGGTATATTTGCCGAATATATCGCCATATTTGCCTATTCGGCGAACATAGCAAATAACGAATACGGCCATCCTTACCTCTGTCGTTTTCAAGGCACATCAAAGGAGACAAATAGGCCAACACCGAAGGCAAACACGCGAATATACTGGCCACACACGCATGAATATCACATTGTTTTTCGTGCAATAAAGAAATTATGAATATCACTGCGTTCCATCCACCGAATAGTTCCTTTGTCGAAGTCTTTATTGTAAAAGATTAAGTACGAAAATGCTTTTTGATCCAGGGGAATTTAAACTTGAAACAGACTCCACCATAGCCAAATGTCGACGGTTGTTTCGCCTATTTGCCTATACGGCGAATCGGGTATTTGCCGAATACGCAAAGTGGTGCCGCCATAAGCTTACGCCTAGGCTGAGTCGTAGAACCTACGGAGCGGTTTGGAGCCAGGCGCGAAGACTGCGAGCTCGCTCCGCCACGGTATCTTGGTCTTGACGGGAAGCATCCTGCAAGTAAGTATGTTGTTGTACACATGGGTCTACTCAGCAATCCATTTATCTCATCCCAATTGGTTTGCTGGTCTCTTATGGCCAATCCCAATAACCTATCTTCTATCCATAATCTGCAGATTTGAGATTGCTAGTGTCAATTTTGACATAAATCCCATAGCGCAACTCTCAAATGTAACGCGTAATCTGCAGATCACGGATAGAGATAGGTTATTGGGATTTCTATGAATTTGTGAGTGGTTCCGCGTAAAGGGACCTTATGGGATTGGAAACACTTTTTCGTTTTTTTAGTGAATTAAATTCCTTTGACTTTCCTCTTTAATTTGGTTGGACCAAGTAGAAGCGGTTTTTAGGTGCAACTTGTACGCTTTGCTTGTACGCAACAGTTGGCTTTAATTACCTACGCATTAGGGGTTAAAACTTCATGGGCGTGAACTGTCAAAACGGGCCTTTCATTTTGTGAAGACTGTAGTATGGGTACGCTCCCTAAGATACCAATGCACTGTACCAATAATGTGCTGTAATGTGCATTACTTACGGCTGACATTGACATGCGAGGCTGCGGCGAGGTCGCATTGCATGAACTGATCTCTGGCGACACTGAAATTCGAGACGAAATATATTGAAAGTCAGATAGAGAAGCGCGCCGGCCCATCAGGGAACCCTTTAATCATTCTTGAATTTTATTACCAAGAGAGTCAGAGGGCTTGAGAGGTTTAATAGAATTACGTGTACCGAGATGTTGCGGAAAATTTTGTAAGTGCGGCCATTATGAATAATGACCGGTATGTGACAAAGTCAAAATGAGCGTTAAAGTGAAAGTCAAAGTGAATGTATAGTACGGGGCGGGACCCGACGACGTGCCCCGAGTATGATACTCGGCGTTTGACTTGGCGGGGGACAGAGAGAGGTAAACTACAGTATAATTAATGTTTTTCTAATTAAGTCGTTCTATGCCAATATGAATTATAAAATCTAATTATTTTATTGTGCAATGCCCTAACAGGGCCCATATAATTATAGAGTACCTACTTTTAAATGAAATGTACCTATTTATATGACACAATAAATAAATACTGAAATAAATACTGAGAGAAAGCGAAACGAGACCCGACGACGTGCCAAAACAATGGCCCCATACTATAGTCAAATATGAAAAGGTATTCGCGTGTCGTTGTCGTTTTTTTGCGCGTGTGCGTGTGTGTGTGAGGGTGTGTGTGTGTGAGAGTGTATTTATTTGGTTCCACGACTTCCTATGTGTGTATAGTATATGTCGCAGGGATATGATAAAATTAGAAACTTGGCCAAATCCCGGATAATAATAAAATGAAGACATGATTTTAACATTATTAACAGATCTAGGGATTTGGCCAAGTCCCTGATTGTATTACATCCCCGCGACATGTATACTTCGAAGCTCCCCCAGCACATACCGGCGCTATGCCTGTTGTCATCGAGAGCTCGCCAGATGTCGCGCACGTCGGCGTGCAGCGCGCGCAGCCCGCGCAGCACCGCGCCCCCCGCGCCGCTACCGCCACCCCCCGACGAGCACGACGAGGGGGGGCTGCGGGAGGGGGGGTCCAGCTGCAGGGGGAGGGGAGGCACAACTGAATGGTCGTGAACTGTCAAAACGGTGTATATTTGCGATGCGTTAGGTTTTGGACAAGGTATGTGAAGGAAATGTAGCAACTAGAAACCTAAGTCTGAGTTGGTTGCGTTGCAGCAAGCATTATTTTTTCTATAATGAGATTTTTTAACATGGCCATAACGCCAATATAATATTGACCCGCTTAGAAAATGTATGCGATTTGACGTTTGCCGCCACCGAACCCACGGCGGCAAATATCAAATCGCAGACATTTTCGCTCGCGGGGCAATGCCCGCTATTGCCATATTAAAAACATCCCACTATAGTAGTTGTATTTATACTCAGTTTTGGTTAAATATCCCTATTACATCATAATTGAGTTTATAAAATATTTGATTTTGACAAAATTTTATTATGATTTATGACCCTACGATAGTCAAGAACAATTTTTTTATCACAGTAATACACTTTATTGCACAAACAAAATAACACATTTAATTATTACAATGGAAAGTGGGGAATACATAGTTTGTAAAGAGTATTTGTTTTGACTAGAAATCCAATAGCATGTTATTGGATTACATCTCTTAAAATGTGCTGAAAGTTAATTGTTATCTTTCGCAAGATCAGAACAATCTATGTTACTGAATCCAATAGTTTGTGGTAGCGTACAACTGTGTCTTTTTCATTAATTTACTTTAGTTTTAGCTTAGTTTAGAAAGGGTTTGGTTTGAAAACCAGCGTTGTGTGCTGCCACCGCACCATGCAACATACGCTGAAACCAAACCTTTTTGACACGTAGGTAATTTAATTTTTGTATATCAATGTATTCTCTGACGTGTGTCAAATAAATGATTTTTCTTTCTTTCTAGCGTAGACTTATGCTATTCAAGCTTGCATATGCTATACAAAGCATGCATACCGTAAGGTATGACTGAAGTTTAGATGGTGATGAAATAATGAAATGAAAAAGATAGGCGAATACATGCTAGCAGAATGAAAAGTATTCATGGCAAATTGTTATTTGGCTCAAAAAACAGAGAAAAATAATCAGCAATGATCGACGATGAATACTGGAGCACTGTACCAATGTGACAAAAAATAAGAAACCTGTAAAGAAACAAAAATCTAGAATAACAGAAACCTCGACAAGATGGTGAGTAAAATGTGAATGAATGGCGAAGAAAATGATGCAGCTGACAACAAAATAACTGTAATACGAGTATAAGCCTCAAAAGCCGCAAATATGACCTCTGTTCAACACTTTATTTCACTTGTAACATTTCCTTATCACAAACACCTTTCCGACGATCCTTTGGCGCGCGGTGACAGGTGAAATAAACGCTTGATGACCGATGAGAAATGAAAGGTCTGTGACTGTGTTGATACACAGGGTGCTCATCCCGTACAAATTAGAATCAGTAACCCTTCATAAACAGAGATGGCGTGAGGAGTAAGATTTGTACTTTAAACACCACAGTTTCAGTTAACATACCTCTAGGTGGCGCTAATCTAAGAATAAATCCTATATTATCTTAGCCCCATCTCGTGGTATTTGCATTTTTTCGATGGTGCTGCAACAAGCGATAATGGCCTCGAACTAAAGAAGCTTCCTTAGCATCTCAGTTTACGCCGGTGTCATATTTTGTTCTATGTGGTCTATCTGTATTTGTATAATATTATAGTATCTGTGGTTGATGACAGGTTCGTTCCGTTAAGTTGCTTAGAAGTGGCGCCCCCTGTAAGCGCCACTCACGCGCCAAGAGGTCGTTGGAAGACTGTCAGTAAGCAATATTTTTCATTGCCAACGTCAAATTAACAAAAGTAAAGCGATTCACTGACTATAGACAGACAGAAACGCCAAGGAAAATGCCAAAAAGGAAAAAAAAACTGATGATCCAAAAATGACAATCCTGAGCCCAAAAACCTGCACAACAGACGCAGTGGAAGGATGCGCCTCAGCCAGCCTTCTCAGCGCGCGCTCGATGTGTTTCAGCCTTATCTCCTTCTCGCCGAGCAAAGCGCGCGCCCGGTGTAACGCCACCTCTAGTTCAGTCGTTTCGCGCTCCTCCTTCGACCAAAAATGTATTATGTACAACTGGCGGCGATGGGCTAGCCACCTGTCACGCAAAATGGAGTTGAAAAACAGGCTAAAAGTGGGCCCATTGTGCCGTATAGAAAAAGCCGTGAGGACAGAGGTCCAATAGGGCAGGTTGAATCTTCTGACAGTCGGGTTGGCCACTAATATTCTGGCCGCTCTGAGAGAATGCGATCCTGACACGTATATGTCCCTGTCTGTCCCGCGCTACTTTTCACTCTATCTCACTTGTGTGTCAGGATCGCATTCATTAGCATTAGATCACCTATATCAGCACTTAAAGATATTATTAGTTGGATTTTATGAAGTTTTAGGTTAGCTGTCAAGTTGCCTGTTATATTGGATAGGGTATAGGGGCGTCATACCTCGACAAAGTCTTCGGAGGGCGGCCACGTAGCGCCCTGGCGAGCGTCCATTAGGGCCGCCCGACGACTGCGCAACGCGGCTCGCGCACGCCGCATGCCTGCAACGCGAAATGGATACGTAGTCAAAGTCAAAGTCAAAGATATTTATTTGCAAATATAGGTGCTGAGGATGTTATGTACAATTTTTGAACTTAACTATATTTTATCCTATAAGGATGTGCAAATTTATTAAAAATACAATTATAAAATAGAAATATGAAAAAAGCCACACCGAGAAGATATATGTCAATTTAAATTACGTATAACAATAATGATAATATTTTTTTGGAAAGTCAAATTATATAATTATACAAATGTAATTATTATTATTATTATTTTTTTATTAATGCAAGTCCTACAAAAAATAATAAATTACACATAAAAATTACACATAATAGCAGTAAGCAAGCAATCATATATGATGTCAATTGCATGTTTTTTTGTCCTCTAAAAACTCTGTGACAGTGTAGTATGCTTTGCCGATCAAAAATTGAAACAAAGCATTCTTCAATGCCTGTAAATTGTCCAACCTCCTTATTGTATCCGGAATGGCATTATAGATTATCGGAGCCATTCCAAATATATTTCTTCTTGTGATGGAGCTCTTACATTTTGCTGCGCCTAGCCTGTCGAGCTTTTTGGAGCTTGATATCAAAATGTCACCACGTGGCAAGATATGGGTTGTGGCAACGTCGCCAGCTACGTATCCAAGCAGTTAATATTGATATGTATGGTACCTAACTCACTTGGTGAGGGTTTGGCATCGTCACGCTCTATATTAACTACTTGGATACATAGCTGGCGACGTCGCCATAGCGTTTTATAGTCTATTCGTGATAAGAATGCAGTAAAGTCATCACTGTCCGGCGGCCTAGCCACGCCCCGTAACCAATCAAATCGTTTCCAATTATCGAGCCAAGTACACAGTGACCAGTTGAAGGCAAACTTTCGAACGCGAAGGTTGTGCCCTGTCCTTTGAGTGTGTGTTAACAGATTTAAATTTAAATTTTACTGCATTCTTATCACGAATAGACTGTAATGAGCCTGAGCCCTAAGATGAACGGTTGTATTCGTATATATAATTTTGAAGATGCTCTGAAATAAGCTAATAAATCAACAATATCATCAAGGCGAGCTTCTGCTTCACAAGCCAGAGTCCCGCGTTTGTCCCGGTCGAGGGGAACCCCGGTATGATTCCCGCGCATTCGATATATAGAGTAATTTTGTATGGGAATCACTCGACATAGGTGCCGATGTCCGTATATCTAACGCGCGAGAATTATATCCCGTACAGGTATATTTTTGTGACGTCGCGGTTTCTGGTAAGAATGTTATTGGCTATACCTTCTCTTTCTACCAGAGCGCGGTGACGCACAAACTCCAACTCAGGACGCTCGCTCGAAGACACACCGCCTGAAATACAAGCAAGACCATAAGTATAATAGTAGACAAAAATAATCGTCATATGTTTTGTATGTTTTTTTAGGGTTCCGTGCCCAAAGGCTAAAAACCGGGACCTTATTACTAAGACTCCGCTGTCTGTCCGTTTGTCTCTCCGTCTGTCACCAGGCTGTATCTCATGAACCGTGATAGTTAGACAGTGAAAGTCTGGATCCGCCCCGGCATATTAAGCAATCAATCCAAAAACCAATTTCGAATTCGGTCGATCGCAGAGGGGTTCGTCGGTCAAACTCGATCTGGGGCCTGATGAAGTTGCCCACGCCTGATGCAGATGATGGTAAACTCACCCAGCTCGGCGAAAGGGTACCGCAGACTGTACGCGGGCTGCGAGGCCAGGTCCGGGAGCTGCTCCTCCAGGTCATCCAACTTGCGCAGCTGTTGCCGCAGCGCCTCCAGCGGACTGGACCAGCCCGCGCCGCGCCTGCGCACTCACTAGTATTAATAATAATAATAAAGCCTCTTATAATGACTAATTTTCTGCATTTTGGTTAAATTGCTCTGATTTAGTCGCCCATTTTTGAGCAAAGGCCTCTCCCAAGAACCTTAAGAGTGCACCGAGCTTCTAGCGCTAATCGATTTTGGGTATTCTTGCGCTTCGTGTATGTGTGCGTGAGGCAAACCGGCGGCGGCGGCGGCAAGAGCGAAAGCATGCGAAAGGCTAGCAAGAGCCCTGCGCCGCCCGCCGCGCGTGACGAGCCCTGCGCCGCCACCCCGTGTCGTCACTCGCGAGTTGGTTGGTTGGTATAGTAGAACCCACGAGTAGCGTCGTTTGAAAAGCCGGCAAATTCAAAAAAAGTCTCGTCTCGTCATGGCAACTGTATGTTTACGACCTGAATTAAGGAGAACGCACACTTGTCTATCACATCTTACACTAATCGCTCGGCTCCGATGGGTCTGAGTTCACCTTTATTGTATTTTGACAGTTTTGACAACTTCGACTTTGTTGCTATCTAAAAAGCCTACTCTATGATCATGATCAAACTACAGGACTCGTCGGTTCTACTATACCTATCTATTACCAATACCTATTTACAAAATAAAACAAAAAATCGATTTCAAATAGTTTTATTACAAATATTTACGGTTAGAAACCTTTTTCCAGATTTTACACAATTTTATTTATTAAGGAATATAGATAGGAACATGATATTAATCAAAAAAATATAATCAAAAAAATATAACTTTTTTATTTTTAAATTTTTCGTAAAATTTACTGAGTAATGTACTTTACATCATTCAAGCGAGTTAAATAAAACATTCATACAGATTGTAATTGAAAGGTGCAGTCATTTTTTCAACTCAACTCAAGTGGTTGTAACTGCTCCTTGTCATGTCCGACTACAAACTTTAGGTAAATTCACACCTTCGATCCGATCCCTGATAATTATAAATTGAATAATACCTTATTACCTTTTATGATAATATTCTAAGTAACAGTAAGTAGTGCAATAGAAACTCATAAAGTGAACTTAATAACGTAAAATAACATAACGGCTAAATAAGGTGAGAGTCCCAGTTATCGACCCTTTAATTTAAAATTCAAATGATTTATTCTTCAAAATAAATTCTGAATGACAATCAAGACTGAGTGAAGTTGCATGATCAGGGGGCCTAGACAAGTGACATCGCTAGGTGACGTCACCTTAGCGATTCCAAATATCAAATCGCATACATAAAAAGTTATCGTTTCGACTCGCTATCCTTAGCGATGTCACTTGTCTACAGGCACAGGTAATTTGGTCTTATGGCAAGGAACACACGAAAAATTACCACACAAAACATGTTTTGACTTTAAAGCCTACAGCGCGACCGTGTCTAAATTTTTAGCGTTTAATTTTTCATCATCTGGATATTTTTACCTGTTACTTTAAGTAGTAAGTAAGTAATTTCATTGTCTATTTCTCCATCCACTGGAAGACAAGAATTTTGTTTCCACGTAATTGGCACCCTGTTATAAAACAGAATATTTTATTTAATTGTAATTACTTTATTTATCGACAAAATTGGTGTTCGGATGAAATTTTTAAGACTTATTTCATAAAAATAATTATTTTTTGAACTTACGATTCCAGAGTGTGATGAATTTTAGAATCGGTGTCATCCAAGGAATTTACCCTGTAAATCGAAAAATAGATATAGTGGTCATTCATACTTAATTTATTATAATGTTTTCCTATACACCCTACTATTTCTACGCTTACAGTTTATCCGATGACTCTTTGTTTTGTAGTGAAGTGCCAACAGCTGGTACATTTACCCTAAAAATAGAAAAAGATAAATAATTTTCCAGTATAAATATTTGTTCAAATATCGTAAGTAGGTAGATAGGTAAGTGCAAACCACTTTTAATAAGTAGGTATAATCGGAAGGTAGGAGGATTATACTTACGAAGCAACAGTATTCTCTTTGTCTTCAAAGTTCTGTATTAGTTGTCTTTCTCTCATCCCGTCAGCAGATGGTTCATATTTATTTTGCAGTGAAATGTCAACAACTGGTACATTTACCCTATAAAAGAAAAAGAATGACAGAGAATGGAATGTGAGAAACAATGTGAAAAATATTAGTGGAATTAATTTAGTCAAACAAACCACAAACTACAAGTAGGTAGGTAGGTATTGAGTATACTTACGAAGCAACAGGTACATTCTGTTTGTCTTCAAAATTCTCGGCCTGTAAGCTGTAAGCGTCGTGCTCTAGAAGGATAAATTAAATTGTCGTTTAGGGTTCCGTGCCGAAGGGTGCCAAACGGGACCCTATAACTAAGCCTTGTTTCATATGAATTTCTTTATTGAACACAGATAATTTACAGTGTTATTTACCACAATATTTTTAGGATTCCGTACCCGTATTGTGTGGTGGTACGGAACCCTCTGAGCGAGTACGCGTGCGACTCGCACTTGTCCAAATTATTTATATATATGCAAGTAGGCAGGTAGGTATACGAGTTACACTTACTTCATTTCCTCATGCAAGCGTTTAGCGTTCTTTTTTCGCCAACCCCTTCTTTCCTTTGATTTATTTACTTTGTTCCCCATCTTGAATGAAGTGATTTTTGACAAAACTCTTCGTACGTTTTCAAATCCGGGCGTCTCAGTGGAAGCGACACAAGCTCCCCGTCCGACAGCTGAAGCACTACTAAAGCGGATATGGGGGAGGAGAGGCAGGTCGGGTTTAGGATGGCCGGAACGCGCATGAATTTAGGTATTTCCTTCGTATTGATAAACAAACCCACATTTTGAAAATGTAAAGTGTATACGTTATAGAAAACATGTAGTAGTTTGTTATTATTCAAAACTGACAACTTTCCGTAATTATTCAGGCCGTACTAAGGGTTTATTTTATTTTTTAGAGATAACTTTGCGAATTTATTCTATCGAGCCAACTTAATCAAATCGTGTTTCCATCGTATATACCGGCTGAGATATATCCCCAATAGTACTAATATATTTGGAAAAAAAATATATTTAATTGTTTATCACTTCAAACAAGGGTTATAAAAACGTGTTATTGTGAATAAAAAGCTCGGTGCAGGCTTAATCTTTTCCTGCCTTGTGCTACTTTCCACCATTGTGGCTGGTACTCATCCAGCTCTTCTCTCCATCTCAGCCTTGGTCTCCCGCTGGTTCTTGTTCCTCCTCGAGGTGTCCAATCCGTTGTTGCTTTGGTCCATCTGTTATCTTGTAGTCTGCTCAGGTGTCCAGCCCAATTCCATTTTAGGATCTTAGTTCTGGTTAAGGCATCATCCACCTTAGTGATTTGTCGCAGAGTGATGTTGCTGATTCTGTCTCTTTTGCTGACTTCCAGCATGCTTCTTTCCATACTTCTTTGGCATACCTGTAATCGTTGCTGTTGCTTTTCTGTCAACGACCAACTGACTAGTATTAAAGTGCCCTAATACTAACCATGGTGAACCCAGGTCGGTGTTCAAACGAAAGTTAACAAACTTGGCTTGATTAGTCGTTATTTTCATTCTTTTGTTCACTCAATCGTTCATTCATTCATTTATTCATCTAGCCATTCATTCATTTATCCAGTCAATCATTTCTCTATTCATTAATTTATTTGAGTGTCACTGTATCACACATTTTAATTCATTCATCCATTCGTTCATTCATTCTTTCATTCAGTCATTAATACATTCATTCATCCATACTAGTGTCACCCTATAACACATTCGACTGTTCACATTAGTTTAAATGGCGATGATGGTCAGTAGTAGCGCAGGCTGTATGCGCAGGCTGCTAACGTGCCCTAATACCAGGGGGTAATACCAGGGGGAAGAGATGTGGGGAGGGACGAGCTAGGACTCTAAGACGACAGCTGGTGGATGACAGCTCATCATCACTGGCCACAACATCTGTGGAGATGATTGTTGCAGCGCTAGTGTGTTAGTTGTACCCCACATCGTCTTTGATGGCTATACAGCCCTATTGCGGCACGGCATTTCTTGCCACATCGATTGCACACGTATCGCGAATCCGTTGGAGGAGATGAGGCACAGCGAAGCTTTTTCTGCTTAATGTTCTCCAGCCAATCTTCGTCATGCTTGGAAACTCCGATTTTGATGTCATGGCGCCATTCAGGTCTCATTTCGGCGCGATTTTCCCAGCAGTCGGTCGGTATTCCAAAGCTGATCATGTCCCGCTTGCAGGAGTCTTTAAACCGTAGCATTGGGCGCCATACAGGTCTCTTCGCGTTTGCAATTTGACTCAGCATTACTTGGCGTGGAAGTCTCTCGGGGGCCATTCGATGTACGTGGCCAAGCCAACGCAATCTTCGTTGTTTCAGCATGGCGGTGATGCTGCAGCAGCTTGTCTTTGAACTGCCTCGTTGCTCATTTTGTCACTCCAAGTAACTCCAAGTATAGTCCTCAAGCAGCATGTATGGAAGGCATTAAGTTTGCGAAGGCATGACAGCTCAAGATCGCCAAGAATGGACAAAGGGAAAAGAGCAGCTGACAGAACACCGGGTTGGTCGGATGATATTGTAAAGGTGGCCGGTTGGACCAGAATGGCGGGGGACAGATGCGAGTGGCGTGCTTTGGGAGAGGCCTGTTCCCAACAGTGGGATGATGCGGGCTGATATGATGATAACTGGGGGTTGTCACTCCGCTGAATAGGTATAAACGGCCGGTGCGCCGCGGGGAATTTGTCAGAAGGTCGCCGCTCTGCTCTCGGTGCGCGCGCTAGCCGCGTGAAAACAATGACGCCGAAGACAACTGAGTGCGGGTCGCAACCCTGCGTTGCTGTTACGTCATCGGCATTGTGTCAGCGGTGTCTAATGGAATATGAACACTCGTGTCATACGATAAGTTTAAATTTCGCATGCGAGCACGACATTTTGTACCTGAACTTGACTTTTGCTCGGGAGCGAACCTTCTGTACGTAGTACTATTAGATATTCTGTGCTAAAACTAACTATGGTGAAGCCAAGAATAAGAGGTTTTATTAGTAAAAGCTGTGTGTGCCTGAAGTTTTGTTAGGATTTAGGGATACCAGTGAAAAGAAGAGTTTAACGATCCGAATAATATATCATTTATTCATCGTTATTTATCAGTAGAGGTGTGTAACTAAAACGCGTAGCTCAGTCACAATACTTGGAAATGACTCTGTTACCACGTGTGGGCCCAGAAGCAATGTATAGAAAAATAAAAATAAAATACATACTTACTTTGGTGAATAGTTAAGACGCGACGTGGAGGCTGATTTTAACCTCGTGAAGCATCTTCTACGGCCGTGGCCTGAAAATCATAACGGCCCTATCAATATTCGGTTATACATATCCGCTCGTTTGTGGCTAATTTATAGGTGTCAATTACTTCCGATCCCGCCATTTCCACTGACAAGGGAATATTTAAGTACAGATCTCCTGTAAGAATTTCACAGATAACTTGGTAGGTCTTAACGCCACTACTTTTTACGCCCATACAGGCAGTTACTTAGAATAATCTATTCACACAATTAAGTTCTAATTTCTTAATCATATTAGTATGGGCTCGAAATGGGGAGGCCTTTGCCCAGCAGTGGGACACATTATAGGCTACGTAAAAAAAAAACATATTATGACCGAGAATAAAAATATAACTAGCTATGGGCACCTTGCGAGTATGTCTTTGCATAGCTTAAAACAAGCCAGACTGCATTTTCTTTCTGTAATTTTTGTCCAAGCTGAAACGAATACGCTTCGTTCGCGCTGCGCTCTCGCTCGGTCAAAAATACATACCATTTATAGATTCCTTGGGTTTTTCATCAGCAGTTGTAGCGTCTGATGAGTCTTGATAGTCCGTTACGGCTGCTGTGGACGAAGTGAGAAAAATAAACAAACATTTACATACGTTCATAATGTCATTATCTCAAATTGGAACGAATGATGACTGTCCTATGCATGCTTTTTACCA